>JAZKJV010011205.1:0-442486 GCA_037367405.1 Ottelia alismoides | reverse complement strand
TATGGTTTTAATGTGCATGTTCGTTATTTAGTGGGTATTTTAAAATAAGGCCCCTGAACTTTTAGTACTTGTTACTAATTAGTCCAGGAACCTTATTTTCCTTGCAATTAGGTCCCTGAATGCCCAGGTCACGCGCCTCGTACGTGCAACCTTAGAAAAATTGCACCGGACCCCCTAGACTTTTCACTATTTGCATACAGGTCCCTATGCACTGTACCCTTCTTTTCATTTTTAATAAAATAGCAAATTAATTCCAAATTCAATGAAAATTGGATATATGGCTCCTGCCATGGTGCAAAATTTTCTAGAATTTTTGGAGACATTTTTTATTTTATTCACTATTTTTAAAAATTCAAAAACAAGTATTTTCTTTACTGTCTAACTTGAAAAATCACAAAAAAAATATTAAAATACATCTAAAAATTACAAAAAATTAGGTAGTGTTTATTTTCTCTTGTTTGATTTTCTGACCAATTTGGTCATTTTTCACTATATAAAACTTTTAAAAATGAAAAACACTAAAAATTCTATAAAAATTCTAATAATTAATTGAAACCCCAAAAATAATAATTCTGGTACCTAAACTTTCTTTGTAGTTTATATTATATAGGAAAATTACCTTCAGGTCTTAATAGGCCCATTTAATATTTTAAATTGGACCTTGACACCTGACTGGACAATACCCTTTATTTTCTGTCTTGTTTGATTTTTATAAAATAATAAAAATCAGAAAAATACCAAAAATAGTAAAAAACATAACAAACATAAAAACGTTTTTATTTGATTTTTGGATGATTTTTGAGTAGATAAATAATTGTTTGTATTGGCTTGTTTTATTATTTTTCTTATTTTCTTTATTGATTAAAAATCCAAAAAATATATATATAAATTAAAAATCCACCAAAAAACACTTTGATTTTATTTTATTTCTTTTTTAGACTACTTCGTAGGCCGCAAGGCCAATACGTGCTCCTTGAGTTCGACCATGGTCGCTATACCAGGTTAATATAATAGCGAGACCGCTACTTGAGCTTCCTTTGATTTTTGACTTTGTTTGGTGGTCTATTTTTCTCGATCGACCACCCGAGCGATTGAGGTCGCAACGACCGCATGAGATATACCTGATCTACCTCGCTCGCTCGGTTTTGTGGTCATCAGAATGGCGCCGTTGCCGGGGAGCACGGCTTAGTAGTCTTTTTCTTTATTTTTCATTTTCTTTTTATTTTCTTTTTCACGGCTTTCTGCGGCTCTTTCTGAGTCCGCAGCTTTTCGCGGCTTTTTATTTTTCATTTATTTTTGTTTTCTCTTCTCTTCTTTTCTTTTCTTTTCTTTTATTTTTGTTTGTTTATTTTATTTGCCATTTTGCACATATACTCCCGTTTGTTCTTCTTGTCTATATTTGATTATTATTTTGGTCTGCGATACTTGTCTTCTTTCTTGCGAGGGCTCGAGGACCCAGGTGGTGACTTCCGAGGAGCCGGCGCAACCGCGGGATTCGGAGGCGGCTCCTTTCTGCACGGAGCCGCAGGAGAGAGCGAGAGAGTAGCTGAGTGGGCGAGGAGTAGACTTTACTTTTATTCATTTGATTATTGTAATAATACAGGGACACTCAGCTTGGACTTAGACTTTTCTCGGGTCTGTTTCGCCGAGCATCGGTGTGCTCGGGAGACCCTTAGCGTTTTCGCGACTTTTTATTTTTCGCTGCCTTTTAAGGTTTTACGCGTTTTTTACCGAGCCCCTAGATTTAGGACTTTTTGCTTGACTGTGCCGTACTGAGTAGGATCCAAACACCTAATAGACTGCTTGTGCCTATATATCGTTAATTGGACCTACTAATAAAATATTAATAAAAATAGCTGATTCATTACCTTCGAGCCTGCGTGCCGCAGCCTGCCCTGCCAGCGCTGCTCCTGAACCCGATTTGTCGGTAGGAGGAAGGGTAGACCGAGACCGGACTCTCTGGATCGAAGGATGGTGACCAACTAGACGGTTCTTTCGAGTAGAAGTTGCCTGCTTAGGACTCGGCTTTTCCCGCTGCACCATATAGGTAGTTTCTTTTCTGTCTTTACATTTTGTGCGGATCATATTGCATGTAGAGTGATGGAGTCAGGTACGCCTTTCTTACTTTGCACGCATCATTGATTTCAACGCGCATCGGATTTTTCGTCTTCTCCCCCTATTTTTAACTTAATAACCAGGAGAACCGAAAAATTCGTTAGGCCTCTTTGTTTTTATTGAAAAGACCTAAAAAGAAAAATCATAAAATTGGGACTACTAAAACTATTGATCACTAAGAGACACTTGATCTGAAAACTTGTCTTGGGGAGAGCAACCCCCTCATTGCTTGGTTTGATTGCGTGAGAGAGTGACCCGAACACTAGGTAGAGCCCTCCGGTACTATTCTCGACTGATTACCGACTCTTCTGTGCGGGACAGTCAGTTGAGAAGGTATCGGGTATCCCAGCAGGTCACGTAATCGCTCTGATATCTTGATTGTTCACCAAATAAAATTTGACAAGATAATTTGACCGAGCCTTTATGGTCATCAGCTCGCGTTGCGTTGGTGAACTTGGGGTTTGCTTGTGATCATAGTTTCTCCAGATCTCATCCGCCTTACTCGCCACATCAAGATGATGGGCAGACGATCTCTTAGGCAGCCTCTGGCTGCACCGCTTTCGGGCGCGTCTACCTGTTTATCTAGGTTGGTTCACGAGAGCCGAGACCCGCTCTCCGAACCCGAGTATGATTCCACCCTGTTCCCCCTCGACCCCCTTTCTTTCGGTTTCGAGAGACCAGTGCCAGAGGAGAGATTAGCAGATTTATCGGCACCTGAGTTTGGATAATTTGATTTTGCAGAGACCATGGCCGGCATTTCTAATGATCGCTCCAGAGGTCCACAGCCCGAGCACTTTGTTTTGGACTAGGGTGCGATCAACTCCACCGTGATCGCCTCCCTCGAGACGGTACAACAGCAGTTGAGGGATCATGGAGCTTTCATGTTGGATATGAGGAGAGAGATGGAGCAGATGAGAGCAGAGCGAGAGCAGCGTAGAGACGGGTTGAGAGTTCCAGACGCAACGACCGCCGCGGCAGGAGCAGGAGAGCCACCGAGACCGATGCGGGAGTTGCACAACCCCGGATCGACACTGATGCATCACTGGGTTGTGCTACCAGCTATCGTGGGGGACTTCAAGTTCCCCCCGAACACCTTGCAGCTCCTCCCCCGCTTCCACGGGCTCGCCACCGAGGAGCCCCATCTCCACCTCCAGGAGTTCCTTATTATCTGCAGTACTGTCCACGATCATCAGGTGGACCAGGATACCATCATGATGATTGCCTTTCCCTTCTCTTTGGCAGACAGAGCAGCCACCTGGCTGAAACATCTGGGGAAGTTTGTCTACACTTGGGAGCAGCTCCGCACCGAGTACTTGCATAAGTACTATCCACTCGGGCGGACCAATGCCACGAGAGCCCTGATCAGCAACTTCTCCATGCTCCCCAACGAGCAGTTCCATGAGGCATGGGAGAGGTTCAGAGAGCTGACTGATAGATGCCCGTACCACGACATTTCCAAGCCGAACCTCGTGCAGAGCTTTTTCAGCGGGCTGACACCAGAGCTCTAGGGCTTGGTGAACGCTTCTTGTGGCGGGTCTTACTTCGCCAAGGATCACGACCAGGTCTGGGCCATCTACGAGGAGATGTCTGAGAACTACATGGTGATGTCCCAGACCCGGTTGTACACTCAGGGCAGACCCCAGCAGCCACAACCCATGCAGTACCAGAGGATCGCACGGGTCGATGCCGGTCCTTCCAGTTCGTCCGCAGTAGCAGCAGCATAGGCAGAGTCATCAGCTGCGGACATGGGCATCATTAGCGAGAAGTTGGATCGGATGGAGCTGATTGAGAAGAAGCAGTGCCAGGGCATCACTCAGATGGAGCAGATGGCACAGACTCTGAGCGACATGAAGACCCAGCTCATGTATCTCCATGAGGCACAGACGGCTTCCCAGCCCCGTCTTCCGTGATGAGGCGATCACGGCAGCAGCAGCAGCTCGTCCCAGCGCTCCAGCTCACACCAGCAGCCTAGACAGGTTCACCTTGTACAGGCGGAGCCGTACTAGCAGTCGCAACCCACCTACCAGTCACCACCATCTCCAGACTTGCAGATGGTGGTATACCAGCATGATCATCCTCTGGCAGTACTCCCGCCACCCCAGTACGATGCAGAGCCGTTGATGGATGTCAACAGGATTTGGTATGACCTCCCTCAGCCCGGTATCCGACGAGACCATCCCAGATTCGTTGGGGGACCGGAGGAATGATTTAGCCGAAAAACAGGTGGTCTTAAGTTCAACACAAAGCGTGAACTCAGTCGGTGTGGTGACCACACTAAATCTGGACTAAAGTCAACAATTAACCCACACTAAAGATCAACAAATTAGAACTAATGTGGAGTTAAAATTTATTTTTAACTCTGCACAAATGGTGTATAGTGACAAGTATGCAGAGAGTTCGAACACAGGGAGCAAGCAGGGTAGTTCAAGCAAGTGTGCTCAAGAGAGTGTGTGTGTGATGTGTCTACACTAAGCAATCAAGCAAAGGGAATTTTTGTGGGTTTTTAGTTTTTAATTTTTTTATTTTATTTTAATTTTTAATTTTTGTATTTTGATTTTTAATTTTCTGATTTTTATAATTTTATATTTTATATATTTTTTTCTTCTTTCAATATTGGAAAGTAAAGACAATTTAATAAAAGACAAGATGAAGTATTTATAAAAAGGTGCAAAAATAACCAAAATATCAGAAATTAAATATTTTTGGTATTTTTAGGGTTTTTTACTATTTTTGTGATTTTTGGGGATTTTTCAAGGTTTTTTTGGTATTTTTAAATGCTGAAATAAGGCAAAACAGTGGAAATAGGGCTGGCTGTGACTAAAATGCAAGTTAAAATTAACAGACAGCAACCAAAATTTTTCACACTATTTTTCAAATAAAAAGGACAAAATAAAGAACAAACAGGAACTGAGTTTGTGATTTTTGGATTTTTCTACTATTTTATATAATTTTTTGAAGTTTTTGAATGTTTTTAAATTTTTAGTGTTTTTCTTTTGAGATTTTTAATGATTTTTGGACTGACACTAAAATAGGATAAAATAGACACTAGGTAATTTTTTTTGGAGTTTTTGGAGAGGTTTTAATATTTTTTGGTATTTTCTAAGCTAGACAGTGCACAAATAGCATGTTTTTGATTTTTAATAAATATGAAAATAAAATAAAATCAAAAACTAAATCTGTGGCGTTAAAGTACACGTGTCTAGGAGCTTAACCCTATTTTTGTGGAATTTTTAGATTTAAGATGATAGGTTAAATAAATACAACAAGCATACAAAAATTAAACCAGCCTGGCAAGGGTATATGTGCAATATATCAAAAATCCAGGGGCGTACATGCAAATGTCCACAAAACTTAATACTGAATCAACTAATTTCTGGGCCCAAAACAAATATTTAAAGCCGCAAGGGCTTTCTTGCAAAAACTCCCAGGCTCACGTGAGTTACACGCGCGCCTGGGAGGGGCACGGATGTAATATCATAAAAACTCGGGGGCGTAGACGTAAAATGTCCAAAAACTATAATATTGCAGCAGATAGTTCAAGGACTAAATATAAAAACGGAAGCTTCATGGGTAATCCTGCAAAATTCTCAAGACGCACGTGCAAGACCACATGCGCCTGGGAAGGATTGTTCCGCAAATTCCTAAAAGTTCAAGGGTCTTTCGGCAATTATTACAAAACTATCAAACGACCAATGAAAGCTTAAGTAGCAGATGCTAATTACAAAAATTGGCGGGAAAGTACCGCAAAATTCTCACGACTGGGCGCTGGCGGACGACAGATATGTGCTCACTTATACACGTGTCCGTGCCACAGCCCACGATGCCCCTTCGACGCCGATGGTTAGGATTAGAAGATGGGGCTTTGATCGGACGGACAGGAGCTTGATCAGATCCTGTGGCTGCTGCTCTCCACGACGAACAGGGGAAAATCGACGGCTCACGCGAGGCCAGGAAGAACAGTTGAGGAACTCGCCCCAGGCGAGTTTGGAACTGGTTGCGCGTGCTCCTCCGACCTCCCTCAAGCCCGCCGGCGGGCTCCCCTTGCTCCTGGAAGGTTCCTCGAGGTGATGGCGGCTTCAAAATGGCCAGAGGACGACCGGGGCTCCGCTGCTGATCGGCGAAGGAGGACGGCCCCCAGGAGCTTCGTTCAGCTGCAAAACTCGAACCCAGATGGGGTTCTTCGAGCCCCAGGACCTGCAAATAAACGCAGCACACATAGTAGATGGTCCCAAGGCAGAGATGTGCGGGATGTTGAAGGTTTTGGCGAAAATGGAGCTCGCCGGAGCAAGCTCCGGCGAGGGGGGGGGGCGAGGGATGTCGAATATGCGATTAAACTACTAAATTAACCCACAAAATGAAACCTGATACTAACAGCTACTAAATGACGAAAGAAAAATAAGAAGAAAACCAGCCTCGAGCCCGGAGAAGGCGAGGAAAAACCTCACGGCGGCGCAGCCGCCGGAGATGGGATGGGAGCACGCTTGGCACCTCAACGAGATGCTGGGATCACCCCCTGTCACCGGGATCCCGGTCGCACACTCGGAAGTCTCCACCAATGCCAGAAAGCGGGTCCAAAGAGGAATGGAGGGAATGGGCTTGTTTTGAAACTTGGTTGAGAGGGCTCGCAAATCGAGTTGCATCGAGTGACGTGCTGATCCCCTGCCCGAGATAATCACTGGGCGAGCTAGAGGGATTGTAGGTGGACAACTCTCGTGAAGACTTCGATAAGATTCGGTGAAAGATGCGGCCCCCAAAAATTGTTGAAGATGAGTCAAAATCAGTCTGACACGCAGCAGAGAGAAGGTCAGACAGTTGACCGGAGTCAACTGTCCAAGCCCTCTGGTTGGTCCACGTGGACCAACCAGAAAAACCCTCTGGAAAAAGATTTAGAAATTAATTAAAAAAATAGTAAATGATTTTATTAATTTATGATTATAACATAAAAAATGTTTGTTATTTAATAAATTATTTTATGGTGATTTTTATTGATTTTTATGAGACATATTTTTACAACTTTGCATTTGTGCCCTTTATAGTATCTATATCTATGTATTTAAGTATTTTATTTTTATTTAGGTATGTTATTTTTATTATTTTTATTTAGTATTTTATAAAATTATAGAATACTTTTATGTATACAAATATATTTTTATTTTATTTTTCTGATATGTTTTGTATATTTAATAAAATACAAGTATGTTTTGTATAGGTAAATATATAGGTAATGTACCTATGTATTGAATATATACAAGTGTTTTTATTTGTATTTTAATTATGTTTTTATTCTGATTTTAATACACATAATTATTATAAGTAATATTTACAACATTATAAAAATATAAAATTATAAAAATAATAAATAATTAATAAATTGAATATTTTAATATGTACAAGTATACAATGAGGGTCCAAAACTCAACTTTCAAACTGTAGCTCCGCCAAATGCGAAACCACCGCCAATAAATAGCTTATTTTCTTCTATATACAATTAAAGGTGAGTACGCTGCATTCGGAGTTTTCATTTGTGAGATACGGGTCTGGGAAGTTGGCATTCTGGATTCTTATTCAGACCATAACTTTTTATCTGTACATTATTTTTCTGTGAAATCAAATTTGTATTTTTCTTTATTAAATTATCTACAACTTTCATGTACAAAGTTTCTTCATTTGATGCACAAAAAGTGGAACCAAAAATAGGTCCCAAAATGAATAAAGAATGAATGGAATGTATAGGTATTTTCTCTGTATTTCTGACCTTATCTCCCCCTTGTCGACCTATTCATCAAGATGCCTAGGTCTCGGGGGTTTTGGGTCATAAAATATTTACAATATTTTATTCTTTTTCTTTTCTTTATTTATTCTATAATTTTGGCCTTAATTACAGTGTTTTATACACTATCTGAATGCACATGCATGAATGCTAAGATGCTCTATTTAAGGGTATTTACAGGCATTTGCTAGGGTTTTTGGTGCCAAAATGATAGAATAAAGATGATGAAATGTGGATTCATCATCCCCCTATACTTTACCTTTGCTAGTCCCTAGCAAACACTTATGCAATAAGTGCAAAAAGAAAAAGAAAGAAAAGAAAAAGAAGAACTTGGATTTTATCTGATTATCAAACTTGTCTTTACAAAATCAAAGTTTGGAGCTTAAGTCGGATCTTTGGAATTTTAGTGCGGGCGGAACCTTAGTGAGAACCAAATTTGAAATCCAACAGTCCTTGAGAATCCCAAAACTCTGTCCAAGTCTCCTCAATAGCCAGGTCAGAAATATCTCAATTCATACGCAAACTCTTACGACTATGAATCTGACTTGTACAGTGTAAGTGATGGTGGCTCTCCCCAACTAAAATGGCAAAGAAACTGACTTCTCCAGTACGACAACCCAATGATTCCCCAATCCAACAACTCCATCCTCGAGGAGCGGGGTATTCCCTTCTAAGTTCAAGTGGCAACCAGCTCAAGAGGAGGGGGTGAAGAGAAGAATGGACGGTAGCCAGTGTAGCTACCTATCCTGGGATGCAAGACCAGTGTAGTCAAGTCATCCTGCTGCAGGCTCACATGATATGACTTTGATGCTCAAGCTTGCTTATTGACTTTGTACATACTTGCAGGCTTTTTATTTTTGTACATGCCTGAACTTTTTTTTTTTGAAATACTATTCACAGCAGCATTTACATAAGGAGTTTTTCCTCTTGAGCTAGTAGACTATCCCTCTTTTGAAGCTTTATCGCAACCCACAGCCTCCTGTCTTTAGACTTCCTAATCACTGGACGGGTTGGGGTGCACTTCCCTCCCTAGAGGAGGACAAGTGTTTCCACTTGTGTGCGTCTCATACCGGCAAATCCAATCCCCTCACCACTCCAACATAGTTGAGCCATGTGAAAGGTGCATGTGTCCAAGTTAGGTCATTATCAACAAGAATCGTGCGTGTGCTTCGAAAATACTCTACTTAGGCAGTCAAGAATCCATTGAACCAAGTCCCGTGATCCTCAAAGAATTAAGTCAACTAGACCTGAAGTACCTCAAACCTGGTTCCTATAAGGTTCCTGTTATTAGGTAAATTATAAGGTCCAATCAAGCTCCAATCTTCGGAGTTTACTTAGACTTGTTCAACCATCAAACTCAATCCGAAAAATGCGAATGCTATGCAATGCAATGCAGAAAATATTTTTGTGATGCAATTTTCAAGATTTTGAACTTTTTATGGATTTTTGAAAAGATGATGATGCATATGCAGATGCAAATTTTTGTATTTTTCAAACAGATTTTTCAAATGTTTTTGGGTTTTAATTTTGCAAATGTTTTTTGGCTTTTTGAAAACAAAAAGTTTTGGCTAAAAACTAGGTGAAAATATGTACACGGGAGTGATTCTTCATATAAACAAGAAATGGATTTTAAGAATTTACAAGGGTAAGTGATCAATTTTATACATATATACTTATAGTGGATTTTGGTGTGATGTGTATATTCCTCAAACTTATTTGAAAACAATTTACACACAATTTTTGAAAACTATAGTCCAAAATAGTTTTTACAAACATTTTACACACATTTAAAAATCATTTTGCAAAGGTTTTTCAAACAGTATATATAGGTTTTTCAAATATTTTTGCAACCATTTTTCAAACCATTTGCAAATCATTTTTCAAACATTTTATTTTCACACAAAGAAAAGAAGTTTTACAAAACACACATTTTTACAAAGGTTGAAAACATGTAACAAAATATTTTCAAAATAGTTTTCAATAGATGTTCACAAAGTTTTCAAACTATTTTTCAAATATTTTGCAAAAAACATTTTCACCTGATTTATTAATCAGTAAATACAAAAAGAATTTGAGGAATAATCACATCTTTTTATTAAGAAATTTTAATGAATTTTAAAGAATTATTAGCCATATTATTAAGAAAATACGAAAGTACGAGTGATGGCTAAAGTATATACGTAGTATATACGACCCCCCTATACTTAGCTTGAGCTATGTCCTCATAGATCGGAGAGAAAAGAGAAGACATAACTCGTACTAAGTATAGACAAGTCTAAAGAATACAAACTAATGAAGGAATCAACGAATGAGAAGTTGACCGTCCCCCCTATACTTAGGATGAAATAATCCTAAGTATAGTAGACTGTACACAAAGCAGGGAGGGTCAAGGGTGGGAATGAACAGATCGTACTCGGATTGTCTCCCCCTATACTTAGGGTAAGATATCCCTAAGTATAGACAAGAAGAGGAGACAATGGAGAGGATCGAAAAGAATAGAAAAACTCGGGGTACACGCCCCCCTATACTTAGGACAAAGTACGTCCTAAGTATGGAAAACTGTCTACAAGGGCGGCACCTTTTTGATAGATGAAGAAGATAGAAGAGGAAAAGAAGAAAAGAAGAAAAGAAGAAAAGAGATGAAGATGGAAGAAGAGATCAGAGGATATACACATCACTCCCCCTATACTTAGGGTAAAAGATGCCCTAAGTATAGGCAACAACAGGAGTGATGACACGGACAAAGAAAGAACACTCAACTCGTCTACCCCTCCTATACGTAGGACAAAGTACGTCCTAGGCAAGGCAAACACGAGAAATGGGTAGATGAGCAAAAATAGAAGTGACAGAGGTAGAAAGAGTCATCTGAGAGAATTTACAACATAAAAGGGTGGTCATCAGAAGGTGGAAAGCAAACCTTCTTGCGGGACCGCTGAGGGATAGATCGGATATGGTGTATGTCGACATCGGGGTCCACAGTGGACGGAGGCCGATCAGGGTCGACACGGTGAAGGCCCTCAGTGGAATCAAAACGGAAAGGGACGAACTGATCGATGGAAGCAGTATGGCTCGGTTCTCCCTTGGTGGTCTTATGGTGTGAAGGCACAGACGGGTGAATGGAAGAAGTACGACTAGGTCCGGCCTTGGAAGTCTCGCCGATATCAAAGTGAAATGGGACAAACTCATCATCCTCGGAAGAAGTGTAATCGGAGTCGTCCTGCGAGTCCTCGTCCAGGTCAAAATCAAAAGGAACGAAATCATCTGTGGAAGTATACGAACTCAGATCGTCCTCAAGACTCTCACTTGAATCCTTGTCTTCAACAAGAGGTCTGAATTTATCAAAATAAATGGCAGCATCATAACCGACCTCAATCATCTTCACTTGTGAAGGGCCAGGAACGGATTTATTAGTGGAAGTAGTCAAAGCGGGTCCGTCCTGTCTAGTCTTACTCAAGTCATTTGTTGCCTTATGAGGTCTCTCAAAGTAATGGGCAACATCATAAACATCCTCAATTATCTTATCAGCTGCCCCCTACTCAAATGGTTCAATCACATAAATACTCTGGATCTCATCAACACATCGCCACACACCAGGAGGAGGATTAGTGAGGTCCATGCTTTCCGACTTCCTCCCCTTTCGGGGGATCCGTCGGGGCTCATCAGTGGTCGCTAAGGAAGTGTCTCTAGTATCATCAGATCTGTCACGGGCCTCAGAGTCAGCTATGATCGGTGAAGGTGCATCAGGTGCCGGTCTCTGGTCAACGGTGGGCACGGTGATCGACACTTCGTTCCCGTCAACAGGACGGAAACGAACCTCTCCTGATCCATAATCAATAACGACCCTCGCAGAGGCGAGGAATGGTCGTCCCAGGATGATTGGAGATGGCTCCCCTGTGGAGTTCTCCATGGGCAACACGACAAAATCAACACGGTGGTTCGTGCCCTGAATAGAAATGACGGCGTTTTCAAGGATACCCTTCGGCCTCTTGATAGATCCATCAGCAAACTGAACGATCATCCTGGTCTTCTTGAGAGGCCCTAAGTGAAGATACTGTACCAGCGAGAAGGGTAGTATGCTAATCGATGCACCGCCGTCTAGGAGAGTGTGATCACAAGTATGGTCAGAGATGGTGCAAGTGATGAAAGGTGTAGCTGTGTTCTTCCTCTTGGGAATGGGACGGTGTGTGATGGCGAGGGCAGTGGCCATGGTCAGAATGTGACGCTCAGATCTGCTCCTCCGCTTTCTCTTCTTGGGAAGAGGAGCAGATAATTGGGTCATGGCCTGCTGAAGTGGGGCACGGATAATCTCATGAATAGTGGCCACCACTTCGGGTTCAGATAACATTTTTTTGAATTTTTGGACTTCCTCCATACAAGGGAGGAAGTCGGAATCAGCGTATACACGAGGCATGCCAAGAGCAGTCTGTACAGCGGCATCCTCGGGGTCAAAGGTGGAACTAGGTGTGAATGCATGTGTGGTCCAGAGTTCTGGCAAGTGGACTCTCTCCTCAAAATCTTGATCAACCAAGTGTCTCCCGAAATCTTTTTGGATTTTTAAATTTTTCTCATTTTTTTGTATTTTGGGCGATTGCAAGCTCCCATGATCACCTACAAGTGAAGCCGTATTCCCGACGAAAGGAGCATTAATCTGATTCTTCCTCAAGAAAGCAATATCATCATTCATCAAATCAATGCGCTTTGTCATCCGATTCAAGATATCACTCATTGAGATCGAGGGAGGTGACTCCATCAGGTCAAACTCGGGTGGATGTGAAGGTGGAGGTGGGTAAAAGTCCGAAGTCTGATACTGTGGATGAGGCGGGTATGTACAAAATCAGAAAAAATAGGAGGAGGATCCTCCTGATAAAAGGGAGGTGGATCGGCTGGAGCGAGCGAGGGGTCCGTAAAGTCCGGATAAAATGCACTCCAGGGATCCATCTCGAAAACAAAAGGAAATGATTCGGGGGAGCACGAAGGTCAAGTCAAAAGAGTGAAGAAAAAGGTGCAAATGCGCAGAGATGATCTAGGACACACAAAAACAATCACAGACAAAAATGAAACAAAACAAACCCTCAATTCACCTACTCAACTCGGTAGAGACCGCAAAATGCGGTCTTTTAATCTTGTCTGTTTTAGAGTTAGGTGAGAAGTCAAGAATTTGCGCAAACACTTAGGGGGCTGAATGGGATTTTGGGCTCTAACCTTAGTGTGTGCGCGAGCAAATAAAAGCGAAGACAATGAGGGGATTACTCGCCCCAATACAAGATGTTTCTTTTTGATCGGTTTTAGGGTCAAGTAAAATTAACAGTCCCAATTTTATGGGTTATCACTTTTTTGGATTTTTAGTGAGAATGCACGATCCTAACGAGGATTCAATTCCTTTAAGATCCTAGGTTGACAAAATCAGAGGTAGAGAGGCGGAAAATCTATGCAAGCGATCAAAACGATGATGGATGCTAAAGCGTAAATGCTCACCTTGCCTCCAACACTCTACATGCAAGGATGCTCAACAGAATTGAAACCTATCTATATGCAAATGCAAAAGCCGATGAAATCGCCCTAAGTTCAGAAACTGCTATTAGCGGGAAGCACCACAAGTTGACCGCCAATCCTCAACCCTAGAGTCCGGTCTAGGCTCACCCCTCCTCTGCTCAACAAATTGAGGGTAGGAGAAAGCGCTTTGCGGGGAGAGCTCGCGGCGTGACGGATTGAAGGTGATGATCAACTGTTTAAATTTTGACTAGGTCCAAACGCGACTATAGGTACATGCAATGTTGATTAAGATGTTTGGACCTAATTCTACGCAAGCAATCCTAAAAGCTAAGGGCTCAATCACACAAAAGAAATAAAATCAAAACCGAGAAAACAAAATAAAAAAAATGCGATGAAAAAGCCGACAAAAACTACGGTGAGCCCCCAAGTGAACAATCACTTGGAAATTAGGCTCAAGAGTCCAAGTCCGGGGGTACCTGTGTTATTACAAATTAAGAGTCTCTCACTCACTTAAATTACAAACTAAATGCAAGAGAATAAGGGAAATAGAATTGTCTTCAAAATTCTCTCCTAGCCCGCCTTCGTGCTAAGTCAAATCGCCTCACGTGGGTGCGCAGGTGCTCCTGGAATAGAGCTCCTCCCTCGATCCGCGTTCCTCGCAAGAAGTCAAACAAGAGAGAGGTTAGACAATTCAAACAAGAGATATCAAAAATAAAGAAAATAAAACAAACAGAAATAAAAGCCGCAAAGGTAGGCAAATGATCACAACACAAAACAAAAACTCGAACTACGCGCTGTTGCTCCCCGGCGACGGCGCCATTTGATTTAGCCAAAAAACAGGTGGTCTTAAGTTCAACACAAAGCGTGAACTCAGTCGGTGTGGTGACCACACTAAATCTGGACTAAAGTCAACAATTAACCCACACTAAAGATCAACAATATAGAACTAATGTGGAGTTAAAATTTATTTTTAACTCTGCACAAATGGTGTATAGTGACAAGTATGCAGAGAGTTCGAACACAGGGAGCAAGCAGGGTAGTTCAAGCAAGTGTGCTCAAGAGAGTGTGTGTGATGTGTCTACACTAAGCAATCAAGCAAAGGGAATTTTTGTGGGTTTTTAGTTTTTAATTTTTTTTATTTTATTTTAATTTTTAATTTTTGTATTTTGATTTTTAATTTTCTGATTTTTATAATTTTATATTTTATATATATTTTTTTCTTCTTTCAATATTGAAAAGTAAAGACAATTTAATAAAAGACAAGATGAAGTATTTATAAAAAGGTGCAAAAATAACCAAAAATTCAGAAATTAAATATTTTTGGTATTTTTAGGGTTTTTTACTATTTTTGTGATTTTTGGGGATTTTTCAAGGTTTTTTTGGTATTTTTAAATGCTGAAATAAGGCAAAACAGTGGAAATAGGGCTGGCAGTGACTAAAATGCAAGTTAAAATTAACAGACAGCAACCAAAATTTTTCACACTATTTTTCAAATAAAAAGGACAAAATAAAGAACAAACAGGAACTGAGTTTGTGATTTTTGGATTTTTCTACTATTTTATATAATTTTTTGAAGTTTTTGAATGTTTTTAATTTTTTAGTGTTTTTCTTTTGAGATTTTTAATGATTTTTGGACTGACACTAAAATAGGATAAAATAGACACTAGGTAATTTTTTTGGAGTTTTTGGAGAGGTTTTAATATTTTTTTGGTATTTTCTAAGCTAGACAGTGCACAAATAGCATGTTTTTGATTTTTAATAAATATGAAAATAAAATAAAATCAAAAACTAAATCTGTGACATTAAAGTACACGTGTCCAGGAGCTTAACCCTATTTTTGTGGAATTTTTAGATTTAAGATGATAGGTTAAATAAATACAACAAGCATACAAAAATTAAACCAGCCTGGCAAGGGTATATGTGCAATATATCAAAAATCCAGGGGCGTACATGCAAATGTCCACAAAACTTAATACTGAATCAACTAATTTCTGGGCCCAAAACAAATATTTAAAGCCGCAAGGGCTTTCTTGCAAAAACTCCCAGGCTCACGTGAGTTACACGCGCGCCTGGGAGGGGCACGGATGTAATATCATAAAAACTCAGGGGCGTAGACGTAAAATGTCCAAAAACTATAATACTGCAGCAGATAGTTCAAGGACTAAATATAAAAACGGAAGCTTCACGGGTAATCCTGCAAAATTCTCAAGATGCACGTGCAAGACCACATGCGCCTGGGAAGGATTGTTCCGCAAATTCCGAAAAGTTTAAGGGTCTTTCGGCAATTATTACAAAACTATCAAACGGCCAATGAAAGCTTAAGTAGCAGATGCTAATTACAAAAATTGGCGGGAAAGTACCGCAAAATTCCCACGACTGGGCGCTGGCGGACGGCAGATATGTGCTCACTTATACACGTGTCCGTGCCACAGCCCACGATGCCCCTTCGACGCCGATGGTTAGGATTAGAAGATGGGGCTTTGATCGGACGGCCAGGAGCTTGATCAGATCCTGTGGCTGCTGCTCTCCACGATGAACAGGGGAAAATCGACGGCTCACGCGAGGCCAGGAAGAACAGATGAGGAACTCGCCCCAGGCGAGTTTGGAACTGGTTGCGCGTGCTCCTCCGACCTCCCTCAAGCCCGCCGGCGGGCTCCCCTTGCTCCTGGAAGGTTCCTCGAGGTGATGGCGGCTTCAAAATGCCCAGAGGACGACCGGGGCTCCGCTGCTGATCGGCGAAGGAGGACGGCCCCCAGGAGCTTCGTTCAGCTGCAAAACTCGAACCCAGATGGGGTTCTTCGAGCCCCAGGACCTGCAAATAAACGCAACACACACAGTAGATGGTCCCAAGGCAGAGATGTGCGGGATGTTGAAGGTTTTGGCGAAAATGGAGCTCGCCGGAGCAAGCTCCGGCGAGGGGGGGGGCGATGGATGTCGAATATGCGATTAAACTACTAAATTAACCCACGAAATGAAACGTGATACTAACAGCTACTAAATGACGAAAGAAAAATAAGAAGAAAACCAGCCTCGAGCCCGGAGAAGGCGAGGAAAAACCTCACGGCGGCGCAGCCGCCGGAGATGGGATGGGAGCACGCCTAAGCACGCTTGGCACCTCAACGAGATGCTGGGATCACCCCCTGTCACCGGGGATCCCGGTCGCACACTCGGAAGTCTCCACCAATGCCAGAAAGCGGGTCCAAAGAGGAATGGAGGGAATGGGCTTGTTTTGAAACTTGGTTGAGAGGGCTCGCAAATCGAGTTGCATCGAGTGACATGCTGATCCCCTGCCCGAGATAATCACTGGGCGAGCTAGAGGGATTGTAGGTGGACAACTCTCGTGAAGACTTCGATCAGATTCGGTGAAAGATGCGGCCCCCAAAAATTGTTGAAGATGAGTCAAAATCAGTCTGACACGCAGCAGAGAGAAGGTCAGACAGTTGACCAGAGTCAACTGTCCAAGCCCTCTGGTTGGTCCACGTGGACCAACCAGAAAAACCCTCTGGAAAAAGATTTAGAAATTAATTTAAAAAATAGTAAATGATTTTATTAATTTATTATTATAACATAAAAAATGTTTGTTATTTAATAAATTATTTTATGGTGATTTTTATTGATTTTTATGAGACATATTTTTACAACTTTGCATTTGTGCCCTTTATAGTATCTATATCTATGTATTTAAGTATTTTATTTTTATTTAGGTATGTTATTTTTATTATTTTTATTTAGTATTTTATAAAATTATAGAATACTTTTATGTATACAAATATATTTTTATTTTATTTTTCTGATATGTTTTGTATATTTAATAAAATACAAGTATGTTTTGTATAGGTAAATATATAGGTAATGTACCTATGTATTGAATATATACAAGTGTTTTTATTTGTATTTTAATTATGTTTTTATTCTGATTTTAATACACATAATTATTATAAGTAATATTTACAACATTATAAAAATATAAAATTATAAAAATAATAAATAATTAATAAATTTAATATTTTAATATGTACAAGTATACAATGAGGGTCCAAAACTCAACTTTCAAACCGTAGCTCCGCCAAATGCGAAACCACCGCCAATAAATAGCTTATTTTCTTCTATATACAATTAAAGGTGAGTACGCTGCATTCGGAGTTTTCATTTGTGAGATACGGGTCTGGGAAGTTGGCATTCTGGATTCTTATTCAGACCATAACTTTTTATCTGTACATTATTTTTCTGTGAAATCAAATTTGTATTTTTCTTTATTAAATTATCTACAACTTTCATGTACAAAGTTTCTTCATTTGATGCACAAAAAGTGGAACCAAAAATAGGTCCCAAAATGAATAAAGAATGAATGGAATGTATAGGTATTTTCTCTGTATTTCTGACCTTATCTCCCCCTACTTTATTCCTTGTCGACCTATTCATCAAGATGCCTAGGTCTCGGGGGTTTTGGGTCATAAAATATTTACAATATTTTATTCTTTTTCTTTTCTTTATTTATTCTATAATTTTGGCCTTAATTACAATGTTTTATACACTATCTGAATGCACATGCATGAATGCTAAGATGCTCTATTTAAGGGTATTTACAGGCATTTGCTAGGGTTTTTGGTGCCAAAATGATAGAATAAAGATGATGAAATGTGGATTCATCAAGGAACCCAGCCCCAGCAGCAGCCATCAGGTCAGGGAGGCCAGTACGGCCATCAGAGGGATCACCAGCCACAGCAGCAGCAACCCCCAGTGTACCCATCACAGCAGCAGCAGCAGTCGTCGTATGGTCCTCGTCCCTACCAGCAGGGACAGTCTTGGAGGTGAGATCAGCCTCACCAGCAGCAGCAACATCACCCATACCCCTCTTAGCCACAACATCAGTTCCAGTAGCCTCGTTACCAGAGAGGCTACCTGTCAGGCTCTCATGAGAGCCCCGTCTTGGATGATATAGCCCACCTTCTCACTGATCAGCAGGCTACCTTTCGACGGGAGATGGACGAGTTCCGCCAGGAGATGCGGGACATTGTGAGAGGGAAGGCCGCCATCTCTGCCCAGATTGAGCCGAACCCCAACAGCCTGAAGAGGAAATCTGAGCAGGTAGCTTGTACTGAGTATACCACTCCTAGTGATGCATTTGAATATATGACTGGATATTTTTTTGATACTGATTTTGTCACACTTAGGAGCGGTAGGATGCCAGCAGGCGGTGCCTCGTCTGAGCTACATCATGAGGAGACATCCAGAGCACCAGGCGGGGAGGAGAGCGGTACTGAGGCTGCTAGAGACGATGATGGTGCTGTTGATGCCACCAAGGATGCTGATTCCACATGCGGTACTGAGGCCGCCGTCTCACCAGTTGGAGGAGGTGGTACTGAGGCCACCCCTGATGCCGAGCCAGAGCGTGGTACTGAGGCCGCAAGTCTTCCAGTTGATCCAGTCGATGGTGGTGCTGAGACCACCTATGCTTTTGTTGAGAGACCTGTTGTTTTTCCTACTTCTGATGTATCTCGGAACTCTGTTGTGAATAAAGGAAAAGGTTTGGTATTTTCTGGTCCCACTGTGGTGCGTGATGTATGTGCGGATCCGGCCGTCGAGCCGTCTAGACCTTTTCCTAGTCCTTCATTTGAGAAGGACCCTGTGATCCCCTTCCCTAGAGCCCTTCAGATGGGGAAGGGGAAGAAAACAGAAAATCCAAAAAAGAGAGATCAGGAAGAGTTCAGCCAGCAGATGATAGATCGGTTTCACATACAGCTGACTCTTCAGGAGGCTTTGCAGCATATCCCCCTTCTTCAACGTTCACTGAGAGACAGGACCACAGTTAGGAGGAAGAGGAGGAACCACCACTCAGAGATCCATGTGCTGACGAAAGCCACGTGTTTCGCGATCCAGAACTGTCTGCCGGCCAAGAGGCCAGATTCAAGAGCCCCTTCTGTCAGATGTCTCATTAGAGAGCAGAGGTTCGACCGTACTCTATTAAATAGCGGATCATCTATCAACCTCCTTCCGGCAGCCCTTCTCGACCGCTTTGAGTTGGGCACTCTTAGACAGAGCAGGATAGTCCTTCAGTTTGCTGATCGATCTGTCAAGAGGTCGAAGGGGTTGTTGCGAGACGTTGTCTTGACTATTCAGGGCCTGCAATTCCCCGTGGACTTCGTAGTGTTGGACATGGAGATCCCTGATTCAGTGACCGATACCCCCATCATTCTCGGTCGTCCGTTCTTGGCCACAGCCAAGGCGGTGACTGACCATGATAGCGGGAAGGTATACTTTCGCGTCGAGGGTGAAAGTGTACAAATAGAGACGGTCAAGGACAGCAGAGCCAGAGACAGATCATGCTCAGAGACGACTTCAGGCACAGAGCAGCTGACAGAGGCAGGGCTAGACATCCACCAGGACTGTGACTTTGTGATCACAGACGATGAGGCAGTTTGGGCAGACCCAGCAGCACAGGCCATCCTCTCATTTTCAGATTCCGCTGATGCAGAGACGACAACAGAGGAGAGCTTGGAGAGCACATTCTTGGTCCATGATACTTCTGAGGCAGCAGAGCTGGTTCTCGACTGCGACACAGATTTTTGTGATGATGGTGGTGCTGATACCACCTCAGAGGATGTAGATCCCTCGGAGTTAGAGTCTGATTGGGCAGATTGTGAGGATTACATGCCAGACCTGATTTCCACTGAGCCTACAGCTGAGGAGGAGGTAGATGCCGAGCAGAGCAGAGACAGTCCATCAGGGCAGCCTTCTCCAGTTTCTGAGATTGAGAGAGAATTTCAGTTCTCCCATGCAGATTTGGCAGCGTTCACGCAGACTTTTCAGAGGCCAGATCCACCAGCACCCAGCTGTCCAGAGCTGAAGCCGCTCCCTACTTCGCTGAAGTGTCGATTCCTTGCGGGTGAGCCTGAGATGTACCCAGTCATCATCTCCGTCGATCTGACTGGAGAGCAAGAATCCCGTTTGATGGGGGTTCTTGAAAAGAACCGCAAGGCAATCGGATGGAGCGTAGCAGATCTCCAGGGGATAAGTCCGGCCCTGTGCTCCCACCATATCTATCTCGAGGATGAGGCGAAGCCGTCGCGTGAGTTCCAGCGGCGGCTGAACCCGAATCTGAGGGAGGTTGTCATGAAGGAGATATCGAAATGGTGGAGCGCCGATTTTATCTACCCCATCTCCAACTCCAAGTGGGTCAGCCCTTTGCATGTGGTGCCCAAGAAGACGGGCATCACTACAGTGATTAGCGAGTCTGGAGAGGAGATTGCTACACGAGTACCCACTTCTTGGCGGGTCTGCGTTGACTACAGGAGACTCAACCAGGCCACCAAGAAGGATCATTTCCCCCTGCCCTTTATTGATTAGATCATTGAGAGACTGGTAGGGAAGAGCCATTGCTGTTTTCTGGATGGGTACTCGGGCTACAACTAGGTGGCCATCGCTCCTGAGGACCAGGAGAAGACCACCTTTACCTGTCCCTTCGGCATATACACCTTCCGACGCATGCCATTTGGGCTACGCAACGCCCCTGCGACTTTTCAGAGATGCATGCTGTCGATCTTTTCAGACATGGTAGGGGAGTATTTGGAGGTCTTCATGGATGATTTCTTGGTTTACGGTGACGGATTCGACTCCTGTCTTGACTGCCTAGACCGAGTACTCCAGCGATGTATAGAGGTTCACTTGGTGCTATCTTGGGAGAAGAGTCACTTCATGGTGACTCAAGGGACGGTGCTTAGCCATATCATCTCCAACAGGGGCATGGAGGTTGATCCGGCCAAGGTAGATGTCATTAGAAAACTCACACTACCGTCCAATTTACGGCAGTTTCGGTCATTCCTGGGGGCACGTCGGTTTCTACCGACGATTCATTCATGATTTCAGCAGGATTGCCCGACCGTTGACTGACCTGCTGATGAAAGACACCGAGTTCCTTGTCGATGACAAGTGTCTTTCGTCCTTCGAGACTCTCAAGCAGTGTGTTATTGAGGCTCCTGTTCTCCAGCCACCTGATTGGTCTCTCCCATTAGAGATCATGACGGACGCCTCCGTTTTGCCGTGGGGGCCGTGCTGGGACAGAGGAGGGATGGAGTCTCCTTTGCTATCCACTACGCTAGCCGCACATTGGATTCCTCCCAGCGGAATTATACAGTCACAGAGAAGGAGATGCTAGCCGTAGTGTTTGCCCTAGATAAGTTCAGATCTTACATCATTGGATCTAGAGTGACCTTGTATACTGATCATACCGCCATCCGATACCTCATGGCAAAGAAGGATGCCAAGGCCAGACTGACTAGATGGATCCTTCTACTCCAGGAGTTCAACATTGAGATCAAGGATAAGCCTGAAGTCAAGAATGTGGTGGCGGATCATCTCTCCCGTTTAGAGTAGCCTGAGGATTCTGAGTAGATTGATCCCATTTGTGAGACCTTCCCAGATGAGGCGATCCTTGCTATCGCCTCACTCCCGTGGTATGCCGACATTGTGAACTTTCTTGTTGCTAAGAAAGTCCCACAAGGTTGGCCCAGGCAGAGGCTTGAGACCTTCCTCACGAAGGCCAAGTCCTACCACTGGGAGGATCCCATCCTTTACCTCGAAGGAGGGGATAGCGTCTGGCGTAGGTGCATTCCTCAGGAGGAGCACCATAGTGTCCTCACTTACTGCCACAAGCTTGAGGCAGGAGGACATCATTCTGGGAGGAGAACGGCACAGAAAGTGCTCAATCCGGCTTGTGGTGGCCTACGCTCTTCAAGGACTCTGATGAGTTCGTGAAGAGGTGTACTGACTGTCAGAGGATGGGCACTTGTGGAAACATGATATGATGCCGATGCAGCCCATTCACTTCTGTGAGGTTTTTGACGCATGGGGCATCGATTTCATGGGTCCATTCCATAAGAGTCAGGGATTTGAGTACATTCTGTTGGCCGTAGATTATGTTAGTCATTGGGTTGAGGCTATCCCCGTCCGAGCCGCTGATGCGAGGACAGTTTGCAGATTTTTGAGGAAACACATCATCACGCGGTTCGGGGTACCTCGAGTATTGATTTCAGATAGAGGGTCTCATTTCATCAATGACCAAGTGAAGGCCCTTGCTAGCGAGTTCGGCATAGACCATCGAGTTGCCACACCTTACCATCCACAGACAAATGGTCTAGCTGAGGTGTCGAACAGGGAGATCAAGACTATATTGCAGAAAGTCGTCCGCCCTGACCGAAAGGATTGGTCACAGCTTTTGGACTCGGTCTTGTGAGCATATAGGACGTCTTTCAAGACACCATTGGGCACATCTCCCTTTCGCCTCGTATATGGTAAGCCGTGCCATTTACCTGTTGAGCTGAGACATAGGTCACTTTGGGCAGTCACTAATATACTTATGGATCCAGATAGTGTAGGAGACCAGAGGAGGGCATAGTTAGCAGCCTTGGAGGAGCTTAGAGATACCGCCTTCTCAAACAGCCTACAGTATAAGGAGCGAGTGAAGGAGTGGCATGATTCTCATATCAGCCACAAGCATTTTGAGCCTACTTGGTGAGAAAGGTACACGACAACGGTAGCATTGACATATCCGAGTTGTCTTCTGAGAGTACCTTTCGAGTGAACAGCCATCGGCTCAAGCCATTCCTAGATCATGAGCCGCGGGTCGTTGATGTTGCCCCGATTCATTTTGCGTGAGATGTGGTCTTTTGACTCACATCTATTGCATCTCTGATGAATCTCCATTTCATCACCTTTATTCTATCATTTTGGCCTCAAAAACCCCAGCAAATGCATGTAAATAGCATCAAATTGTACATAATAGCATTCATTATTCATTGTATTTATTTTACATTAAATAAGATTTTACTGCCAAAATTATAGAATAAAGAGGAGAAAAGAAAAAGGAATAAAATATTGTAAATATTTTATGACCCAAACCCCGAGACCAAGGCCAGCATGGTATTGGTCGACAAGGAATAAAGTAGGGGGAGATAAGGGCCAGTGTATAATAAATACCTCATTTATTCATGCATTTATTTATGCATTTTTGATACCTATTTTGTACATAATTATTTATTCATCAAATAAAGAAATGTTGTACATGAGAGTTATAGGTAATAATATGAATAAAAATGCAAAATTGAGTTTGTACAAAAATAATCCCCAGTGTACATTTTATACACAGAATAAAAAGCCAAAATCTCAACTTCACAGACCCATATCTTGCAAATAAAAACTCCAAATCACCCAAACTCACCTCTAATTGTATATAGCATTCCATAAACTATTTAATAAAATTGGTTTCATAATTTTTGGAGTCCATATGCAGAAGTTAGGTTTTTGGCCCTTCTTGTATATAGGACTGATTAAAATATTCACTTTATTCAATATTCATTATTTGTATAAATTCATATTTTTAGAATTTTGTAAATAATGTACTTAATGCATACACATGAAAGAAGTTGGAGAAAACCAAAATTAATTTGTAAAATAAAATAAGTCTACAAATTCATAGACAAAATACCTATGACATGTACCTATCTATAAATAAAAAGGGTTTTAATCCTTGCTTCTTTTGTTCTTCTATATTTTTATAATAATGTATACATTATACATAGATCATTAAAAATACAAAACCAAAATCAAAATCAAGAAAATATATTAAATAAATTAAGTATATAAAATACATAGATAAAACACCTATAAGTATACCTACATACATCTATACCTATTTATTTAAAAATACACACAAACTCATAAAAATCAAACAAAAATATCTTTATACTCACAAAAATAAATTATAAATTTATAAAATAAGTCCATAAAATAATAAAAGAAAATAAACAAATTAAAAATAAAATACATGAAAATACATGTAAATACATGCATATACATATTATTCAAATAAAACTATAATAAAACACCTCGAAAAATTCAATAAAAATCATAAATAAATACTAGATGAAATAATACACATTTTTTATTTTATAATAAAAAATTAATAAAATCATTTAGGGTGTCAAATAAATCAATCTTCCTTCAGATTTTCTATTTTGTCTTGTAGCGGCTGACGTGGCCCAATGAGGCGCCGACCTTCGTTGACTCCCAGGTCAACTGTCCCATCCTTCGCCTGGCGTCTCTGAACTGTCTACTCCCCCGATTTCATGCCTTTTTCCCGGGCACACCATCCATCAATCGACAACGCTTCCTTCACAAGAATTGTTCCCTAATCTTCCATGATGCCCGCCGAAATCATAGATCAACGAGATGTTCATTGGATCAGTCAATAATTGCCGGGTAATAAGGCCCCTTGCCAATGTTTATAAATAAAAAGCTCCGCCTCCTTCCTCGAATTTGGCCACTTTATTCCAACCTAAAGCCTAGATCTTGCTCCTGGATTGTTCCTCGTGACCGGGGGAGCAGCCCAGCACCTTGACTCGGCCGGAGGAAGGAGATTTTGTCGCGGCGGAGCTCCGACGTCCGTCCTGCTCCCTGGAGGGCCCCAGGTATAAGAGCTGACCTTCTATGCATTTTTAGTTAGTTTTAGATGTTAGTTTTTCATTCCAGTCATTAGATTAGGCTTTAGTTAACTCCTGTAGTTTAAAAATCGAAATTCGAAGTTCGCCGGAGCTCAGCTCCGGCGACTTCTCCACTGTGGTCCCGAATGTTTCCGACCTCCTCGTTCACCCCATATCGTTCCTCGACGCCTTCTCCATCTATTGCGCACATTAATCCAACCCAAGACTCTAGGTCCTGGCGAATCGGGGCTCCTCCTCCGCCGTTCGCCGGAGCCCCTCCGCCCCCTTCATTTTGCATCGTAGCTTCAAAACCCCGGGTCGAGGAGCAAGCTCTCTCGCCCGCGGTTCTTCCTGTGCAGGTACTTCGAAGAATCGAGCCCAACTGGACTTGCACGGATCCGGGAAGAGGAACCTGGGGGTCTTCTCCTTCTTTGACCTCGCTCCATCGACGCGGACCCCCAGGAGCCATGAAAGCGCCATCAGTCGACGCGGGAGGCTTCCAGCTACCTTCAGAGCACCTCAGACGCACCGGAGAGCCCAGGAGAGCCCGAGCTCCTCGATCAAAGTTCGCCAGGCGCGAGCTTCGTCCCAGTTCTTCCTGGGAGCTCTAGCGCCGTCGGATCAGGAGGGCCGCCCCAGATTCAACAGGAGTCGTCCGATGGAGCATTGCATCGACCGTCAGATCAGCTGGGCTGATCTAATCTCAGCCCCCCATCGACGAAGCGTCATCGGTCGATCAGGAGACGACGCGTGGCAAGTGAAGAGAGCAGCGCCGTTGGATGCCACGCTGTATTTAGGGGTAAATTTCATATCTCACCCCCCTGCATTTTGTATTTAGAATTTAAACCCAAAAATAAAAGTTTTAGTTGTAGATAAATTGTAAAAATTGCAGTTGGACCCCCTGATGTTTTCATATTTCCACTTTAGTCCTTCCGCGCCTCACGTGCAGTCCCACGTGAGGCGCGTGAAATTTTGCATCTAAACCCCGCCGGGTTCCTGTATTTATTAATTGGTCCTGAAAACAAAAGTTAAAGTGTATTTTTATTGTAATTTTTGCATATATGCCCCTGTGAACTATTTTATTTGCAAAAATACCCCTGCCAGGCCATTTAATTTTTGAATGCTTTGTCTATTTATTTTGTGCTCCATATTAAATCAAAAAATCTTGCAAAAATAGACTTAAGCTCCTGTTAGTGTACCCTTGCATGCCATATTTTTAGTTTCTCAATTTGTTGCATTTTTGCATTTATTGAAAATCAAAAACATGTCTTTTATTCCCTGTCTAACTTATAAAACCCCCAAAAAATATGAAAAGGCCTCTAAAAATTCCAAAAAAATTACATATGGTGCATTTTGACCTATATTAGTGTCAGTCCAAAAATCCCTAAAAATCTAAAAAGGAAAACCTTAAAAATTCAAAAATACCCGAAAACTTCAAAAAAATATTAAAAACCAAAGAAAAATCAGAAAAATATAAACTCATGCCCTATTTATGCTATATTTTATTACCTTTATTAGAAAAATAGTATGGACAATTTTGAGGGTGTTAGCTATTTTTAATATCTATTTTGGTGACGGCCAGTACCTAGTCCACTGTTTGCTATTATTTAGCTAGTTAAAAATACCAAAAATGTTTGCAAAAATACCCAAAAATCATAAAAACAGTAAAAAACCATGAAAATTCCAAAAAGACACTTTTCTTGAATTTTTGATTATTTTTTAGTATTTCTATAAATATTATAATGCCCCCTTTATGTATATATATATCCAAAAAAATAATAAAAAAAGAAAAAAATATTATAAATTTATATATATAATTATTTATATGTATTCTCATTAGTCTTAATATAAAAAAAAGAAAAAAAGTGTATATATATATTTATTTTATTATCTTTATATATCCCTATATATATTGCATATATTATAAGCTATATATTAACCCTCTATGTTTATATATATGTTCTTATCTATAATATATATATATTACCTAATTATATTATTAAAAATTAATAATAATAATAATAAAATCAAAAACCCACACAAGGATGACTGTGATTTACATGTAGGCTATGACATTTTGTATTGCTCTCTGTGGTTCGACCTCTACATACTTGTCACTGTACATTTTATGGTAGAGTAAATAAAGATTAATTCACATTTATTTTTGAGCTTGATTGTTGTATTATTTGGATTGTGGGTTAATTGCTGGTTGACTGGATGATTTGTGAGCGGTCGCCTCAGCGACACACTTTTTATTATTCATGGAGACCCTCGCGAACAGCCTGGTTATCAGATGGCGCCGTTGCCGGGGAGCAATGAGCATAGCCTAATTATTTTGTCATTTTTTTATATTAAAAAAAATTTCTTGACTTATTCTTCATTTTTGTGAGCAGCTATTTTTATTGCTATTAATCACCATGCTTCATTTCTTCATTTATTGTGATTATTCTCTCTGCTCTATTTAATTGATTGAGTTTTCTTAATGCATTCTTTTTGTGACTTTGATGCAAGGGACCGCCACGCGAGGATGACTTCTTAGGAGGTCAATGCAGCCAACCTTGGAGGAGGATGGTCTTCTTCTCATGACCATCTGGAGAGTGCACCAAAGAAGCAAGGAGATGTGCATTAGATAGGCTAGACACTTAGGAGTATTTATTTTGTAATTCATGGTGAGAGAGAGACTATTTTGGCATGTATATAAACAGGACTCTACTCTTCACAATGAGGTCCAGTGCCCGGGTGATTGTTCACCTGGGGACCTCATCGCGGCTTTTTCGAGTTTTCATCGCTTTCTTTTATTTTGTTTCCCGAAGTTTTGAGCTTTCTGCCTTTCTTTTATTTTGTTTTATGTGCTTGGAGCCCCTAGATATAGGTTGCTTGACTCGGTAGCTAGGTCCAAACATTAATAAGAATGCATGTTCCTATAGTTTACCTCGATTGGATCTAGTCAAACTTAAACAAGTTGTTAATTTGTCTCTTAGCCCTCTGTGCCGTAGCGAACCCTGTAAAGCGCTTTCTCCTAAGATCAAGTGTGTTGAGTACAGAGGAGGGGTGAGCCAAGACCGGACTCTCTTGGGCTAGAGATGAATTAGCAGCTTATGGTTCTTCACGCTAATAGCAGCTTATGTTTAGGACGATTTTGCGCCTTGCATATCGACATGTAGATAGGTTTAAAAATTCTGTTTTGCATACCGCATGGAGAGAGCAGGGATGCACTGTAAGTCTTCTAACTCAGCATGCATCATTCGGTTCAATGGTGAGATTTCCATCAGGGAACCACTTGCACGGCTTTTCCGCTATCTCCCTCTGATTTTGAGCACCTAGGACTTAAATGAAAATCTACAAAAACGTTAGGCGCTGGTATGAAACAGATCCAAAAAAAGTGAAAACCCAAAAACTTAAAACAAGGGGACTGCTAAAAAAACTTCGACCTTAATTAAAATTCGTAATGGACTATCATTGTACCGGGTTCATAAAGCCCTCATTGTTTTCAGGTACCTTGGAGGGGGACCAAAACCCTACTCCCTTGAGCGAGTGCGACCCCTAAGGATTAAAGCCCAAAACCCAGTCTGCAACTGCCTTGTGTATCGCCTGGATTTCCGAAGTAATGGCGCTTCTATCGTACGTAGGCGAGTAGGACTTGGTCACCAATGGTGACTCTCTGTTGTGAGAGCATCGACCCTGTCCGAAGTATTGAGCACAGGCCACGCCTTCACGGGGGTGTCTGTCTCATCGTCCTGCGTCCGAGTAGGTTCTTGCACGCTCACGGGTGATTCCGTTGCGAGCGAGAACTGAAGTATTGGTTTCGCCTATCGGCTTCCTCTCTCTTTTCTTTGGCTGAGTAGGGATCCAGGAAGGGTTACAAGGACTCCAAAAAGTACAGACTACAGGTTACACAGGAGGAGGACAAGTACGGGATACTTTTCCGGCAGTACTCTCTCTCCTATAGGGTAGCGTACTAAGGACTTGTTATAAGATATGCCTGAAAATCACAACTCTAAAAATGAAAAGATAATAAATAGCCGAGCTTTCACGGCTTCACATGGCGTGAGTTGGTGAACCCGATTTTTGTATTGCGTTTGTATGCATCTAGATTAAGGTTCAAAGATCAAGTCCCGCGTATTTGCGCACATTTTGTTGTTTCCCCCTTTGACCACCCCGCTCAACCGAGCCTTTCTACTGTTTTACACTCCTTTTATTCCTCGTAGACCATCGTATCATTCTTCCGACAATCCGACATTCTCTTGCTTCACGAAGTTGATCCATGGATGGTTTCGTCGGGACCATGCCGACACCTACATCGATTCCATAGACTCAACTCCGCCAATAATTTCGAGGCGATTCCCGAGAAACCGATCCGGACTTTGCGGATCGATCTCCAGACTCCTCGTCTTCTACCTTTCTCTTGGCCACCCAATAAACTGGGATCACTTTTGTCCCGCTTCCGCCATTGTGAATGGGAGTCGATTACAGTCTACATCTCTTTTCCATTCACAACATGCTGGGGTTGACCTGAATTCCAGCTTAATCACGGCAGCTGAAAGTTAATTGCAAGTGATCTGATTCGGACTACCTCATTCTGCAGATAGAAGCCAGTGCGAGCCCTGGAGACTACTCCGGAGTTCATCTCGTCCGACTCAGACCCTGACATGGCTCCAGGAGGGAAGGGCAAGGGTCATCAGCCACCCATACCAGAGGGACAGGTGCCAGATCAAAATCAAGTTAATGCACAGTTGTTGGCATCTATCCAGGCCATACAGCAGCAGCTGACCGAGCAGGCCCTGACACAAACTGCGTTCCAGGATATGTTGAATGACATGATGAACCGTGACGACGGAAGAGGAGGCAGAGGCAGAGGAGGCAGGGGAGGAGGATGTGGAGGTGGAGGAGGTGATGATCCTCCTGATGATGACTTTGAATTACCACCACCGAAGCCAACACTAAAAGAAACATACAATCCGGGAGACAGCCAGATGACCGAATGGATTCTCATTCCACCGGTACACGCTCACTTTGAGCTGAAGCCCCAGTTCATAGCCCTTCTCCCTGCCTTTCATGGAAACACAAACGAAGAGCCGTACATTCACCTGCAGCAATTCTCTCGCATTTGCCGCACCACCCACTATCCGAATGTCCCCCTGGACATTGTCAAGATGACGACTTTCCCCTTCAGTCTACAGGACAAGGCCCTCTATTGGGTCAATCATATGGGAAAGGTCGTGACGACCTGGGAGGAGTTGAAATCTGCCTTCCTGCACAAATACTACCATCTCGGTCGGCTCAACCAGATGCGAGCACGTATTAGTAATTTCTCCCAAGGAGCACATGAGTCAGTACATGAGGCTTGGGAGAGATTCACTGATCTGCAGGAGAAGTGTCCCCATCACGATATCCCGAAGACCAGCTTGGTCCAGCATTTCTTTGGGGGACTGAACATTGAAAGCCAAAGGCTCGTGGACGCAGCATGTGGGGGCTCCCATTTCAACAAGGATGAAGATGTTGTCTGGCAGATTTTTGAAGAAATGGCCGAAGGAGAGACCGCCCTCTCTTCATCCAAGGCATACCAGAAGCAGCCCCAGATTCTCCAGAAACAAGTTCACATGGCTGCATCCAAAGAAGCAGAGAGAGATGAGAGCTCCAACCTCAGCATCATCGGGGGCCATCTCTCTAAGGTAGATATCATTGAGAAGCGATCACAGGACCTCGAGAAACTCGCTGTGATCGAGAAGAGGACCCAGAACCTGGATAATCTAGATCAGATCAACAAGAACCTCGAGTTGTTGGTCGGTACGATCAACTCTGTCCAGTCGGCTACACCATCAGACGCTCCCGCTGAGAAGAAGGACGAGCCGCAACCGCAGCATCAATCTCAGTCGAGCCAGCAGCCACCGGCAATCCAGCACGTATACTACGTGCAGGCACCCGACCAGGGCCAGCCGCAGCAGCAAATGGTCGTCTACCAGCCAGAGTTCCTTTCTATTCCTGATCCAGTCTTCCCACCACCGCCCCTTATCCAAGAAGTTAATGGGGTATGGAGTAATGATGCACAGCCGACCCGTCCTCAGGGACAACCCCAGGGTCAGCAATTTGCCAACCGGCAGTACCACCAACCTCAGGGTGGTCGTTTTGGTCAATCCTCCCAGCAGCCCCAGCAGTACCAGCAGCCTCCCCAGTTTGCACAACAATGGAGGCAGAACTTTCCGTATCAGCAGCAGCCGCAGTACCGCCACTCGCAGCCGTATCACCAGTACGCGGCTGCCCCCTCTCCGCAATATCAGCAGTATCCTCCTACGTCATATCAACAGCTTCAACTTCCTGCACCACCATAGCAACACCACCAGCAACAACCTCCCCACCCATCTACCCAACAGCAGCGTGGTCTGCACGCTGAGTCTTCTGATATGTCCCCTGCTAGTCCCACCATGGAGTGTCTATCCCAGCTTGTTAAAGGGCTGGCGGAGATGACAAAACGGCTTGACGACCTGACCGCCACCCGAACCACTATTCCGGCACAGGTCGAAGCCAACCCCAACAACTTCAAGAAGAAAGAGCAGGTAGAATGTAATGTCCAGTCCGTGTCTGATAGCGATATTACTGTTTATTCTAATGCTGTTACTCTCAGGAGCGGTAGGACATTGCCTCCGCCTGCTACTACCAGTGGGGGGAATAAAGACACAGGTGGATCGTCATCTTCCGCATCAGCCGTGCCAGCTCCAGGGGCAGGTGAGGAGGAAGAGGAAGGAGAAGCCAGTCCAGCCGTCGTGCCTAGCCAGCATCAACCTCAGCCAAAAATACAAAAAAATTAGCAAAAGCAAAAACACCAAAAAGACGCTTGTAGCAGCAGTAAAGCCGTGCCAGCCTTGGAGGAGCCGCCAGCAGTAGCCGATCCCTTGCCAGCCGATGGAGCTGACGCTACTCTTTTTGACCGCCTAGCAGCACCAGCATGTTTAGCTTCAGCTTGTACTCCTTTTTGTAGTCCGGATGTACAACATTTTGTGGGCGATAATTTTGATGTAAATAAGAACTCTAATTTTCCTGCCAGTAATGTGAATATTCCTTTTCCGCATGCAATACAAAATTCCAAAAAAATTGCAAAACGAAAAAAGGCATTATCAGATCCAGGTGTTGTGGAGATTTGGATAAATTGACTGTTGAGATTCCCTTGTTGAAGGCCGTGGAATACATGCCAGCTGTAAAGAAAGGAATGAAAGAGGCATGTACTAACAGGCGTCGCGCAGCGCAAGACAACAGATGCAGAGAAGTAGAAAAGCACGTTCTCTTCATGGCCACAGTTGCAGCTATCAACAACCTCCCCCAGAAAAAGCATGATACAGGAGCACCTCTCATCAGTTGTGTGATTTTTGACCAGGTTTTCGAGCGTACTCTTCTTGACAGTGGTTCTTCCATCAACCTTCTGCCCTCGTCTATAATGCAAGAATTCGGGCTGGGACCGCTCAAGCAGACACGCATGATCCTTCAGTTCGCTGACCGATCCGTCAAGCGGTCCCGAGGTTTATTGGAAGACATGATAGTTACAATGCAGGAGATGAAATTCCCAGCTGACTTTGTAGTCCTTGATATGGACTCACCTGCACCCCTGCTCCAGACCCCTATCATCCTTGGCAGACCATTCCTCCGTACTTCAGGTGCCGTGGTTGATTACGGGTCTGGGAAGATCACTTTCAGTTCGAACACACAGCAAATCACGATCAGCATGAACAAAGAGCAGAATGCCACGACTGATGAGAGCCAGGCAACATTGGAAGCAGACTGTGATTTCATCGCGGAGATCAGAGATTCAGAGTTATCACTGGACGACCCATGGACCCGAGAAATCCGCACTCTTGAGGAGGACTCGGAAAGCGCAGTCAGCATATGCTCCGACAATTCTTGGGAGACAGATTCTCAGATGCAGGCGCATCTTCTTGAGCATTCACTCCAGACCGAACATGATCAGCTTAGTGCAGAACCGTTCGGTGCATTTCCGGGATCTCAACAGAATGATAAGGATGGTAGCAACCTCAAAGTGTATTCCACCACCAGCATGGTATCTGAAGTGACAGATAAAGTGGACAGATCAAAACCAGAACTCAAGCCACTTCCTGCAGGCCTGAAGTATGCTTTCCTTGCGGGTGAAGAACACATGTATCCGGTCATCATCAGCAGCAGGCTGAATCCGGATCAAGAATCTCGGCTTCTCGAGGTTCTAGAAAAGAACTACAAGGCAATTGGTTGGAGCGTATCAGACCTCCGAGGGATAAATCCAGCTCTGTGTTCACACCATATCTATCTCGAAGAAGATGCCAATGTTGGATATGCGAGCCCACGGCGAGCCATTATGCAATAAATGTTATTGCACGTATCATTCCCTGATCTGAAATGAAGAATAAATAATTTGCTTAATAGGTCCCTCTGTACAATTAGGGTTATGTACCATGGCCATCTTAATGATCATACAGATGTTGATTCATTAAATGAATCATAGAGGCTGGTGCTTGGATGAATATCTAATGGGTTAGATAGAGGACTCATCAAGCACCGTCAAATGATTATTAAGAGATGATCTCCAGCCTGAGTAGGAGATGGCAATCATTTCTCACATAGGCTGATATCTGACCGACCCCTTGATGCAGGTCCTCTGCATGGGAATAGTGATTCGGAGGTGTCAGATTAGTTAAGTCAATGGGTTGACTTAGCGAGATCGAGATAACCTAAGTCCTATGTTGAATGCTGTCACAGCATAGGCACACATCCTTTGACCGGAGGCAGATGTGTTACTATATGTCTGAGTGTGTACATTTGGCAGACCAGTAGGTTGATGACCTAACCAAGGTCTATACACCGGCGAGCTGGTGTGCATATAAGGGCATATGAGTAATACGATCTCTCAAAGGGATCATACAGGTTCACTTATGAACCGGAAGACATGAGCTCACTCATGAGGTATTGGGACCGATCAAATTCCATGCATGGTCGTCGTGCTTTGGAAGCATGACAAGAATTCGAAGGTATGATATATGCTTTGGGAAAGCATATGATCGATACCAAATCCCAATGACCAAGATTGAGAAACTTGGTGATCAAACCCTGAAGAAGACAGTATAAAATAGATCTTCATCTTCAGGTTGATCATTGGTCTTCCAGTATGCAGGATGTATAGGTATTGGGAATACCTGAAGGGTGATGTGATCATAAACGATTGTATATCCATGACGCTTCCATTCCGAGGGAGTGATGAAACAGGTCTGGATTTTAGTGACTCCTTTCAGTAGAGAAGAAATCCGATCTTAGTCCAAGTGTTGGACATTGGTCTGAATGGGATTCAGATTCAATGAGAAGATTGGATTTGCGGTCTTGATTTAATCAAGCATCTGTGGGAGGTCCGTTAGATCTGGATTTGAGATGAGATCTCAACATCCAAGTCACTATACGTGGAACAATACAATCGCCCTGTCCTTATCTCCAAATATCTACGGAGAAGACGCATTATTCTTGAAGGAGTTCAAGAATAATTCCTATGATGAATTTAGTATCCAAGCAAGAAGGTTTTGATGATTAAATGAGATTTAATTATCAAAGTATAATATGAATAAGATTCATATTATGAGAATGTGTCCAAGATAATTAAATGAGATTTAATTATCAAGTACAATATGAATAAGATTCATGTTGAGAGAATGATTATCCAAGATAATTAAATAGGATTTAATTATCAAGGATAAGCAGATCATGGATAGTGCTATCCAGAATATCTGTGTATATTATAAATGGGATTTATAATATATCAGAGAGAGAGAAATATTGTAAATAACATTTGTTAATTATTAATGTGGATTGGATCCACATTAGTTAATTAATTGGAAATGTAATTTACAAATTAGTTTGGGATGTGAATATGATTCACATATTTTTCAATGGCATGATTGAAATATTCACAAATTAATTTGGAATTAATTTGGTGGATATTATTGCAATAATAATTATTGCAAATAATTAAGAAATAATAATATAAATAAAAGGAGACAAAACCACCTATAATCATAGGTGGCGTCACTGATGAATACCCATTCATCACTCTTTATTCTTCTATTTTAGCTACAAAAACCTTTGCAAATACATGTAGATATGTGTAAATACAAATAATTACCAAAAGCATGCATGATGTAAAAACCTATAATTAGCATGTTTTTGTGCACAAAATAAAAGAATAAAGAGCAAAAAGAAAAAGAGGGAAATATTTAGAATAAATATTGAGCAACCTAACCCAAGGGAGGGCTCAGCATGGGCCTGACCGCATAAAAGCCAAAGTAGAGGGAGATAGGAGCTCATGTGTATATACTTCTGTAAATACATAAAATTATATTTTCCTCACCCAAAAATATGTTTGTCCATATTGTGTGTATATTTAGAAACTATTAAAAACAAAATAAAAAGATGAAAAGCAAAAAGATCAAAAATACCCTTCCTTCACCATGTACATAAACCACACCAATGTATTTATTTAACCCTATAGATAAATAAAAGTATTTTCTAAACTTTTTGTAAATATTCTATGTTACATATTGTAAATACATAAAATAACAAGAAACAAAACAAAAATCAAATAAAAATTACAAAATTAAAAATACAAAAATACATTGTATAAATACCATGTATATAAATATATACAACTATTTATTTCACCCTTGTGTATAAATAATTAAAATAAAATAAAAATACCATTTTATTCCATATTTTAGGATGTAAATAAATAAAATACAAAATGAGCATAAAAATACATAAAAATAACAAATAAAAAATCAAAAATTAAAATCTGTATAGTGTACATATACCTATATATATAGCTACCCTATTTTTATTTCCAAAAATTAATTAAAAATCACCAAAAAATAGAAAAAAATAAAAGAAAAATATTTCATGTTTTGAGTTTTCTTTAATTCGGCCTATTTCTACCCTAAAATAAATAAACAAAAATCGAGTAAACGTGGCAGCTCCTGATTGGTCCACGGGGGATTGTTGACCCCGGTCAACTCCCCCGCGGACTCCTTCCTTTTCTGGAAGATGCGTGCCGCCCCGCCTTCGCCGATTTTTCCACGCATCTCCAGGCTGTCTCCCACGCAAACCCCATGCCCGGATTCTTCGCCGATCATCCCTCATCCTCGCCCGATCTTTCGCCACAAAATCCACGCCTTCCATCGCTGTCTCCACCCAACCCTAATCGCACCTGTCACCATATATATCCCGACCTCCGCCGCCTCCGCGCCTCATCTTTGGATCGCCATCCTTATTCCCGTGACCTCCAGAGCAAAGCCCGAGGTGACAGCTCGCGTTTGACCCTGTTGCAGTGAGGTGAGGGTACCCCGACCATCGATCCGGCAGCTTCGCGCCGCCGTTGCTCCGCCGCTTGCAGGAGCTCGAGCCTCAGGCCTTGACGCCCTTCGAGGCTACGACCGGGAGCTAGCCAAGCTCCAGCACAGTCTTCCGCTCCACCCAGGTAGATTCCTTAGGCCGTAGATTAGCGTAGCTTTCGATTTTTAGCTTACTGTTCGCGTAGCTCCGCCGCCGTCGCCAGCCACCTCCGATACCCCATCTTCCATTCCGACCCGACCATCATCTTCGCCAGACCTCTCCGCATCTTCTTCACCCATTCACCCAACCCAGATCGCACAGGATCTGGGAATCGAGCTCCTCCGCCGACCACCTTCGCCGGAGCTCTTCCATATCACCGCACCTTCCACCTTTCACACGCTCTGACGGGTCGAGGCACTTTGCCCTCGACCCAGCTTTCTGTCTGTGTAGGTCTACAGGTCTATCGACCTCATCTGGAGGCCGAAGCTTCAGAGCACAGCTGCTCCAGTTCATCGACGTCGCCGGAGCTCTCCTGAGCTCCTCCCTTCCATCGGAGCATTGCATTGGGTGCGGAGCTTCACGAGGAAGCTTTCCCGCACCTCCGGAGTGGTCGACGAGGACTACAGCACACGCAGGAGGGCGGCGAAGCTCGCCGGCCGCCAGTTCTTCCACCATCCTCTCCTACCGTTAGATCAGCCGCGGCGCTCCAGATGAGATCTCGACCGTTCGTTCGGGGAGCTGCATAGAGCGTCAGATCAGCCGCAGCGTGATCTCAGCCGTTGATTCACCGAGGGTTCGGCCACCACGCACGAGGACCGTCCGATCTCCACGTGGAGGACCCGCCATCGTTCGATCAGGCGCAGCTTCTCAAGGTCAAAGGCGTCGCTCATCTCCACCACCCGATCTTCCACGTGGCGCCTATCCAACCGTCGCCAAATAAAGGGGTAATTTGCTTAGGACCCCCTCTTAGTTTGTCGTTTTATTTCTAGTCCTGTAAATATTTTTGGAACTTTATTTACGTAGGGTTATTTGCACTGTGGACCTTGTGCTTAGTTCTAATTGCATTTATACCCCTGTCTACGTGGACCACGTGCTTCGTCACGTGAACTTTATTGGGTTATTTGCAAAATAAGCCCTGTAGTTCTGGATGTTACGAATTGAATAAAAATTTTTACTTATTTGCATTTATGCCCCTGTGCGTGATTTATTTCCACATGTGCGTTTTATTTTGGGTATTTTGCAGATAAGCCCCTGGACTTTTGGTACTTGTTACCAATAAGCCCTCGGAACTTATTTTTCTTACATTTGGGTCCCTGAGTGCCCCAGACACGCGCCTCGCGCGTGATTTCTTGGGTATTTTGCACCAGACCCCCCAGAACTTTTGGGTATTTGCACTTTGGTCCCTGTGCACAGTGCCCCTCCTTTGTTTTTGAATAAAATATCAAATCACCTCCAAATTCGATGAAAATTGGACACATGGCTCCTGCCATGGTGTAGAATTTTTGTGAATTTTTGAGGACATTTTTGATTTCATTTGCTATTTTTAAAAATTCAAAAACCCATATTTTTGCTACTGTTTAGATTCAAAAACCCCAAAAAAAAATATCAAAACCCTTTTAAAAATCCTATAAAAATTAGTTACTGTTTATTTGGTGTTCCTTGATTTTCTAGCCAATTTTGGCTATTTTCCATTGAGTAAAAACCCTAAAAATTGAAAAAAACCTCAAAAACTCATAAAAATTATAATAATTAAATTAAAAATCCAAAAACAATAATTAGGGTGCCTAAATTTTCCTTAGTCTATCTAGTATACAGGAAAATTACCTTCAGGGCCTTTCAAGATCCTTAAATATTTTATTTTTGGGTCTTAAGCCTTGCTGGACAGTACCTTCCCCTTTTTGCATTGTGTGATTTTTAGAAAATAATTTACCCGTCATAAAAACCCCAAAAATTCACCAAAAACATAAAAAATTATAAAACACATAAAAATATTTTTGTTTGAATTTTTGCTTGATTTTTAATGCTTTAAATAAATTGTTGAAGTTCATTATCTGTGTGCCTTCTTTAATTTTCTCATCATTTAAAAAAATCTAAAAAAATATAAAAACAAATAAAAACCACTAAAAAAGGTATTCTCTTGGATTTCTGACTACATCGTAGGCCGCAAGGCCAATCTGTGCTCCTTGTGTTCGACCCTGGGAGCTATACCAGGTTAATCCTATAGCTAGATCGCTCTATCTTGTGCTTGCTTGTTTTTATCAGATTTGAGTGGTTGATTTCTTCTTGATTGACACGTTCTGAGTGACTGAGGTCGCAACGACCTATTTTCTGTACCTTCTACCTTAGTTGCTCGGGTTCTTGTGCCATCAGAATGGCGCCGTTGCCGGGGAGCACGGCTTTGTAGTCATTTTTCCATATTGTCTTTCTCTATATTATTAGTGTTTTCTGACCTTCTCTCTTTGATTTTTGTGCGAGGTACTGCTTGGACGACTTGGAGCTTACTATTCAGAGGACCCGCGCAGGAGGAAGAGAGAGAGGAGAAGAAATTTTCTATTTAGAGAGAGAGAGAACAATATTTGTTGTAATAACTTAGACTTTGAACTGTGGACACTTGTAACTTAGCGGGTCTGTTTCGCCGAGCACCGGTGTGCTCGGGGGACCCATTTGGATTTTCGCGGCTATTTCTGCGGTTTTTATAGCTAGCTGCCTTTTCCGGTGTTTACGCGGTTTTTCTCGAGCCCCTAGATTTAGGAATTTCTCTTGCTTGTGACGTAAATTTTTAAGGCCCAACACCTAATAGAATATCTGTTCCTATAGAACGTAATTGGACCTTAATAAAATTCACTGAAAAAGTTAGTTTAATTGGATTTGAGACCACGTGCCGTGAGGAGTCACATACAGCGCTGGCAGGACCCGTTGTGGCGGGCACCGAGTGACTCCCAAGATCGGACTCCGGACTCGATTCGGTTAGCTAACTATTGTTCTTCACGATCAATAGAAGTTGCTTGTCTAAGGCCGGTTTTTCCCGTTGCACCATTTAGGTAGTTTTGTTCTGTCTTTAAATTCTGCGCGGATCACTTGCATGTAGAGTGCTGGAGACAAGGTACGCATTTCTTTCTCTGCATGCATCATTGATTTCTTCGCGCATCGGCTTTTTCGTCTTCTCCCTCTGTTTTTGGCTTAATCATCAGGAGAATCGGAAAAACCGTTAGGCCGCTTGTATTTATTATGAAAAAAAAATTAAAAAGAAAAACAAAAAAATTGGGACTGGATAACATTATTGACCCTAAAAGACACTCACATTAAAAATTTGTCTTGGGGAGAGCAACCCCCTCCTTGTATGGTTTGGATGCGCGAGAGAGTGACCCGCACCCTAGGTAAAACCCTCCGGTGTTATTTCTAGCTGACTACCGACTCTTCCGTGCGGGCCAGTCGGTTGGAGTAGCATCGGGTATCCTAACAGGTCACGTAAGCGCTCTGATATTTTGTATGTTCACCAAATAAAATTGACAAGATAAATTGATCGAGCTTTCACGGTCTTCAGATTGTGTTGCGTTGGTGAACCGGAGGTTTGCTTTGCGATCATATTTTCTCCAGATCCCATCCGCCCAACTCGCCAAGATCAAGATGATGGGTAGACGATCTCTTAGGCAGCCTCTGGCTGCACCGCTTTCAGGCGCGTCTACTTCATCATCTAGGTTGGCCCGTGAGAGTCAAGACCAGCTCTCCGGGTCCGAGTACGATTCCACCCTGTTCCCCCTCGACCCCCTTTCTTTTGCTACTGAGAGACATGAGCCCGAGGAAAGACGAATTGATTTGACAGAACCTGAGTTGGGCTCATCTGATTTTGCAGACGTCGGTATGGCCGCCAGATCAGAAGATTACCCCGGAGGTCAGCAGGGAGAGCAGCATGTCGTATTTGACCAGGGGACGATCAACTCCACCCTGATCGCATCATTAGAGACAGTTCAGCAGCAGTTACGCGATCAGGGGACTTTTATGATCGAGATGAGAAGGGAGATGGAGCGACTCCGAAGAGAGCGAGACGAGCCGAGCGAGCCTGAGGACATTCCTGACGCTGATGCAGAAGCAGTGGCTGCCGCAGCAGCAGCCGCCGCCGGAGCAGGACCACCGAGACCGATGCGGGAGTTACACAACCCTGGATCTACACTGATGCACCATTGGGTGGTGGTACCTGCTATCGTGGGGGATTTCAAGTTCCCTCCGAACACCCTGCAGATGCTTCCTCATTTTCACGGGCTTGCCACTGAGGAGCCCCATCTCCATCTCCAGGAGTTTTTGATGATCTGCAACACTGTCCACGACCGTCATGTGGACCAAGATACGATTCGGATGATGGCCTTCCCTTTTTCACTGGCAGATAGAGCAGCCGCCTGGCTGAAACATTTAGGGAAGTTTGTTTACACCTGGGAGCAACTCCGCACCGAGTACTTGAACAAGTACTATCCACTCGGGCGGACGAATGCAGCGAGGGCCCTGATCAACAACTTCTCCATGCTCCCTAACGAGTAGTTTCACGAGGCATGGGAGAGGTTCAGAGAGCTTCTGGATAGATGCCCACACCACGACATTTCGAAGCCGAACCTAGTTCAAAGCTTCTTTAGTGGGATGACGCCAGAGCTTCAGGGTCTGGTGAATGCTTCTTGCGGCGGGTCCTACTTTGCCAAGGACCACAACCAAGTCTGGGCCATTTACGAGGAGATGGCAGAAAATTACATGGTGATGTCCCAGACTCGGTTGTACACACAGAGATCTCAGCAGCCGCCAGGACCTGTGCAGTATCAGCGGATAGCACGGGTTGATGCAGGTCCATCCAGTTCGTCCACAGTTGCAACCGCACAGGCAGAGTCGGCCGCTGCGGACATGGGGATTATCAGCGAGAAGTTGGACCGCATGGAAATAATAGAGAAGAAGCAGTGCCAGGGCATAACTCAGATGGAGCAAATGGCACAAACTCTGAGCGACATGAAGACCCAGCTCTTGTGTCTTCAGGAGGCACAGACGGCTCCTCAGCCCCGTCTTCTGTCGTGAGGCGATCCCGGCGGCAGCCGCAGCTCGTCCCAGCGCTCCCGCTCCTTGCAGCAGCCTAGACAAGTTCACCTTGTACAGGCGGAGCCGTACCAGCAGCAGCAGCCCTCTTACCAGTCACCACCATCTCCAGACTTACAGATGGTGGTATATCAGCCGGATCAGCCTCTGGCAGCACTGCCGCCAGACTCCTTCGATGCTGAGCCGTTGATGGATGTCAACGGGATTTGGTATGACCGTCCTCAACCTGGAATCCGACGAGACCATCCCGGATTCAGGTGGGGGAATGGGGGAAACCAGTCCCAACAGCAGCCAGCCGGTCAGGGAGGGCAGTACTCCCAGCAGAGAGATCACCAGCAGCCCCCAGCATACCAACCACACCAGCCATCATCCTTCGTACCTCGTCCCTACCAGCAGCAGGGACAGAATTGGAGACGTGAGCAGCAGGCTCACCAGCAGCAGCATCCTTCCTCTTACCCCTCTCAGCCGCAGCAGCACCAGGTCCAGCAGCCTCATTACCAGAGAGGCAACCCGTCGGGTTCCCATGAGAGCCCCGCCATGGATGATCTAGCCCGCCTCTTCACAGAGCAGCAGGCTACATTTAGACGGGAGATGGACGAGTTCCGCCAGGAGATGCGGGACCTGATGAGAGGGAAGGCCGCCATCCCTGCACAGATCGAGCCTAATCCGAATAGCTTGAAGAGGAAATCTGAGCAGGTAGTTCACACTGAGCCTACCACTCCTAGTAACTCATTTGATGATATGTCATCGGATATATTTGATGCTGATTTTGTTACACTTAGGAGCAGTAGAAGACCAGCAGGCGGCGCCTCATCTGAGCGACAACACGAGGAATCATCTAGAGCGCCAGGTGAGGAAGAGGAGAGCGGTACTGAAGCCGCACATCATGATGACGGTGGTACTGATGCCACCCGAGATGCTGATTCCACCGGCGGTACTGAGGTCGCCGTTTCACCACATCGAGGAGGTGGTACTGACGCCACCAGCAGAGCCGAGCCAGCCCGCGGTACTGAGGCCGCAAGACGTCTAGATGTAGAGCCAGCTAGAGGTGGTACTGAGGCCACCAACATCTATTCTGATAGAAATGTTGTCTTTCCTCGCATAAATGTACCTCAGAACTCTAATTTGAATAAAGGAAAAGGTTTAGTTTCTTCTGATCCCACTGTGGTGAATGATGTTTGTGAGGATCCGGTCATCGAACCGTCTAGGCCTATTCCTAGTCCTTCATCTGAGAAGGACCCTGTGATCCCCTTTCCTAGAGCCCTTAAGTTGGGGAAGGGGAAGAAAAAAGAAAAAGATCCAAAAAAGAGAGAGCAGGAGGAGTTCAGCCAAGGCATGATAGACCGATTTCACATCCAGCTGACCCTCAATGAGGCTTTGCAGCACATTCCTCTTCTTCAGCGATCCCTAAGAGATAGGACCACAGTCAGAAGGAAGAAGAGGAACAAGACCGCAGAAATTCATGTGCTAACAAAAGCCACGTGTTACGCGATCCAGAACCATCTGTCGACTAAGAGGTCAGATTTAGGGGCCCCGTATGTCAGATGTCAGATTAGTGAGCAGAGGTTCGACCGTACTCTCTTAGATAGCGGATCATCGATCAACCTTCTTCCGGCAGCCCTTCTCGACCACTTAGAGTTGGGCACTCTTAGACAGAGCAGGACATACCTTCAGTTTGCGGATCGATCTGTCAAGAGGCCAAAGGGGTTGTTGCGAGACGTTGTCGTCACGATTCAGGGTTTACAATTCCCCGTGGACTTCGTAGTGCTGGACATGGAGACCCCTGACTCGTTGACCGATTCCCCCATCATCCTCGGTCGCCCGTTCTTGGCCACAGCCAAGGCAGTGACTGACCATGACAATGGGAAGGTATTCTTTCGCGTCCAGGGCGAGAGTATACAAATAGAGACGGTTAAGGACCACAGAGCCAGAGATAGATCCCGCTCACATGGCAGTACAGATTTAGAGCAGCTGACAGACGCAGAGCCAGACATCCACCAGGACTGTGATTTTGTGATCACAGATGATGAGGCAATTTGGGCAGATCCTGCAGCACAGACCATCCTCTCATATTCAGATACAGCTGATGCAGATATGATAGCAGAGGATAGTCTGGAGAGCACAACCCTGGTTCAGGATACTATTGAGTCAACAGAGTCGGACCTTGATCGCGACACGATTTTCAGTGATGGTGGTACTGAGGCCACCCTGCTCTACGGTGGTACTGATGCCACCGCAGTTGATACAGATCCCTCGGATTCAGAATCTGATTGGGCAGATTGTGATGATCAGATGCCAGATCTGGATCCACCTGAGCCTATAGATGAGGAGGAGGTAGAGGCAGAACAGATCAGAGACAATGCAGAGGACCCGCCTTCTCCAGATCCAGTTTGTGAGAGTTCGTTATCATTCTCCCAGGCAGATTTGGCAGAAATATCCGCATACACACATCTCCTTCAGAAGCCAGATTAGCCAGCACCCAGCTGTCCAGAGCTAAAGCCGCTCCCTACTTCGTTGAAGTATAGATTCCTTGCGGGAGAATCTGAGATGTACCCAGTCATCATCTCTGCCGATCTGACTGGAGAACAAGAATCCCGTCTGATGGAGGTTCTTGAAAAGAACCGCAAGGCAATTGGATGGAGCGTAGCAGATCTCCATGGGATTAGTCCCTCATTGTGCTCCCACCATATCTATCTCGAGGAAGGGGCGAAGCCGTCGCGTGAGTTCTAGCGGCGACTGAACCCCAACCTAAGAGAGGTTGTTAGGAAGGAAATATCAAAATGGTGGAGTGCAGATTTTATTTATCCCATTTCCGACTCCAAGTGGGTTAGCCCCTTGCATGTGGTGCCCAAGAAGACGGGCATCACGACTGTGATCAGTGAGTCGGGAGAGGAGATTGCTACACGAGTACCCACCTCTTGGCGGGTCTGTGTTGACTACAGGAGACTCAACCAGGCCACCAAGAAGGACCATTTCCCCCTGCCTTTTATTGACCAGATCATAGAGAGACTGGCAGGGAAGAGCCATTATTGCTTCCTAGATGGGTACTCGGGGTACAATCAAGTGGCCATCGCTCCTGAGGATCAGGAGAAGACCACCTTTACCTGTCCCTTCGGTACATACGCCTTTCGACGCATGCCATTTGGGCTATGCAACGCCCCTGCGACTTTTCAGAGATGCATGCTGTCAATCTTTTCGGATATGGTAGGGGAATGTTTCGAGGTCTTCATGGACGACTTCTCGGTTTACGGCGACGGATTCGATTCCTGTCTTGACTGCCTAGACCGAGTGCTCCAGCGATGTATTGCTACCCGCTTGGTTCTGTCTTGGGAGAAGAGTCACTTCATGGTGACTCAAGGGACGGTGCTTGGCCACATCATCTCCAACAGGGGCATGGAGGTTGATCCGGCCAAGGTTGACGTCATTAGGAAACTCGCACCGCCGTCCAATTTAAAGCAGCTACGGTCATTTCTGGGGCACGTTGGTTTTTATAGGAGATTCATTCATGATTTCAGCAAGATTGCCCGACCGTTGACTGACCTCTTGACGAAAGACACTGAGTTCCTTGTCGATGACAAGTGTCTTTCATCCTTTGAGACTCTCCAGCAGCGTGTTATTGAGGCTCCTGTCCTTCAGCCACCCGATTGGTCTCTCCCATTCGAGATCATGACGGACGCCTCTGATTTTGCCGTAGGGGCAGTGCTAGGACAGAGGAGGGATGGAGTTCCGTTTGCCATACACTATGCTAGCCGCACATTGGATTCCGCCCAGCGGAATTATACGGTCACAGAGAAGGAGATGCTAGCAGTAGTGTTTGCCCTAGATAAATTCAGATCATATATCATTGGATCTAGAGTGACTTTGTATACTGACCACACCGCCATCAGGTACCTCATGTCAAAGAAGGATGCCAAGGCCAGACTTACTAGATGGATCCTTCTACTCCAGGAGTTCGACATTGAGATCAAGGATAAACCTGGAGTCAAGAATGTGGTGGCGGATCATCTTTCCCGACTAGAGCAGCCTGAGGATTCTGAGCAGATTGATCCCATTTGTGATACCTTCCCAGACGAGGTGATCCTTGCTATCACCTCACTCCCGTGGTATGCTGATATTGTGAACTTTCTCGTTGCTGGGAAAATCCCACAAGACTGGCCCAAGCAGAGGATTGAGACCTTCCTTGCGAAGGCCAAGTCCTACCACTGGGAGGATCCCATCCTTTACCACGAAGGAGGGGATAGCATCTGGCGTCGGTGTATTCCTCAGGAGGAGCATCATAGTGTCCTCACTTACTGCCACAAGCTTGAGGCAGGAGGACATCATTCTGGGAGGAGAACGGCACAGAAAGTGCTCCAATCCGGCTTGTGGTGGCCTACACTCTTCAAGGACTCTGATGAGTTCGTGAAGAGGTGTACTGACTGTCAGAGGATGGGCACTTGTGGACAGCGTGATATGATGCCGATGCAGCCCATTCACTTCTGTGAGGTTTTTGACGCATGGGGCATCGATTTCATGGGTCCATTCCCTAAGAGTCAAGGATTTGAGTACATTCTGTTGGCCGTAGATTATGTTAGTCGTTGGGTTGAGGCTATCCCCGCCCGAGCCGCAGATGCGAAGACAGTTTGCAGATTTTTGAAGAAGCACATCATCATGCGGTTTGGGGTTCCACGAGTTCTGATTTCTGATGGGGGATCTCATTTCATCAACGACCAAGTAAAGGCCCTTGCTAGCGAGTTCAGCATAGATCATCGTGTTGCCACACCTTACCATCCACAGACAAATGGTCTAGCTGAGGTGTCGAATAGGGAGATCAAGAATATTTTGCAGAAAGTCGTCCGCCCTGACCGAAAGAATTGGTCACAGCTTTTGGACTCGGTCTTGTGGGCATATAGGACGTCTTTCAAGATTCCATTGGGTACATCTCCCTTTCGCCTCGTTTATGGCAAGCCATGCCATCTACCTGTTGAGCTGAGGCACAAGTCACTTTGGGCAGTCACAGATATTCTTATGGATCCAGATGGTATAGGAGACCAGAGGAGGGCAGAGTTAGCCGCCTTGGAAGAGCTTAGAGATGCAGCATTCTCAAGCAGCCTACATTATAAGGAGAAAGTCAAAGAGTGGCATGATTCTCATATCAGCCACAAGCATTTTGAGATTGGACAGAAAGTATGGTTGTTTGATGCAAGGCTACGATTATTTCCAGGGAAGCTACAGAGCAAATGGAAAGGACCCTATTTGGTCAGAAAGGTACACGATAACGGTAGCATTGATATATCTGAGTTATCTTCTGAGAGTACCTTCCGAGTGAACGGCCAGCGGCTCAAACCATTTCTAGATCATGAGCCGCGGGACGTTATTATTGCCGCTATTCATTTTGCGTGAGATGTGGTCTTTTGACTCACATCTTTTGCATCTCACGCCTGATTTTCACCGTTCCTCCGCCTGTATAGATCCAGTTGTCTATATCATTCTATTCTTTAGTCCCACATCCCGTCTCTCATCTTATGATTATGCTATACTTAGGGTGTACTTTACCCTAAGTATAAGGGGGGATGTCGGACCTGCGAGTGTTCTTTTCATTCTTTCTGCTCTTGTTTTTGCTGCTTATACTTAGGGATATTTTACCCTAAGTATAGGGGGGGCAGATTCTGTATATTCTTCACTCGGCTTTCCCTTCATGTACAGCTTTCTATACTTAGGATTAGTTAATCCTAAGTATAGGGGGAAACCACCGAGTTCCTCTCATTTTATTCATTTATTCGTTCCTGTACTTAGCCATTCCTTTTCACTTCCCTTTTACTAAGCACGAGTTATGTCTTCTTCATCGCTCTTGATCACTCTGAGGACATCGTTCGAGCTAAGTATAGGGGGGTGTGTATATATTTCATATATACTTTAGCCATAACTCGTATTTTGTGTGAGTGTGTTAATAAATAAAATGGCTAAAAATCACAAAAATTTAAAATTTTTTTCATGTACATAAACCTCTTTTATTCTTGCACATACATAGCTAGTGTACAAAGTATTTTTGTAAAAATGATTTCAAAAATCTTTTGTGTAAAGCTTGTGTAAAATATTTTGTATCAAAATTATGTATATAGTACAAAATTTTTCCAAAATGTTTTGAAAATCAAAAGTTTGCAAAAATCTTGTGTAAAGGATTGTAAATATCATTTTGCAAAACTTGCACCTCATGCATCATTCATGATTTCAAGACATTTTTCAAAAATTTTGCATGATGGTAAAATATTTGTAAATAGCATCTTGTGTACATATATGTATATAGTTTTTCCTGGATGAGAGTTGACATTTAAACTAAGCCTGGAATTAAATTGAGAAATGGAGCTTGAACAAGATCTTAATCCACTTAACTTCAAGAGGAACCTTGTAGGACTTAGGGTTAAGGCTTTTCAGGTCCATAAGGACTTAATTCTTCGAGTCCACTAGGCTATGAGCATATGTCATCTTGATGAGCCTAAGTAGAGCACTTAACAACACACGCATGACTCTCAGAGACAATGGCTTCACTTGCACCTGCACTTTACACAGGGCTCTCCACGGATGAGGTGGTGAGGAGGCAGTTTCCTTTGGCTTGGGGTAGCATATGAGGGTAGTACTTCTAGGCGGAACCTCTCTTCTTCTTATAGTGAAGGAAGTGCACCTCAACTTGGTCTAGTGGTGCTGAAAGCTAAAGACAGAAGCTGTGGGTTGCAATAAAGCTTCAAAAGAGGGATAGTCTACTGGCTCAAGGGGAAATTTCTTATATATGCTGCACCATGTAGATATGTTGTACAGAAGTTCTTGAAAAAAAAAATATATGCAAAAATACAAAAAGAACTCCAAAAAAGTGGTGGGTCGGATTGAAAATTTAATAACCCCACCGGAGTATAAAGCAAAAGCTTATGGTATCCATGTTACATCTCATGAAGCTTGCAGCGGGAGACTTAGCTACACTGGCTAAGCTTCCAAAACTCTATACTTCTACCCCCTCTTCTTGAGCCGGTTGCACTTGAACTTAGAAGGGAATACCCCGCTTCTCGAGGAAAGAGTTGCTAGACTGAGGCATTAGAGTTACCAGGTTGAGGGAGGTTGTTTCTTTGTTACTTCTGAGGTGGGGAGCCACATATCACCTACACCGCAAGGAAAAATTCATGGTCATTAGAGTTTGTGTATGTAGACTTGTTCTGATCTGGTTTATTGAGGAGTCTTGCCCATAGATTGGTGGAACTTGGAGGCTGTTGAGTTTTAGGCTTAAGTCCAAATAAGGTTCCGACACATTAATAATCCAAAGATCTGATCGAGCTCCATATTTCAATTTAATGAAGGAAAATTTAATAAGTCAACCTTGATCCATGTACATCCTCTTTTTCTTTTTCTTTCTTTTTCACTTCTTTTTCAAATAAGTGTTTGCTAAGGGACTAGCAAAGTTAAGCATAGGGGGGTGATGAATACCCATTCATCACTCTTTATTCTTCTATTTTAGCTACAAAAACCTTTGCAAATACATGTAGATATGTGTAAATACAAATAATTACCAAAAGCATGCATGATGTAAAAACCTATAATTAGCATGTTTTTGTGCACAAAATAAAAGAATAAAGAGCAAAAAGAAAAAGAGGGAAATATTTAGAATAAATATTGAGCAACCTAACCCAAGGGAGGGCTCAGCATGGGCCTGACCGCATAAAAGCCAAAGTAGAGGGAGATAGGAGCTCATGTGTATATACTTCTGTAAATACATAAAATTATATTTTCCTCACCCAAAAATATGTTTGTCCATATTGTGTGTATATTTAGAAACTATTAAAAACAAAATAAAAAGATGAAAAGCAAAAAGATCAAAAATACCCTTCCTTCACCATGTACATAAACCACACCAATGTATTTATTTAACCCTATAGATAAATAAAAGTATTTTCTAAACTTTTTGTAAATATTCTATGTTACATATTGTAAATACATAAAATAACAAGAAACAAAACAAAAATCAAATAAAAATTACAAAATTAAAAATACAAAAATACATTATATAAATACCATGTATATAAATATATACAACTATTTATTTCACCCTTGTGTATAAATAATTAAAATAAAATAAAAATACCATTTTATTCCATATTTTAGGATGTAAATAAATAAAATACAAAATGAGCATAAAAATACATAAAAATAACAAATAAAAAATCAAAAATTAAAATCTGTATAGTGTACATATACCTATATATATAGCTACCCTATTTTTATTTCCAAAAATTAATTAAAAATCACCAAAAAATAGAAAAAAATAAAAGAAAAATATTTCATGTTTTGAGTTTTCTTTAATTCGGCCTATTTCTACCCTAAAATAAATAAACAAAAATCGAGTAAACGTGGCAGCTCCTGATTGGTCCACGGGGGATTGTTGACCCCGGTCAACTCCCCCGCGGACTCCTTCCTTTTCTGGAAGATGCGTGCCGCCCCGCCTTCGCCGATTTTTCCACGCATCTCCAGGCTGTCTCCCACGCAAACCCCATGCCCAGATTCTTCGCCGATCATCCCTCATCCTCGCCCGATCTTTCGCCACAAAATCCACGCCTTCCATCGCTGTCTCCACCCAACCCTAATCGCACCTGTCACCATATATATCCCGACCTCCGCCGCCTCCGCGCCTCATCTTTGGATCGCCATCCTTATTCCCGTGACCTCCAGAGCAAAGCCCGAGGTGACAGCTCGCGTTTGACCCTGTTGCAGTGAGGTGAGGGTACCCCGACCATCGATCCGGCAGCTTCGCGCCGCCGTTGCTCCGCCGCTTGCAGGAGCTCGAGCCTCAGGCCTTGACGCCCTTCGAGGCTACGACCGGGAGCTAGCCAAGCTCCAGCACAGTCTTCCGCTCCACCCAGGTAGATTCCTTAGGCCGTAGATTAGCGTAGCTTTCGATTTTTAGCTTACTGTTCGCGTAGCTCCGCCGCCGTCGCCAGCCACCTCCGATACCCCATCTTCCATTCCGACCCGACCATCATCTTCGCCAGACCTCTCCGCATCTTCTTCACCCATTCACCCAACCCAGATCGCACAGGATCTGGGAATCGAGCTCCTCCGCCGACCACCTTCGCCGGAGCTCTTCCATATCACCGCACCTTCCACCTTTCACACGCTCTGACGGGTCGAGGCACTTTGCCCTCGACCCAGCTTTCTGTCTGTGTAGGTCTACAGGTCTATCGACCTCATCTGGAGGCCGAAGCTTCAGAGCACAGCTGCTCCAGTTCATCGACGTCGCCGGAGCTCTCCTGAGCTCCTCCCTTCCATCGGAGCATTGCATTGGGTGCGGAGCTTCACGAGGAAGCTTTCCCGCACCTCCGGAGTGGTCGACGAGGACTACAGCACACGCAGGAGGGCGGCGAAGCTCGCCGGCCGCCAGTTCTTCCACCATCCTCTCCTACCGTTAGATCAGCCGCGGCGCTCCAGATGAGATCTCGACCGTTCGTTCGGGGAGCTGCATAGAGCGTCAGATCAGCCGCAGCGTGATCTCAGCCGTTGATTCACCGAGGGTTCGGCCACCACGCACGAGGACCGTCCGATCTCCACGTGGAGGACCCGCCATCGTTCGATCAGGCGCAGCTTCTCAAGGTCAAAGGCGCCGCTCATCTCCACCACCCGATCTTCCACGTGGCGCCTATCCAACCGTCGCCAAATAAAGGGGTAATTTGCTTAGGACCCCCTCTTAGTTTGTCGTTTTATTTCTAGTCCTGTAAATATTTTTGGAACTTTATTTACGTAGGGTTATTTGCACTGTGGACCTTGTGCTTAGTTCTAATTGCATTTATACCCCTGTCTACGTGGACCACGTGCTTCGTCACGTGAACTTTATTGGGTTATTTGCAAAATAAGCCCTGTAGTTCTGGATGTTACGGATTGAATAAAAATTTTTACTTATTTGCATTTATGCCCCTGTGCGTGATTTATTTCCACATGTGCGTTTTATTTTGGGTATTTTGCAGATAAGCCCCTGGACTTTTGGTACTTGTTACCAATAAGCCCTCGGAACTTATTTTTCTTACATTTGGGTCCCTGAGTGCCCCAGACACGCGCCTCGCGCGTGATTTCTTGGGTATTTTGCACCAGACCCCCCAGAACTTTTGGGTATTTGCACTTTGGTCCCTGTGCACAGTGCCCCTCCTTTGTTTTTGAATAAAATATCAAATCACCTCCAAATTCGATGAAAATTGGATACATGGCTCCTGCCATGGTGTAGAATTTTTGTGAATTTTTGAGGACATTTTTGATTTCATTTGCTATTTTTAAAAATTCAAAAACCCATATTTTTGCTACTGTTTAGATTCAAAAACCCCAAAAAAAAATATCAAAACCCTTTTAAAAATCCTATAAAAATTAGTTACTGTTTATTTGGTGTTCCTTGATTTTCTAGCCAATTTTGGCTATTTTCCATTGAGTAAAAACCCTAAAAATTGAAAAAAACCTCAAAAACTCATAAAAATTATAATAATTAAATTAAAAATCCAAAAACAATAATTAGGGTGCCTAAATTTTCCTTAGTCTATCTAGTATACAGGAAAATTACCTTCAGGGCCTTTCAAGATCCTTAAATATTTTATTTTTGGGTCTTAAGCCTTGCTGGACAGTACCTTCCCCTTTTTGCATTGTGTGATTTTTAGAAAATAATTTACCCGTCATAAAAACCCCAAAAATTCACCAAAAACATAAAAAATTATAAAACACATAAAAATATTTTTGTTTGAATTTTTGCTTGATTTTTAATGCTTTAAATAAATTGTTGAAGTTCATTATCTGTGTGCCTTCTTTAATTTTCTCATCATTTAAAAAAATCTAAAAAAATATAAAAACAAATAAAAACCACTAAAAAAGGTATTCTCTTGGATTTCTGACTACATCGTAGGCCGCAAGGCCAATCTGTGCTCCTTGTGTTCGACCCTGGGAGCTATACCAGGTTAATCCTATAGCTAGATCGCTCTATCTTGTGCTTGCTTGTTTTTATCAGATTTGAGTGGTTGATTTCTTCTTGATTGACACGTTCTGAGTGACTGAGGTCGCAACGACCTATTTTCTGTACCTTCTACCTTAGTTGCTCGGGTTCTTGTGCCATCAGTCACCTATGACTTAGTCATAGGTAACGCCTCCTTGATTTTAGGAGGGATTGTTGTCTCCTCTTATTTGTTGACTTATTATCTCTTGATAAATTAATTTATGTTAATTAAATTTTGTTGATAATAATTCAACACATATTTAATTTAATATAAATTAATGTTGTTGGTTTTTAACCAACAACAATCATAGCCGTTGGATGGCTCTTGGATTACAATGACAGTTGGATCCATGAGAGCCATGGATTGAGATCCATTGGATCCCAAACTAACATATAAAGAGGGTAGCCTTAGCCCTTGAAGGTACACTAAGTAGATGCCTACTCTACTTCTCTCTCTCCCTCTCATTCTCGTGCTCTCTGTCTCTCTCTCCATAGGGTGGCCGGCCACCATTGTTGAGAAAGGAGAGAAGTTCTCGCCTTCGCCTTCGACGACTCGAGGATCTCCTTCTTCTTCGTGGCTACTTGCTGTAGAGGAAGACGATGGATTTCGTTTGACGAAATCAGGGGATCTATTGCTTGGATCTTCATCAAGGATTGCGGGAGGGACGCAACTCATCATCGTGCCCGCAAGTGCGTTCTTCGTGGATCGGACTTGAGACAGGAGGATCTCTTGTTTGGGATCTCGTGATCACAACCACGCTTCAAAGGTATTCCTTATACTTTGTGGATTGATGAAACGATCCGAGAAGTGTTCTCGTGATCATGTGGTTTCATCGTTTGATTTAAAATTTTTTAAATTCCGCTGCACCTTGCGACTAGTACGACTAGTCGCCCCGATCGTATTCGATGCGATCGTCACGCTTCCGTGATGCGCTTGAGGATTCTCAATATCCTTCAAGTGGTATCAGAGCCAGGTTGAATAAGGGTTTGGATATGATCCATGGACCTTAGACGATTTGGTTCTTGAAAGGGTTGCGAAATTTTTACTGCATTTCAATTTTCGCACCTCTGTCTAATTGAATTTTTCTGTACTGTTTAAAATGTTTAAACACGAAATTTTCAATTGGATTTTGTTCCCCATTAAACAAGGAAACCATAGGACTTGATTTTACTAAATTTGGACTTTATTTGCTCAAGATATGGCTTTTTGAATATGACTATATTCACTGTTGCGGGAACTGCGGATTTAAACGTGATTAATGAGATAATTGCGGTTTTAATCCGCCTCGAAATGTGTGAATTATTACTTGGATTCTTCAATAAATCAAATAGGCAATCTTTGGAAACCGAGTTTGCAATTTTTGGATTTAAATTGATCAAGATAAGTTAATTTTAGTGATTGGGGGTCACTGCTGGAAATTAACATTTTTGATCTTGAACCTTGTGATATGTCATTCAATTATCATGATGAAAATTAATTGTTAATTTTCTGGAATAATTAATGATAAATATTTGTGAAATATTTAAAGAAATAATTATTTCATTGAATGACACTTGCCTAAACCACAATGATGAGATATTAGATCTTGATCATTGGTTCATCAACAAACATTGCTTTCATGAAAACCATAGTTTATCCTACAATAGTTGTAGGACAACGTTTACATGAAATACCCCTCTTGCTTGAATAGGATTGGGGATTTGTTTAGCAAATCTCCTTATAATATAATCAAAAATGTTTTGATGTATATTATATGGTATAATTTCGGTTGAAAGACCGATGAGCATCTCAAAGTACATGATGATCTATCTGGCATTATCCTTTCCTGAGGTGGATATGGTGTCTAGTCGGAGATCGCTGGGGTAGCGGGTTGCAACGTATGTGGTCCGTCCCACTCTCGCCGGTACTGGCCATGACAGCGGGTAGGGATTGGATAATGTCGGAGAAATCAAAGTGTATTTCTAATTATTAAAATTCGAAATAATACGTACTTTGAGATTATACCTACTATTCAAGTAAAATTCAAAGTTTGTTGATTGATAATAGGATTAATAATTGATTTAATGTGATTAAATTAATTATATCCTATGAAACACTCTATTATGAATAGATGTGTATTTCCCTTTGAAGAATTAATTATGTGAATATGATTCACGATAATTAATTACAAAATTTGAATACGAGGTGGAGGATCACATAAGTGACATCCATGGTCTCCCGTCAAGGCGAAGGGTTTCCGTCGCCAGGGATTGTATGTAGGAGACGCCTGTCCGAAGTGACAGCTCCTGTATGCAAGCGCATCTGGATCGGGCTCTTTGCTTCTCGAAAGAGTAAGACCGTATGCGTAGTGACCCCAATATCGAGTCCTCATATTATTGGGGCGATATTGGATTGCGCATAGCGAGTTCTAATCCTGTTGACGGTTGGTTCAATTAGCAGCGGGTCAACATCACCTTAGGGGTGGTGGGCCCGTGTGTTAAAGACCGAATTGGGAAATGCAAGTTGGACTTGCAAGGCGGAATGTGTTCCCGCTTCTTTTTATCGGAGTCGCAGGTTCTCATATTATTGGGATGTGACAAAGATAGGAAAGGAGATCCCAGATCTTGCTAGAGATATAATGGTAAGAATATCTATTACATTGAAAGTGATTAAGGGAATGAACTTTCATTGTTGACAAGGCAAGACAACTTTGATTTAAAATTCCTAAATCAAAGTAAAATATGTATATATAATATATATACCCTTATGCAAATTTCTTATTTCAGATAATCCTTCATTAAACCCACTCAATGTTATACTCAATAATAACCAGTAAAATATCATGGATTGGACTCATGATCCAGATATTATGCTTGCAAATTGGACACATAATGTATGTGGTTGCAATGTGCAAGTTTCCTCAACATAATGAGGAGTGACAATTAAATAAGACAATAAGACATCACTTTAGCATTTGTATGTCTCTATAGTCTTGATCTTTCATCGAGTGTACTTTGGAAGTGACATGTCGATGGTGATCATAATTGTCGAATAATCCTTATAAAATCTAAGAAGATGTTCTGGCATACATATGTGCTCTAAACATTTAATCATGAATGACATGGTTCTCTGCATTATACAGAATGGTGGCTCGAAAGAGATGATGTATTCAAAATATTTGAATACCTACCTGAACCAATGTTTTAGGAGTCTGGATGGATGTAGACATGATGAGTGTCATCATTCTACTGTCTATACTCTAGTCATTCATGAAGCTTCATAGTATTCACATTGTATGAATTTAATGAAGCATGTATAAATGTTGAAATGCTCTTACATTGAATTCTTTTGAATTTAACATAAGAGATCCTTAGTCTTGAACAATGGTTGTTTATAGATGAAGAGAGCACAGTGGAAGTGTGGGTCGGACCCATGTGAGAAGGAAAGTCAAAGAGTTGATTGTACTTCTGTGGCTTCCATATGACATCCAAAGAGTTGGATGAATGCCTATACTGCAATAACTTGATGTGTTGATAGTATGACTATCAAGTCTGTCTAGAATCCTTAGAGAAGGAATCGAATAGTGCATCATAATAATCTATATCTACATTTGATCATTGAAATTGACTTGCTTATTTGATAAGATAAAGTCTGATAATTGTATCTCAATCTTCTAACAACACTTGCAATGTGTTGCACGTGTTTTAGAAGACTAGAAAAATTTGATCTTAAGGTTTATAATTATCCACATAGACATTGATGCAATTGTTGCAACAATCTCTGTTGGATTGATATACTTCTTAATTTCAGTAGGAGAGCCTTAGTCTTAGAGAATGTCTCTATGACCTAGATATTAGAATAAACTCATTGTTTGTTTCTAAATGTTGGAAATAAACATGAATTCTGGAATAAACCTATCATAAAGAGTTATGATGGATATATTTCAAATAATAATCTAGCATCTGGTGGACTCTACTAAATTAGAAATTTAATGAATGGTTCATTAAGATTTCTAATACTGAAAGTTAAACCTTATAAGATCAATAGGAGGATAAAGATCATTTGACAATGATTTAGCATCAAGTTTTGGACGTATGTCTGCTGATGAGATCAATAGACTAGTAAGATATGAAACTTTAGAATGTCTAAAATTTCAAATCTTACATACTTGTGAATATTGTATTCAAAGTAAAATGGCCAATACACCCTTCTTTTTGGGAAAGGTGTAAGATGTCAAGGTATTCGAGATCTCATACATATTGATGTATGTGAATCATCTATATCATAGTGAACATTGTGGATATGTGATATCTATTGATGATCATGTATGATATGAGATTTCTTCTCTTCACCTGAGAAACCTTTGAAATGTTCAAAGATTTCGTAATTTTGGTTTAGAACCAAAGTTTGAAGGAAGATTAAATGAATTTGATCTAACCAAGGTAGCAAGTACCTATTAGATAAATTCAAAGAATATCTTATGGAGATATGAATATCATTTCTATCTCAATCCTCATGACACACCTAAACTCAATGGAGTTGTAGGAAGATACAATTAGATCATGTGTGACATGATTTGATCAATGATGATTTTTAGCATAATTATCCCTTAGTTTCTAGGTATATATATATAGTAGAGACTACAATATATATCCTTAATAAGGTTCCATGCATGTAAGATGGAATCTAGCACTTGAGAGTGCTACTTCATTAGGAAAATAAAGGATGGTATTGGATACCTACTTTATGACCTTGAGATTCTTAAAATATCTCATCTTTGAGAATATGATTCTTATAGGATGACTCTCTTGAGAATCAAGATGAAAATGAAGTATAGGAACTCATTTAATCTTGAGAAGATAATGAGGCTCCAGAAATTGGAAACTAAAAGGGACAATTAAAGATGAAACACTAATACTTCTTCAAATAAGTTTGAAGATGTATTCCATGTGTCAGTTAAGTCTGACAATGATCGGACTTCATATGATGAAGCTCCTGAGGATCATGACATGGAAAGATGGATATTAGCAATAAAGGTCTAAGGTAGACTTCATATACAAGTGTTGTATATGGACCCTCGAGGATCCACCTATAAGGGTTAGACCCATTAAGGTGTAAATGGATCTTCAATAGAAAGAGGGAACCTGATGAGAAGGTAGAGACCTTCAAAGCACGGTTCGTAGCCATGAGCTACACACCGAAGAGAAGACATCGATTGCGATGAGGCTTGCTTTTCAATGATCATGCTTAAACCCATCAGAATATTGCTAACCCTAGTTACACAATTTGACTATGGCATCTTCAAGATGTGAGTCAAGATTGTATTCCTCTATGAATACCTCTTTGAGGATATTCACATGAAGTAGCCCCAGGGCTTCATGGTTGAGGAATGCAAGATGTGCTGGCTAAAGAACTCCATCTTTGGACTCAAATAAGCTTCTTGTAGTTGGAACATAAGATTTGATGAAATTATAATTGTTATGATTTCAAATAGAATCTTGATGAACCATGTGAAGCTTAGTGGGAGTGCATTGTGTTCATCGTGCTAAATGTAGATAATATCCTAATCATTTGGAATGATATTAGTATGATAATAAGTGTTTTGTGATCTGGTTATTCCATACCTTGAGATATGATCTTAAAAATGCCTCTTAGATCTTAGTTCTGAATGTGTTCAGAAGCAAAGAAAAGAGGGTATTGGGACTGTCACATTTGTGGTACACCTTGGACATGTTCCATTTTCTGGAAATTCCAAGAAATGCTTTCTTACCTTAAAGATTTGGTACTGACCTATCTAAAGGGATAGCATCTCAAAGAATTGAGTGAATGCTAAAACTGGTTGCCCTTTTGTGCATCAGTTACGAGAAGCTGAAAGTATGCTAAATGTGTACAAAAGCCAGATATCTGCCATGCAGTGGGAATAGTAAACTGTTACTAATCCTATTTTGGAGATAGAACACTTAATTGTAGTAATAACAATATCTTCAAAGATGACAAGGCTTTAGAGATAGTGATCTCTAAGTCTTATCTTCAAGAAATTAAGACTTTTAGATGGAGATCTAAAAGGTCTTAACTGCGAATACCTTAGGAGATAGAGATCTCCAAGGATAAGGGTATTCTGATAAGGATAATAGAAATTACATGCTGGTTATAAATATTTCTTTGAGTTGTAGTATCAAGGATACTATGACTGACAAGATTGAGTATTGGTTGCATTAGATGCAACATTCGCATTAGATGCGAGCACTGTTACTGGGGATATGCAAGTGCCGTAAAAGGACTTGGCGTAGTCTCGCGGGAACAGAGTGACTGGTCAGCTTACCTAGCTATTTTCTAAATAGCCTATGATTGTCACATGAGTGTAGGTTTAAATGATTAGCCCATTAATGGCTCCTTGGGCTAGTGGGAGATTGTTGGATATGCGAGCCCACGGCGAGCCATTATGCAATAAATGTTATTGCGCGTATCATTCCCTGATCTGAAATGAAGAATAAATAATTTGCTTAATAGGTCCCTCTGTACAATTAGGGTTATGTACCATGGCCATCTTAATGATCATACAGTTGTTGATTCATTAAATGAATCATAGAGGCTGGTGCTTGGATGAATATCTAATGGGTTAGATAGAGGACTCATCAAGCACCGTCAAATGATTATTAAGAGATGATCTCCAGCCTGAGTAGGAGATGGCAATCCTTTCTCACATAGGCTGATATCTGACCGACCCCTTGATGCAGGTCCTCTGCATGGGAATAGTGATTCGAAGGTGTCAGATTAGTTAAGTCAATGGGTTGACTTAGCGAGATCGAGATAACCTAAGTCCTATGTTGAATGCTGTCACAGCATAGGCACACATCCTCTGACCGGAGACAGATGTGTTACTATGTCTGAGTGTGTACATTTGGCAGACCAGTAGGTTGATGACCTAACCAAGGTCTATACACCGGCGAGCTGGTGTGCATATAAGGGCATATGAGTAATACGATCTCTCAAAGGGATCATACAGGTTCACTTATGAACCGGAAGACATGAGCTCACTCATGAGGTATTGGGACCGATCAAATTCCATGCATGGTCGTCGTGCTTTGGAAGCATGACAAGAATTTGAAGGTATGATATATGCTTTGGGAAAGCATATGATCGATACCAAATCCCAATGACCAAGATTGAGAAACTTGGTGATCAAACCCTGAAGAAGACAGTATAAAATAGATCTTCATCTTCAGGTTGATCATTGGTCTTCCAGTATGCAGGATGTATAGGTATTGGGAATACCTGAAGGGTGATGTGATCATAAACGATTGTATATCCATGACGCTTCCATTCCGAGGGAGTGATGAAACAGGTCTGGATTTTAGTGACTCCTTTCAGTAGAGAAGCAATCCGATCTTAGTCCAAGTGTTGGACATTGGTCTGAATGGGATTCAGATTCAATGAGAAGATTGGATTTGCGGTCTTGATTTAATCAAGCATCTGTGGGAGGTCCGTTAGATCTGGATTTGAGATGAGATCTCAACATCCAAGTCACTATACGTGGAACAATACAATTGCCCTGTCCTTATCTCCAAGTATCTACAGAGAAGGCGCATTATTCTTGAAGGAGTTCAAGAATAATTCCTATGATGAATTTAGTATCCAAGCAAGAAGGTTTTGATGATTAAATGAGATTTAATCATCAAAGTATAATATGAATAAGATTCATATTATGAGAATGTGTCCAAGATAATTAAATGAGATTTAATTATCAAGTACAATATGAATAAGATTCATGTTGAGAGAATGATTATCCAAGATAATTAAATAGGATTTAATTATCAAGGATAAGCAGATCATGGATAGTGCTATCCAGAATATCTGTGTATATTATAAATGGGATTTATAATATATCAGAGAGAGAGAAATATTGTAAATAACATTTGTTAATTATTAATGTGGATTGGATCCACATTAGTTAATTAATTGGAAATGTAATTTACAAATTAGTTTGGGATGTGAATATGATTCACATATTTTTCAATGGCATGATTGAAATATTCACAAATTAATTTGGAATTAATTTGGTGGATATTATTGCAATAATAATTATTTCAAATAATTAAGAAATAATAATATAAATAAAAGGAGACAAAACCACCTATAATCATAGGTGGCGTCACCTATGACTTAGTCATAGGTAACGCCTCCTTGATTTTAGGAGGGATTGTTGTCTCCTCTTATTTGTTGACTTATTATCTCTTGATAAATTAATTTATGTTAATTAAATTTTGTTGATAATAATTCAACACATATTTAATTTAATATAAATTAATGTTGTTGGTTTTTTACCAACAATAATCATAGCCGTTGGATGGCTCTTGGATTACAATGACCGTTGGATCCATGAGAGCCATGGATTGAGATCCATTGGATCCCAAACTAATATATAAAGAGGGTAGCCTTAGCCCTTGAAGGTACACTAAGTAGATGCCTACTCTACTTCTCTCTCTCCCTCTCATTCTCGTGCTCTCTCTCTCTCCATAGGGTGGCCGACCACCATTGTTGAGAAAGGAGAGAAGTTCTCGCCTTCGCCTTCGACGACTCGAGGATCTCCTTCTTCTTCGTGGCTACTTGCTGTAGAGGAAGACGACGGATTTCGTTTGACAAAATCAGGGGATCTATTACTTGGATCTTCATCAAGGATTGCGGGAGGGACGCGACTCATCATCGTGCCCGCAAGTGCGTTCTTCGTGGATCGGACTTGAGACAGGAGGATCTCTTGTTTGGGATCTCGCGATCACAACCACGCTTCAAAGGTATTCCTTATACTTTGTGGATTGATGAAACGATCCGAGAAGTGTTCTCGTGATCATGTGGTTTCATCGTTTGATTTAAAAATTTTTAAATTCCAATGCAGCTTGCGACTAGTACGACTAGTCGCCCCGATCGTATTCGATGCGATCGTCACGCTTCCGTGATGCGCTTGAGGATTCTCAATATCCTTCAGCCAAACCGTCCCGCGAATTTCAGAGAAGGCTGAACCCTAACCTTCGGGACGTCGTTATGAAAGAAATCACGAAATGGTGTGACGCAGGCTTCATCTATCCCATCTCCGATTCAAAATGGGTAAGACCACTACATGTAGTTCCAAAGAAATCTGGGCTTACCGTGGTTACAAATGATAAAGGAGAGGAAATTTCAACTCGGGTACCGACATCCTGGCGGGTGTGTGTTGACTACCGTCGTCTTAATGCAGCAACCAAGAAGGACCACTTTCCCTTGCCATTCATTGATCAAGTTCTGGAGAGATTAGCAGGCAAGGAGTTCTTCTGCTTCCTGGATGGGTACTCCGGGTACAACCAAGTGGCGATCGCTCCTGAGGATCAAGAAAAGACTACCTTCACTTGCTTGTTCGGCACCTACGCCTTCAAGAGGATGCCCTTTGGATTATGCAATGCACCTGCAACCTTCCAAAGATGCATGCTAGCAGTCTTCGCCGAGATGGTAGGCAGTTTTCTTGAGGTGTTCATGGACGATTTCTCTGTCTATGGTGATAGTTTCGATGCTTGTCTTGAGCACCTAGACAAAGTGCTTCAGAAATGCCGTGAAGTCAATCTAGTGCTCTCATGGGAAAAGAGCCATTTTATGGTCACAGAAGGTATTGTGCTGGGCCATGTCGTTTCCAAACGTGGCATGGAAGTTGACCCAACCAAGGTGGATGTCATTTCAAACCTTCAGCCACCTCAGTCAGTAAAGAATGTGAGGTCATTCCTGGGGCATGTGGGATTTTACAGACGATTTATCAAGGACTTCAGCCGCATTGCCCGACCTCTGACAGAACTTTTGTGCAAGGAGACTGAGTTCATTGTTGATCAACCGGTTCTCCTTGCTTTCAATCAATTGAAGGAGCTTATCACTCAGGCTCCAATCTTACAACCTCCCGAATGGACCCTTCCATTTGAGATAATGACCGATGCGTCAGATTGTGCAGTCGGAGCTGTTCTGGGGCAGAGGAAAGATAAGGCGCCCTATGCCATTCACTATGCCAGCAGAACATTAGATGAAGCTCAAAGAAATTATACAGTGACAGAGAAAGAACTGCTGGCTGTGGTTTTCGCCTTAGAGAAGTTCAGATCCTATTTGTTGGGGTCGAAGGTCACAATTTTCACGGACCACTCTGTTATCCGGTACCTACAGCAGAAGAAGGATGCCAAGCCAAGACTGATTCGTTGGATCCTTCTCCTCCAGGAATTTGATCTGGAAATCAAAGACAAACCTGGAGTTCAGAATGTGGTAGCAGACCATCTATCCAGAATAGAGCAGCATGAGTCTCCTCTGAGCAATGCACCTATCACAGAAACCTTCCCTGACGAAGCTATCTTAGCAGTGGATTCTCTCCCTTAGTATGCTGACATTGTCAATTACCTCGCCTCTAGGGTAATACCTTCGGATTGAACGAAAAATCAGAAGAACAAATTCATGGCGACCATCCGCTTCTACCATTGGGAGGATCCTCTTTTATTCAGAGAAGGAGCAGATTGTATTTGGCGCAGGTGCATCCCTCAGACGGAGCAATCTAGTGTCCTCGAGCATTGTCATTCGCTCGAATCTGGTGGGCACCATTCTGGAGATCGTACGGCAGCGAAAGTATTGCAGTGTGGCTTCTGGTGGCCCACATTATTCAAGGATGCAGCAGACTTTGTTAAAAGATGCATTGACTGTCAGCGACTGAAAGGTACACTCACTGCCAAAGATTCAATGCCTCTGAAAATTATTCAGCTAGCCGAAGTCTTCGATGCATGGGGCATTGACTTCATGGGACCTTTCCCTAACAGTCAAGGTTTTGAGCACATCCTTCTTGCCGTCGATTACGTGAGTCGTTGGGTTGAAGCTATTCCCGCACGAGCCGCCGACAGCAAAACAGTTTGCCAGTTTCTGAAGAAGAACATCATTTCGCGGTTTGGGATACCAAAGATTCTCATCTCAGACGGGGGTAGCCATTTCATCAACAAAGAGGTTAAGAAATTAACGAAGGAATACGGCATCGATCACCGTGTCGCATCTCCTTATCATCCGCAGACCAATGGCATGGCAGAGTTATCAAACAGAGAAATCAAGACCATATTGCAGAAACTTGTTAGGCCGAACAGAAAAGACTGGTCTCAACTCTTGGACTCAGCTCTATGGGCGTACCGAACGGCCTACAAGTCTCCTTTGGGCATGTCGCCCTACCGGCTTGTATATGGGAAACCATGCCATCTGCCCGTGGAATTAATTCATAAATCTCTTTAGGCAATCAACAATTGTAACTTGGACTCACGAAGAAGTGGTCAGAAGAGAAAAGACGATCTGAACAGGCTCTTGGAATTCCGAGACTGCGCATACGATAACACCTTGATGTACAAGGAGAAAGTGAAACGCTGGCATCACCGGCACATCAGACGCAAGACCTTCGACGTTGGACAGAAAGTGTGGCTGTTTGATGCAAAGTTACGGATATTCCCAGGCAAATTAAAGAGTAAGTGGACAGGGCCATTCCGAGTTTGTGAGGTGCGTGACAATGGCAGTATCGCGATATCAGATTTGTCTCCTGACGCACAGCCCTTCGTCGTCAACGGCCAACTGCTGAAGCCTTATCTCGAACCAGATGCATTCTTGACCGTTGTTGACTCCATTCAGCTAATGCACCATGATGACACCTTCACAGCACCTGCGGCATCGAAAGATTCAGACTATGCCATTCAACAACTGTTTATCTGATTTTCTGCTTTTCTTCTTTTCTTCTTTTCATTTTCTATTTTTGGGTTCGTAACAAAAGGTGCCGCCCTTGTAGACAGTTTTCTATACTTAGGACGTACTTGGTCCTAAGTATAGGGGGGATGTGCACCCAGAGTTTTTCATTTCATTCCGATCCTCTCCATTGTCTCCTCTTCTTGTCTATACTTAGGAGTATCTTACCCTAAGTATAGGGGGAGACAATCTGAGTACGATCTGTGTATTCCCACCCTTGACCCTCCCTGCTTTTTGTACAGTCTGCTCTACTTAGGATTATTTGATCCTAAGTATAGGGGGGACGGTCAACTTCTCATTCATTCATTTCTTTCATATTTATTCTTTAGATCTGTCTATACTCAGTACGAGTTATGTCTTTGCTTTTACTTTCGATCTATGAGGACATAGCTCAAGCTAAGTATAGGGGGGTCGTATATACCATGTATATACTAAAAGCCATAACTCATATTGAAAAATAAAAGACCACCTCATCATAAAATAAAATGTAAAAAGTAGCTTTATAATAATGAAAGATGATTGTGAGTTCCTCAGACTCTTTGTAATTGTACTGATTATTGAGTCAGAAAAAGGTTTTGTGCAAAACATTCTCTTTTGAAAAATCTTGTGAAATTTGTTTGAAAAGAGTGTGTACAAGTATTCAAAGTTTGGAAAATTAGTTTTGTGTGTAAAATTTATTTTCTTTGAGTGAAACCAAAAAGTGTGAAAAGCAGTGTGCAAATGATTGTGAAAAATTTGATTGACAAAATTGTTTTGAAAAATCTATCTATGTTGTGTAAAACCTTTGTAAAAGGATTTTCAAATGCGTGAACATGTTTGCAAAATTATTTTGGACTATAGTTTTCAAAATCCCTGTGAAAATGATTCTCAAGTAAGTCTGAGGAGTCCGCACAAAAATCTCTCATTTGTAAATAATAAATAAGCCCGAACAAAGGCTAAAAGAACCAAACCATATTATACATCAAATACTATTTTTTTCTTCTGTACACACTGATTAATAAATCAGATACCTATACAGTATGATTTGAAAAATAGTGTGACTAGTTTTGAAAAATTTGATGTGAAATGATTTCAAATGTGTGAAAACATTTTGATTGCAAAATTTTTCTTTGTGTGAAAGAAAGGATTTGAAAAACCTATGTGCAAATATTTTGAAAAATGCTTGTCAAGACTATTGTGAAAATTATACATATATAGTGTGACAAATCTTTGCAAAAATAGATTTCAAATGTGTGTAAATGATTGCGAAAATTATTGTGTACTATAGTTTGCAAAAGTATTTTCAAAACCTAATAAGAACACTCTTACAACTTCTTGTCAATCATAAACAAGACACGTACAATTCTTTCTGTACAGTTCTAAATAAACTACTCCATTCAAACATGTAAAATTTTTAGAACTCATACATTTTGTGAATAAAGCAGCACACCCGTGTAAATAATTGTATATACTTTTTGTGTATGTCCAGTTCTTAGTTTATTTGCAAAAATTCTTTGTGTAAAAACATTCTTTGATTCTTTCCAAACTTTTTGTGAAAAATTTGCATCATTCATTGTGCATAGCAGGAGCATACCATTCGTATTCTTTTTGAGTGAGCTTGATGATTGAATCAGTCTAATAAAGTCTCAAATTGGAGCTTGGTTGGACCTTACCGCACCTAACTGCACTGGAACCTTATGGGAACTAGGTTTAAGGTACTTCAGGTCTATACAGACTTAATTCTTTGAGAAATCAGGGCTGGGTTCAAGTCACCTCAGTGGACTAACTAGAACTTTTCGAGACACACGTACGACTCTTGCCGACCGTGACCTAACTTGGACACCTGCACTTTTCACTTGGCTCAACTCAGTTGGAGTGGTGAGGGGGTTGGATTTGCCAGTCTGAGACGCACACGGGTGGAAACATTCGTCCTCGTCTAGGGAGGGAAGTGCACCCCAACCTGGTCCAATAGCCATGAGGTCTAAAGACAGGAGATTGTGGGTTGCGATAAAGCTTCAAAAGAGGGATAGTCTACTGGCTCAAGAGGAAAAACTCCTTATGTAAATGCTGCTGTGAATAGTATGTTGAAAAAAAATGGTCAGGCCTGTACAAAAATAAAATGCCTGCAAAGTATGTACAAAGTCAATAAGCAAGCTTGAGTTCCAAAGACAAATATGTGAGCCTGCAGCTGGATGACTTGACTATACTGGTCTTGCATCCCGGGATAGGTAGCTACACTGGCCACCGTCCATTCTTCTCTTCACCCCCTCCTCTTGAGCTGGTTGCCACTTGAACTTAGAAGGGAATACCCTGCTCCTCGAGGAAAGAGCTGTTGGATTGGGGAATCATTGCGTTGTCATTCTGGAGAAGTCAGCTCCTTTATCATTTCAGTTGGGGAGAGCCACTATCACTTACACCGTACAAGTCAGCTTCATAGTTATAAGAGTTTGCGTATGATGTAGACTAGTTCTGACCCGGCTATTGAGGTGGGTTGAACCGAATTCTGTGACTATCGAAGGCTGTTGTATTTTAGAGCTGGTTCCCGACTAGGTTCCACACACATTCACACCCAAGGTCTGACAAGAGCTCCAAATTTAGATTTTGTAAGGACATGCATTGCACTGAAAGCACCCGTATTCACTCTATCTTTCTTTGATTCTCCTTTTTCTTTTCTTTATTCTTTTCGTACTTATTGCATAAGTGTTTGCTAGGGACTAGCAAAGGCAAGTATAGGGGGGTGATGAATCTCCATTTCATCACCTTTATTCTATCATTTTGGCCTCAAAAACCCCAGCAAATGCATGTAAATAGCATCAAATTGTACATAATAGCATTCATTATTCATTGTATTTATTCTACATTAAATAAGGTTTTACTGCCAAAATTATAGAATAAAGAGGAGAAAAGAAAAAGGAATAAAATATTGTAAATATTTTATGACCCAAACCCCGAGACCAAGGCCAGCATGGTATTGGTCGACAAGGAATAAAGTAGGGGGAGATAAGGGCCAGTGTATAATAAATACCTCATTTATTCATGCATTTATTTATGCATTTTTGATACCTATTTTGTACATAATTATTTATTCATCAAATAAAGAAATGTTGTACATGAGAGTTATAGGTAATAATATGAATAAAAATGCAAAATTGAGTTTGTACAAAAATAATCCCCAGTGTACATTTTATACACAGAATAAAAAGCCAAAATCTCAACTTCACAGACCCATATCTTGCAAATAAAAACTCCAAATCACCCAAACTCACCTCTAATTGTATATAGCATTCCATAAACTATTTAATAAAATTGGTTTCATAATTTTTGGAGTCCATATGCAGAAGTTAGGTTTTTGGCCCTTCTTGTATATAGGACTGATTAAAATATTCACTTTATTCAATATTCATTATTTGTGTAAATTCATATTTTTAGAATTTTGTAAATAATGTACTTAATGCATACACATGAAAGAAGTTGGAGAAAACCAAAATTAATTTGTAAAATAAAATAAGTCTACAAATTCATAGACAAAATACCTATGACATGTACCTATCTATAAATAAAAAGGGTTTTAATCCTTGATTCTTTTGTTCTTCTATATTTTTATAATAATGTATACATTATACATAGCTCATTAAAAATACAAAAGCAAAATCAAAATCAAGAAAATATATTAAATAAATTAAGTGTATAAAATACATAGATAAAACACATATAAGTATACCTACATACATCTATACCTATTTATTTAAAAATACACACAAACTCATAAAAATCAAACAAAAATATCTTTATACTCACAAAAATAAATTATAAATTTATAAAATAAGTCCATAAAATAATAAAAGAAAATAAACAAATTAAAAATAAAATACATGAAAATACATGTAAATACATACATATACATATTATTCAAATAAAACTATAATAAAACACCTCGAAAAATTCAATAAAAATCATAAATAAATACTAGATGAAATAATACACATTTTTTATTTTATAAGAAAAAATTAATAAAATCATTTAGGGCGTCAAATAAATCAATCTTCCTTCAGATTTTCTATTTTGTCTCGTAGCGGCTGACGTGGCCTTCGTTGACTCCCAGGTCAACTGTCCCATCCTTCGCCTGGCGTCTCTGAACTGTCTACTCCCCTGATTTCATGCCTTTTTCCCGGGCACACCATCCATCAATCGACAATGCTTCCTTCACAAGAATTGTTCCCTAATCTTCCATGATGCCCGCCGAAATCATAGATCAACGAGATGTTCATTGGATCAGTCAATAATCGCCGGGTAATAAGGCCCCTTGCCAATGTTTATAAATAAAAAGCTCTGCCTCCTTCCTCGAATTTGGCCACTTTTATTCCAACCTAAAGCCTAGATCTTGCTCCTGGATTGTTCCTCGTGACAGGGGGAGCAGCCCAGCACCTTGACTCGGCCGGAGGAAGGAGATTTTGTCGCGGCGGAGCTCCGGCGTCCGCCCTGCTCCCTGGAGGCCCCCAGGTATAAGAGCTGACCTTCTATGCATTTTTAGTTAGTTTTAGATGTTAGTTTTTCATTCCAGTCATTAATTTAGGCTTTAGTTAACTCCTGTAGTTTAAAAATCGAAATTCGAAGTTCGCCGGAGCTACTTCTCCACTGTGGTCCCGAATGTTTCCGACCTCCTCGTTCACCCCATATCGTTCCTCGACGCCTTCTCCATCTATTGCGCACATTTATCCAACCCAGGACTCTAGGTCCTGGCGAATCGGGGCTCCTCCTCCGCCGTTCGCCGGAGCCCCTCCGCCCCCTTCATTTTGCATCGTAGCTTCAAAACCCCGGGTCGAGGAGCAAGCTCTCTCGCCCGCGGTTCTTCCTGTGCAGGTACTTCGAAGAATCGAGCCCAACTGGACTCGCACGGATCCGGGAAGAGGCACCTGGGGGTCTTCTCCTTCTTTGACCTCGCTCCATCGACTCGGACCCCCAGGAGCCATGAAAGCGCCATCAGTCGACGCGGGAGGCTTCCAGCTACCTTCAGAGCACCTCAGACGCACCGGAGAGCCTAGGAGGAGCCCGAGCTCCTCGATCAAAGTTCGCCAGGCGCGAGCTTCGTCCCAGTTCTTCCTGGGAGCTCTAGCGCCGTCGGATCAGGAGGGCCGCCCCAGATTCAACAGGAGCCGTCCGATGGAGCATTGCATCGACCGTCAGATCAGCTGGGCTGATCTAATCTCAGCCCCCCATCGACGAAGCGTCATCGGGCGATCAGGAGACGACGCGTGGCAAGTGAAGAGAGCAGCGCCGTTGGATGCCACGCTGTATTTAGGGGTAAATTTCATATCTCACCCCCCTGCTTTTTGTATTTAGAATTTAAACCCAAAAATAAAAGTTTTAGTTGTAGATAAATTGTAAAAATTGCAGTTGGACCCCCTGATGTTTTCATATTTCCACTTTAGTCCTTCCGCGCCTCACGTGCAGTCCCACGTGAGGCGCGTGAAATTTTGCGTCTAAACCCCGCCGGGTTCCTATATTTATTAAATGGTCCTGAAAACAAAAGTTAAAGTGTATTTTTATTGTAATTTTTGCATGTATGCCCATGTGAACTATTTTATTTGCAAAAATACCCCTGCCAGGCCATTTAATTTTTGAATGCTTTGTCTATTTACTTTGTGCTCCATATTAAATCGAAAAATCTTGCAAAAATAGACTTAAGCTCCTATTAGTGTACCCTTGCATGCCATATTTTTAGTTTCTCAATTTGTTGCATTTTTGCATTTATTAAAAATAAAAAACATGTCTTTTATTCCCTGTCTAACTTATAAAACCCCAAAAAAATATGAAAAGGCCTCTAAGAATTCCAAAAAAATTACATGTGGTGCATTTTGACCTATATTAGTGTCAGTCCAAAAATCCCTAAAAATCTAAAAAGGAAAACCTTAAAAATTCAAAAATACCCGAAAACTTCAAAAAAATATTAAAAACCAAAGAAAAATCAAAAAAATATAAACTCAAGCCCTATTTATGCTATATTTTATTACCTTTACTAGAAAAATAGTATGGACAATTTTGAGGGTGTTAGCTATTTTTAATATCTATTTTGGTGACGGCCAGTACCTAGTCCACTGTTTGCTATTATTTAGCTAGTTAAAAATACCAAAAATGTTTGCAAAAATACCCAAAAATCATAAAAACAGTAAAAAACCATGAAAATTCCAAAAAGACACTTTTCTTGAATTTTTGATTATTTTTTAGTATTTCTATAAATATTATAATGCCCCCTTTATGTATATATATATCCAAAAAAATAATAAAAAAAGAAAAAAAAATATTATAAATTTATATATATAATTATTTATATGTATTCTCATTAGTCTTAATATAAAAAAAAGAAAAAAAGTGTATATATATATATTTATTTATTTTATTATCTTTATATATCCCTATATATATTGCATATATTATAAGCTATATATTAACCCTCTATGTTTATATATATATTCTTATCTATAATATATATATATTACCTAATTATATTATTAAAAATTAATAATAATAATAATAAAATCAAAAACCCACACAAGGATGACTGTGATTTACATGTAGGCTATGACATTTTGTATTGCTCTCTGTGGTTCGACCTCTACATACTTGTCACTGTACATTTTATGGTAGAGTAAATAAAGATTAATTCACATTTATTTTTGAGCTTGATTATTGTATTCTTTGGATTGTGGGTTAATTGCTGGTTGACTGGATGATTTGTGAGCGGTCGCCTCAGCGACACACTTTTTATTATTCATGGAGACCCTCGCGAACAGCCTGGTTATCAATCTCACGCCTGATTATCATTGTTCTTTCGACCTGTATAGATCCAGATGTCCATATCATCACATTCTTTAGTCCCGCATCCCTTTATTCATCTTTTGATTATGCTATACTTAGGGTGTACTTTACCCTAAGTATAGGGGGGATGTAGGACCTTTGAGTATTTCTTTTGTTTCTTTCTACCCCTGTTTTTGCTGCCTATACTTAGGGATATTTGACCCTAAGTATAGGGAGGGTAGACCCTGTACATTCTTCACTCGACTTTCCCTTTGTGTACAGCCTGATATACTTAGGATTACTTGATCCTAAGTATAGGGGAAAAGCCGAGACTCTCTTGATTTTCTATTCATTCATTCTTCTTTGTATACAACCTTCCTTTTCACTTCCCTATACATAGCACGAGTTATGTCTTCTTCATCGCTCTTGACTCTGAGGACATCGTTCGAGCTAAGTATAGGGGGGGTGTATATTTCATATATACTTTAGCCATAACTCGTACTTTGTGAGTGTGTTAATAAATAAAAATGTCTAAAAACCCAAAAACCACAAAAATTAAAAAAAAATCCCTGTAAATAAACATTCTTTTATTGCACATACATAGCTAGTGTACAAATTATTTTTGTAAAAATGTTTTCAAAAATCTTTTGTGTAAAGCTTGTGTAAATATTTTCTTATCAAAATTATGTATATAGTACAAAATTTTTCCAAAATGTTTTGAAAATCAAAAGTTTGCAAAAATCTTGTGTAATGTGTGTAAATACTTTTGCAAAACTTGCATTTCATGCATTCATCCATCCATGATTTCAAAACATTTTTCAAAAATTTTGCATGTTTGTAAAAATTGTGTAAATAGCATCTTTGTATATATGTATATAGTTTTTCTGGATGATAGTTGACATTTAAACTAGCCTGGAAATAAATTGAGAAATGGAGCTTGATTAAGATCTTAATCCACCTAATTTATAAGAGGAACCTTATAGGGCTTAGGGTTAAGGCTTTTCAGGTCCATGGTGACTTAATTCTTTGAGTCCACTAGGCTATGATCACATGTCATCTCAATGAGCCTAAGTAGTACACTTAACAACAACACATGACTCATAGGGACAATGGCTTTACTTGGACATCAGCACTTTGCACCGACCTCTCTACGGATGAGGTGGTGAGGAGGCAGTCTTCCTTGACTTGGGGTAGCATATGAGGGTAGTACTTCTAGGCGGAACCTATCTTCTTCTTTTAGTGAAGGAAGTGCGTCTCAACTTGGTCTGGTTGCCATGAGGTCTAACGACGGGAGTTGTGGGTTGCAATAATGCTTCAAAAGAGGGATAGTCTATTGGCTCAAGAGGAAAAACTCCTTGTATATATGTTGCACATGTATATGTTGTATAGATGCACTTGAAAAAAATGCAAAATGCAAATAACTCCAAAAAAAAGTGATGGGTCTGAGAGAAAATGATAATCCCACCGGAGTATGTACATAGTGCAATAAGCCAAGCTTGAGATTCATGTCCCACCTTATGTAGCTTGCAGCAGGGAGACTTGGCTACACTGGTCGAGCTCCCATGGATACATGGCTACACTGGCCATGATCCATTCTCTTCTTCCTCCTCTTCTTGAGCCGGTTGAACTTGAACTTAGAAGGGAATACCCCGCTCCTCGAGGAAAGAGTGGCCAGATTGGGGTCATAGAGTTACCTTGTTGGGGAGGGTTGTCAAGTTGCCATTTCTGAGGTGGAGAGCTTATACCTCACATTCACAGGACAAGGAAAGATTCATGGTCTTCAGGGTTTGTGTTTGGTGACTTGTTCTGATCTGGATTGTTGAGGAGTCTTGATTATAGATTGGTGGAACTTAGAGGCTGTTAAGTTTTAAGCTTAAGTCCAAATAAGGTTCCGACACATTAATAATCCAAAGATCTGATCGAGCTCCATATTTCAATTTAATGAAGGCAAGTTTAATAATCAACCTTGATCCATGTACATTCTCCTCTTTTTCTTTTTCTTTCTCTTTTGCACTTCTTTTTCAAATAAGTGTTTGCTAAGGGACTAGCAAAGTTAAGTATAAGGGGGGTGATGAATACTCATTCATCACTCTTTATTCTTATATTTTAGCTACAAATACCTTTGCAAATGCATGTATATGTTTGTAAATACAAATAATTACCAAAAGCATGCATGGTGTAAAAACTAATAATTAGCATGTTTTTGTGCAAAAATAAAAGAATAAAGATTAAAAAGAAAAAGAGGGAAATATTTAGAATAAATATTGAGCAATCTAATCCCAAGGGAGGGCTCAACATGGGCCTAACCGCATAAAAACCAAAATAGAGAGAGATAGGGAGCTCATGTGTGTAAATATACCTGTAAATATAATAAAAATATTTTCCTCCAAAAATAGAATAAAATGGGCTTGTATATATTTGTATATATTTATAAATATAAAATCCAAATAAAAATAAAAAAATTAAAAAGAAAATAAAAATAGATCACTTATACATATTCACCATGTACATACACCCACACCTATACTTATTTAGCCTTATAAATAAATAAATCAATTTCCATAAAATTTGCATATATTCTATCTATTATGGTGTAAATAAATAAAATAAAAACCATAAAAACAAAAATCAAATAAAAAGAACAAAATTAAAAATCAAAAATAACATTGTACATATACCATGTAGATAGATGTATATATCTATTTATTTCACCCTTGTATATAAATAATAAAATTAAAATAAAAATACACTTTTATTCCTAATTTTATGCTATAAATAAATAAAATATAAAATGGGAATAAAAATGCACAAAAATAACTAATTAAAAATTAAAAATCAAAAACCTATGTTGTACATATACCTATATATAGCACCCTAGTGTAAATACCTTATTTTTATTTTGAAAATTTAACTAAAAATCACCACAAAATAGAAAAAATTAAAACAAATATTTTTCATGTTTTAAGTTTTCTTTAATTCGGCCATTTGCTATTTTAAATGAATATTCAAATCATTTCCACGTGGCCTTTCCCCATTGGTCCACGGGGACGTTGACCCCCCGGTCAACTCCCCCTCCAGGACCACTTCCCACGGGTCCATGACGCCCGACCCGACTTCTCGACATTTTCGCGTCATGACCCGATCACCTCACACCCAAACCCAGGGTCCAATTCGTTCTTGCCAGATCCGACACCCTCGCCAGCATGCCCGCCTCGGGGTCCGCGCTCTGAGCTGCCCTACCCGATAAATTTTAGCCGGACCCCTGCCTGTATAAATTCCGAGCTCCGCCTCCTCTTCCTGGATCTTTTGGCTCCCCATCCTCCATCCCAGGACCTCCATTTCCATCCTCGAGGTGACAGCTCGCCGTTGGCCACGTCGCGGAGAGGAGAGGGTGCCCGGACCTCGGATCCGGTATCTTCGCGCCGCCGTGCTCCGTCTGAAGGTAGAGCTCGAGCCTCGGGCCTCGACGACCCGCGAGGCGACGACCCAAAGCTCCCTGAACTCAAGCCCAGTCGACCCATCCACCCAGGTAGCCGTAGTTTTCTTTCCTTGTCTTTAATTTTGATTTTCGCCCAAATCAGGTCGTCGCCGACGACCTTTGATTCCGACCACCCTAGTCTTCGTCCCGACCATCGGAATCACCCATCACGATCGCCTTCCCCTCGCGCATCTTCTTCGCCCATCCATTCAACCCAGCTCGCACAGGAGCTGGGGTTTCGAGCTCCTCCGCCGTCGCATCGTCGGAGCTCTACCATCTCGCCGCACCGATCACCTCCACCACCACTAACGGGGTCGAGGCACTTTGCCCTCAACCCAGGAGTCTTCTGGTGCCATTTTCAGGTACGACGAGGACTGTCTGAGGTCCTCCAACTCGAGCCCAGGAGCTTCTCCTCCGCCAGAGTCGACCGAGCTCTCCGGAGCTCCGTTGTTCCATCGGAGGCGTCCTACAGACGCAGGAGGTCAAGGCGAAGCTCCTCCGATATTCAGCAGCCCGCAAGGAGGCCGAGAGCGCACGCAGCGAGCCGACGAAGGTCGCCGGCCATCAGTTCTTCCTCGACCTCCAGATACCGTTGGATCGTCCTCCAGCTCCAGATTCCATCCGAGCCATCCATTCCAGGAGCGCCAGCACCGCACGATCGTGAGGAGGGTCGATCCAGACCGTTCGATCCGGACGAAGAAGCACCACCTTTCCCCAACCGTCGGATCACGTACGTGGCAGCTTCCCAGCCGTTGGATCGCGCCAAGGGTTTCAGTAGCGAGGCGTCCCCTATTTTGGACCGTTGGATCTCCACGTGGCGCGCGCTCAGCCCTTGGATTGTTAATAAGGGGTAATTGCTCTTAGGCCCCCCTGTTTGTTTTATTTCGTAGTTAGTCCTGTAAATATAGCTTTTAGTTGTTTTTATTTTGGTACATTTGCATGTAGGACCTCGTATTTAGTTTATTTGCGTTGATACCCCTGCCTGTAGTGGATCACGTGCATCGACACGTGTTTGTTTGGGTTAATTGCATGTATGTGATGAATCTCGTATTCATCACTCTAAATCTCATTTATTAAGCTCAAATCCCTAAAAATCAACAGTATTTTAGCATCTTTTCTGCATAATTAGCATTCATGCATGATTTCATAAGAATTGCATTTTAGCACAAAAATCTGCACAAAATAAGAAGCCAAAAATCAAAGCCAAAATGACCTGTAAATAGCCTAACTTCCCTGATTTTTAACTCATTCATGCTAACTCCGAATGACACAAAACCACCTCCACTGTGTACATATCACTAGCAAGAATAAAGGAAAAATACAAAAAAAATAACTAACCCAAAGAAGTGGACCAAAAACCCAAACCCTAATTTCAGGATTCTCGGACTAAAAGCCACATATCTCCCCCATCTAGTGTCCGTTTTAATCCTACTCACTTTTGAACTAACGTACATTCAATTACCTTCAAAACAAGACTAAGTTCAAGTGAATCAGAACTCATATGTGAAAGTTGGGTTTTGGGCCTCTTTTGTACATTGTATATTTTAGCTATTTTTGACCTAATATTTTATGTACATATTATTGTTGATTAATAAAAATCCAAAAAAATTAGATTAATGTGTCTTTATTTATCTTTGATTTTACCGTAATTTTTTCGGATTTTTATCTTGTTTAAAATTGATAAAAAAATTATAAAACCAAAAAATCAAGGTATTCTATGTACATAGGATACCCCAAAAATTTACTTTTTACATTTGATCGATTTTGGTTTTGATGTCTTCATGAAAGTTGTAGATCTCATTGAGACGAGCAATTTTCATGAAGAAACTTTTCTGATCCGAGGTCATTTACTATTTCTTCTTGATTTTACAATGTATTTTATGTCTGAATTTTCTGGTGCTGACACGTGGCAGCACCTGGGTGCCGCCACGTGTCAGCCATTTTTGGGCTTATTATATATCGGTTTTTATATAAAAAAAATAATAAAAATAAAAATAAGAGACACACGTGCATCGCACGTGCCTTCAAGGCACGTGCTCTGCACGTGCGCCCTCCTTGCACCCACACTTCGCCACGTGTCGCTCGCTGGGCCATCCGATCTCGGCCGATCGGACGACCCAACACTCGTCGTCCCCCTCAGCTCCTTTCCCCTTTGGGAGCTCCGCCGCCACCGCCGCGTAACTCCGCCGCCTCCAAGCTTTCGCCGCGAATCTCGTGCCGCCGCCTCGTCATATCCCCTTCCCCACGAATCCCTCGACTGATCCCGCGAATCTCGCGTCGCCCCGCGATCACCCCCTCGATGATTTCACCCATCGCCACCTTCCATCTCCGCACCTTCGTCAAATCCATCGCCGATCCCCTAAATCTCCCCCGATCTACTTCCATCTCTGGCACCATCCGACACCCTATTTAAAGAGCTTCTCCGCCGCACCTCGCTTTTCATCCGCCGATTGCACAGCGACAGAGGACCTACGGGGTGACAGGTCGTAGGTCCCTCTTCCTCGACGAGATCCGACCTCCCTGGTCGTTGTCACGCCTCCGCGCGCGTCTCTGCTCCGGCCCCCTTCGACCGCCGTCGAGCCCAGTTATCATCTTCAACCTCTACATCGCCGTTCAACGCCGCTCGCCTCATCTTCGACTTCGACAACGCCTCGACTACCGCAGGACAACTCCATCGGAGCACCTCCGCCACGATCATCAGCCTCGGCAACACGTCCACTACCGTCGGCCCTCCGCTTCGACGCCATTAGCCTGCACAGGTCCTCCTCCCTCATCACGCTCGTCAGGAGCACCCTTTCGACCCCGCCGACCGTCTCCGCTACCGGTGCTCCTCCGCCAAGCATCGGTCCTCGACCGCCTCGCTGGGACTCGAAGCTACATCCCCTCCTCTGCCGGACCACCATCCTCCGCCTCGCCGCCGGGCACGTAGCCCGAGGCCCACGCCTCGCGTGTGAGGCACGTGGCGGGGGAACGTCATCAGAGTCATCACCCCAGGGGTCACGTGTTACGCACGTGACCCTCTGGATCAATTGCATACAAGCCCTCGGAGGTTCCCCATTTTGCAGTTCAGTATCTCATTCCCAAGGGCATGTGCGCAGCACGTGCCTATTGGGTATTTTGCAGTAAACACCCCCGAATTAGTGGTATTTACATTTCCGTCCTCTTAAATTTTATTTTATTTATATTTATTGCATTTATACCCCTGTGTTCCCCCTCAGTTTTGAACATCTTCTCTACATTATTTTATCAATCTAAAAATAGCATGATGTTTGTTAATTAACTCTCTACACTTAGACATGTTGTGGGTATTTTTCTGATTGATGGTTAATTAATAAATAATTGTTGTGTGGAAACTTACATATTTTGCCCATTTCTTGCTCTGAAATTGATAGTTGATTAGCCATTGCTCTAAAAATCCCTGAAAAATCACATATTGTAGAGTTAATTGTTCTTAACATTGTGCCCAAAAAGATTTCCATTTAGATGCATATTTTGTCCTATAAAAATCATTTCGCACCTTTCACTATTTAATTTTTAATAGGGATTAGATCTCACATTTTTTAGGATTAGGATTTTTCTGAGATCAATCACCTAGTGATAGATCGTAGATAATTTTGGTTCTCGAAAATAATTAGATTTGATAATTATTATAATTGAATTTTGAGAATCATTCTGTTTGCATTTAAAAATCCATAAAAAAATTCATATTTCATCCAAAAATTCCAAAAAAATTACAGTTCACTAATTTCATCATATTTTACATCTCGGCCAAGTTTCGTATTTTTTTTGACATCATTTGAACGTAATTCACATTTTAGTCCTAAAATAGGCCGAATTTGTATAGTGCACCCTATATTGCATTAAAAATTCCAAAAAAACCGCTTCGAAAACCGAACATAAACTTTGATAGACATCTTTCTAGGTTGTTCCTTTGCCTCCTTGTGATCGACCTTGAGACTTGCCCAAGTAAAATAAACATAAAGCCACAAGATTAAAAATTGAATAACTTATTTGTGGTATTTTCTTGATCGTTTCCGATTGCCGCCTACAACGCACGACACGATAAAAACACATTCTTAAACACTGCATTTTTGGATTCGTCAGTATGTCCTCGTGGTTTCAGGGTGTTAATGATTGGATTAAAGTTTTTATTAAATTGTAGATGTACCCCTGTGAATGGTTTTAATGTGCATGTACGTTATTTAGTGGGTATTTTACAATAAGGCCCTTGGACTTTTAGTACTTGTTACTAATTAGTCTAGGAACCTTATTTTCCTTGCAATTAGGTCCCTGAGTGCCCAGGTCACGCGCCTCGCGCATGCAACCTTGGAAAAATTGCACCGGACCCCCTGGACTTTTCACTATTTGCGTACAGGTCCATGTGCACTGTACCCTTCTTTTTATTTTTAATAAAATAGCAAATTAATTCCAAATTCGATGAAAATTGGACACATGGCTCCTGCCATGGTGTAAAATTTTCTAGAATTTTTGGAGACATTTTTGGTTTTATTTACTATTTTTAAAAATTCAATAACACGCATTTTCTTTATTGTCTAACTTGAAAAATCAAAAAAATACTAAAATACCTCTAAAAATTACAAAAAAAATTAGATAGTGTTTATTTTACCTTGTTTGATTTTCTGACCAATTTTGGTCATTTTTCACTATATAAAACTTATAAAAATTGAAAAACACTAAAAACCCTATAATAATTATAATAATTAATTGAAAACCCCAAAAATAATAATTCTGGTGCCTAAATTTTCTTTGTAGTTTATACTATACAGGAAAATTACGTTCAGGTGTTAATAGGCCATTTAATATTTTAAATTGGCCCTTGACACCTGACTGGACAGTACCCTTTATTTTCTGTCTTATTTAATTTTTATAAAAATAAATAAAAATCAAAAAATACCAAAAATTAATCAAAAACAGTAAAAAACATAAAAAATATAAAAACATTTTTAGTTGATTTTTGGATGATTTTTGAGTAGATAAATAATTATTTGTATTGGCTTGTTTTATTGTTTTTCTTATTTCCTTTATTGATTAAAAATTCGAAAAAATATAAAAATTAAAAATCCACCAAAAAACACTTTGATTTTATATAATTTCTTTCTTAGACTACTTCGTAGGCCGCAAGGCCATTAAGTGCTCCTTGAGTTCGACCCTGGTCGCTATACCAGGTTAATATAATAGCGAGACCGCTACTTGAGCTTCCTTTGATTTTTGACTTTGTTTGGTGGTCTATTTTTCTCGATCGACCACCCGAGCGATTGAGGTCGCAACGACCGCATGAGATATACCTGATCTACCTCGCTCGCTCGGTTTTTGTGGTCATCAATAGGCATCCTTTAAAATAGAAGTACACGTGGAGAGCCTACATTTGGTGCTCACCAAACTCAAATCGACGCAGAGCTCTCCGGATAAGCCTTATATATATAGAGAGGGGGGGGGAAGAGAGCCTACTTTGTGTAGTAGGTAACCTTACCTACTTCACCTTCCATTTTTGTAACTTTTTTTATTTTTTTGAAAAATGCCACCGTGGATTTTCATAACTATATCCCTCTAATATGTCATTCAAATTTCGTCAGAAACAGAGACTCCTACGGCCTCCATCCAGAACATGAAAAATACAACAAATCTGTGACCGTTAAAAAATGACTGTCTGGATGGAGGCCGTAGGAGTCTCTGTTTCTGACGAAATTTGAATGATATATTAGATGGATATAATTATGAAAATTCACGGTGGCATTTTTCAAAAAAAATAAAAAAATTACAAAAAATGGAATGTGAAGTAGGTAAGTTACATACTTCACAAAGTAGGCTCCCTTTCCTCATATATATATATATATATATATATATGTATGTATATATATATAGAGAGAGAGGGTCGATCTTATGAGATGAGATTTTGGTGAGATGGTGAGATGTGAGATTCTGGACTACTAGTTTCAGCCAGGAGAGAGAAAACAGGAGAGAGAAGATATAAACTAGTGGTCCAGAATCTCTCATCTCACCATCTTACAAAATCTCATCTCATAGGATCACTCCTCTATATATATATATATATATATATATATATATATATATAATATCCCAAATGGTCCAATTCGATCAGATTTCAGTAATCTTTGTCGATGATGTTTTTCTATTATCTTTTCATATATCTTAAAAACTCGTATGAAAAAGCGTCAAAGCTATCTTTCCCAATTTTATTCACCAAACCGATGCAGCTATAGCTAACTTATAATGCCTATGAAAAAGCTTTCATAATGTTTTTATGCAACAAAGATCATTACAATGTCGTCTAACATTAACTTTATTATATATATAATTTATTGTAGAGGTACCATTACTTCCTAAATTTTGCAAAAAGAAATATAATTTCCATTGCATATAATGCATAACAATTCATATAATAAGGATGATCAGTTTGTTGTCCGTCAAAGTTAATACACATCATTGCTAGCTTTAAGAACAATTTAGAATAAAAAATTCAAGAACGACGATGGATAGTATACACTAGATTCATCGATAATGATGTAACAACTAGTATTAGTATTCATTGGGAATTTCGAAATAAGTTTTAAATTATTACCTGCTTTTAAATTATTTGCTACCGCAGTCATATTTTGTTTGGTGCTCAGAAAAGCTTTTTATAAAAGATAAATAAAATATACATAAAACAGAATACAATACAATATTATTACCTAAGTTCACAATACAATACAATACAATACTTTTCACGTATATCCTAGTTATTTTTTAAATGAACAGATTCCAATCACCAAACAATGCCAAAAAGAGAAATGAAATATTATGTAAAGGATAAGGCTGCAATTTTCCCTGATCAATGTAGCGCTCAATGATCATGTGGAGAGAGGATCCTCTCCTCTGGTGTTGTGCCAGCTATAATCGTTTGAGCCGCTCGATCTTGATCGAGTCGTTCGTACGATCTTGTACGGTACAAGTCCACAAAAAGTGCAAGATCGTACGAACCGCTCGATCAAGATCGAGCGATTCAAGCAGCAGAATCTGCTGCACTACACGCTACAGCAGACGATCTGCCTCGATCAGGTGACGCTCACGGGTGAAGGACGAGCTGCTCCCTTGCGTTACAGCCTCTGCTGTAATGGCAGAGGATCAATCGAGAACTTAGGAGTGTCGGTCACGTACTCGAACTCATCCTGCAGAAAGCTTATACTTGTATGCATATCTTCGAGGACTACTGGAATCAGGGACGAAGCCAGAAAATTCTTTTTGGGGGGGCTAAATTATTTGGGGGTGGGGTGGAGGGGGGAGGGCAAATTATTTATCTAATTTACCTTGTCATTTTACTTGTTAGTATTTCGGGAGGGGCTCCTCTATTATAATGTGAGTTACAAAAGCTTTGTTGAAATTTGTTTCTTAAAATCCAACCTATAAATCTTTGAATAATGTTATACATATCCTTCGATTTTCGCTCAAATCCATGATCATTTGCTATTTTATATCAATGGTAAAGAGTATGATTCTCTTTTAAATAAGATTTAAGTTGCTTAAATATTTATTGGACTTTTAACCACTATGATAAATAGGAAATGATATCGGATTTGAGATAAATTTGAAGGATATGTAGAACATTAACGGAAGTTTTAATTTTTGAGGTTGGGTGTGTGGAAACGAACTCAATCTATAAGGCGAGCTTCCAATAATTTCGTAATTGATTGAAACTAATATTGGGAAAGTATTTTTTTACAAAAAATACACATATAAACTTATAATCGAACATAAATAATATCTATAAACATCGTATTGACAAAAAGATCCCTACAAAACTCTTCATATCACTGAAATACATATTTACTATTGTGATAAGAGTTTAATGGGGCTGCCCCCGCGCCGTTTTCGACGTTTTTTATTCTTTTGAAAAATATCGCATGTATATTAATCCCTATATCCCTTCTATATGCCATTCAAATTTCGTCAGAAACAGAGACTCCTACGGCATCCATCCAGACAGTCATTTTTTAACGGTAACCAGATTTTTTCAATGGACACCATCTCGATGGAGGCTGTAGGAGTCTCTGTTTCTGACGAAATTCGAATGACATATAGGAGGGATATAGGGAGGAATATACATGACGATATTTTTCAAAAAAAAATAAAAAATGCTGAAAACGGTGCGGGCGCAGCCATTGTTGGTTGTCCCAAAGGGACAGCCCCATTAAACTCTATTAAGTAATGTCATTAAATTTAATATATTCAAACAAGTAACATTATACAATACTTTTTAGTTATATGGATGAAAAAAATATAAATATATCTACCAATCCCTTATCATATGTGTTATACGTATTTTGACATGTGTACATGTATCCGCATACTATTTTAAAATCGATGCAGATAAAAATAGGGTTGCAAACATGCGGATACAAATTTGCATGTATCCATATATGTATAGGGTAAAATGGGGCTGCCCCCTTGAGCGGGAGCTAACTTGGCTCCCCCACCCCATTTTTCCCATTTTTTATTTTTTTGAAAATTTCTTCGGTGGATTTTCATCAATATATCCCTATATTATGCTATTAAAATTTCGTATGAAACAGAGACTCCTACGGCATCCATCCAGACGGAGTAGCTTTTAGCAATTCTGTTACCGTTAAAAAATGACTGTCTGGATGGAGGCCGTAGGAGTCTCTGTTTCACACGAAATTTTAATAGCATAATATAAGAATATAGTGATGAATATTCACGGAAGAAATTTTCAAAAAAAATAAAAATGGGGAAAATGGAGTGGGGGAGCCAAGTTAGCTTCCCCTTGTGGGCAGCCACATTAAATCCATATATATGTATATGAGTTTAATGGGGCTGCCCCCTTGGGGCAACCAACAATGGCTGCCCCCGTGCTATTTTCGGAATTTTTTTAGTTTTTTTGAAAAATATCGTCATGTATATTCATCCCTATATCCATCATATATGCCATTCGAATTTCGTCAGAAACAGAGACTCCTACGGCCTCCATCGAGATGGTGTCGATTTAAAAAATCATGTTACCGTTAAAAAAATGACTGTCCGGATGGAGGCCGTAGGAGTCTCTGTTTCTGACGAAATTCGAATGGCATATAGGAGGGATATAGGGATGAATATACATGGCGATATTTTTTGAAATAAAAAATAAAAAAAGCGCCGAAAACAGTGTGGGGGCAGCCATGTTGGCTTCCCGAAGGGGGCAACCCCATTAATCTCTATGTATATACTAGAAAAATATGCAATCATATCCGTTTTAACATCTTAAAAAATGAAAGAGATATCCAAATCCATATCTTATATGCAAAGAAAAAAAGAAAGATCGTTATCTATACCATATATGCTAAATAAAAACTAATCCATGACAATTTATAAACGGGTACGATGATGGACATATACAGATGTGTCAGTATCCGATTATGCACATCATGTAATGTTAACGATTAATTGTTGTAATTAGGTCATATATATATATTGATTTTTTTGTTGAGATATGGGGGGCTATTATACATAACATGTATATTTTAACTATTGAATAATGTAATTAGATTATATATAATACTATATATTAAATATAAATATGGACTTTGGTTGAGAGCTGGGGGGGCTAGGCCCCCACCCGCCCCCCCCCCCCCCCCTCTCCGTCACTGACTGGAATCAAGGGTTCAAAACTTTTCCCGATATTAATCAATCCAGAACAGCTGAAGGGCATGGATAGAAATCCAACCTCATGATACTAATTAATACCAATATTTCAGAATGGGGGACAAGATAGTACTGCTTACAGTCCCCACATACCGAAGCTATCTGACAGAAAGCACGTTGGAGATCTATATTTGCCGGATGGGTATATGATGGACGTAACGCCTCACAGCTCGGCGCTTCCTGTTTCTCTCGCGTTCCCTCGTCGCTACATATGGGATCGGAGGAGGCTGCTGCTGCTGCTGCGATGAGATTCGAAATTATCGGTATGAACATCCTCTCCTTCTCTCTCTCTCTTCCAACTAAACAGTTTTGCTGCAGAGGAGAAGAAACCTTCCCACTTATAAGCTGTAGTTTTTGTCTCAGTAGGATTTATCTCGTATATCTTTGTTAGATTTCATTGCATATAAGTAGTCAGCACCATTTGAACCATCAGTGCTGGGACTTAATCCCGACCGTCCATCAGATTAGGAGAGGAGTTCCCTGGAGTACAGGCCACGCTTTGATCGCAACAGCATGGACCGCATCGCGAGCTGCTTCATTACGGAGTGCTCGGGAGCAATGGCTGATCGTCGACTGTGGGAATGTCGAGCCACGCCGGAGAGAGGAGGATGAGCGTGAGGAAGATAGGAGAGGGGGAATTAAAAATAAATAATATATATAGGGATTTTTACCCGGCAGACTCTATAGGAACTTTTTAAATTACCTCTACGACCTTTTGCACAACATAATTACCCCATCGATCCTATAAATTACTTCAAGAATCTCCACGGGCTTCAAACAGATTACCCGGATGGTTCATGGGGTAAGAGTTCGCCAATTTACGGGGTCGAGGAGGGATTTAGGTTGTTTCAAAGGTCGTGGAGGCAATTGGCATAGTTTCTAGGATCTGCCGGGTAAAAATCCCATATATATATATTATAGGGATTTTTACCCGGCAGACCCTAGAAACTTTGCCAATTGCCTCCACGATATTTGAAACAACATTATTCTCCCCCGACCCCGTAAACTTGCCAATTCCTACCCTATGAACCTTGTGGTTACTCTGTTTGAAGCTCGTAGGGGTTCTTGGGGTAATTTATAGGGTTGATAGGGTAATTACGTTACGCAAAAGGTCGTGGAGGTGATTGGCAAAGTTTATAGGGTCTGCTGGGTAAAAATCCCTATAATGGTTTATTGGGGTTACTCGGAGTCATCTTGGCTATCCCACTTTTATTATTTTATTTAGGGAGATTTTGATCGTTATATGACATCGTATTCTCATTTAAATTTCGACTCAATTTGAAACTCCTATTCCGCTCATCAAGTTTGTCAAATTTTAACGATTACATAATTGCTGAAATTGACCTCTTGTAGATAGACATGTTAGGAATGCTTTTTTATATGAAGTTTGAATGATGATATGGTGTCCTCTAATGGACTAATTCCCTTATGTGTTTTAGAAAATATCTTAAGAAATAAAAAAATAAAGGTGAGATAGTCACGTTAGCTCTCCCCATTAAGCCCATTTTATAAAGGACATTTTTTTTGTAATTTATAAGTAATGTTTAGATTTTTAATATCATTAATTTGAAAATATTACAGGAGCAGGGGTGGAAAAACTAGAGGGTTCTTTTAAATCACGAGGTGCAACTTTTTAAGATTTAAATAAGACACCTCGTTTTAAATCACGAATTTTTATAGGTTAATTGCTGGTTTAATAATTGTACGCACATCAATATACACGTTCTAGTATAAATTATTGCACACATTTCTTAATTTTATGTGAAATATCTGTAGTAACTTACAAACTATACTTTTTTTACAAGTTTTGTTTTTTTACCCATTTAGTCCATATTTTATTATTTTCTAAGAATAATTTAAGTAAGTGGTTCTAGTGAGTCATCTAATGACATCATGAAAACGAGTTCAAACTGCAAACAGTGCTTCTTATGGTTCTATGTATATTACAAGGCATGAAACTTCCACCTTTTTATGGAGCATCGAACTTTATATACACATACATCCAATTATGATGGCAGACAGAAAAAAAGGCCCTAATGAATAATTTTGATAATTGATATTCATTGTCATACCTTTTGATTTTAAATATATAGCAAGGAGTATTATCCATTTTTGTAATTCACAAGCATGCTAAATTTTTAGTTGACTGCATTTAACGATGATCATCTGTTGACCTTTTCATTAAAATTGAACCGATCATAACTAATTGGGATTGGTGGGGCTGCCCCGCTCTATTTTTGGGCAATTTTTTTTTTTGAAAAATATCGTCATGTATATTCATCCATATATCCCTCCTATATGTCATTCAAATTTCGTCAGAAACAGAGATTATACAGCCTCCATCCAGACAGGGTCGATTTAAAAAATCCTGCGACCGTTAAAAAATGACGTCTGGATGGAGGCCATAGGAGTCTTGGTTTCTGACGAAATCTGAATGACATATAGGAGTGATATATGGATGAATATATATAGTGATATTTTCCAAAAAAATAAAAAAAACTGCAAAAAATAGGGTGGGGGCATCTCCATTTTCCCTAACTAATTTATCAATCAAAAGAGAAAACTTTGATATCAATATCATAACAAGTACAATATTCGTTGTTAAATTCAGTAAGAAAGATATTTTGCAACTGATTATATTTGCTATTATAAATATAAATAGGTGTTTTTTAAGCTTTAAATTTAGGTCTTCCAACATTATCGTTTTCCTATATTACAGTACTCAGATGTCCTATTGCAGTTATGTTATCTTCGACAATTTTGAGGAAGCCGTTTTTTATGGACTTTTTACACATGTATCTTTCTAAGTTTTTTAAATAGCAAATATGCCCATAAGTTTTTTTAAACTTACACATGTGCCCCTCTCTTCTTGCAAAATTCACAGTAATGCTCTTATGCTCTTCTATCCCTGCACCTGTGGCTAGGGATAGAGTCAGGTCAGACTCCTTCGCGTCGAAGGTGAACAATCTAAGGCCCATTTAATTTATTGGGTCAAGGGTCGAGCCACCTCTGATTTTCAGTTACAATCGATCTGCGACTTGGACCTGACCCAATTAACATGGACTCGGGTACTATGGTGTATGATACGGCAATTTGAAATTAATGATTTACATTCGAAAAAAATGTATTGTACGAGAGACACATAGGAGGAAATAAGTGAAATATATTTATATAGGATCATATATTGTTATATGGGCTTGTTTTGTTGGAGCATCATTTTGGTTGGGATGGACACCTCAGCTCAAACCCAGCCAGTTTATTTAATGAGTAAAATTTTCGGTCCATGCCCGACTCAATTTAAATCAAGCTTGGGTTCGGCTCATGCTCACGAGGTTGGTTCGTGTGCTGGGTCGAGCCGGCCAAACTTAATGCTCAACCCTACTTATGCTCTTATGTTATACTAAGGAATGGGCAATTTTGTGAACTTTGCAAGTATATAGAGGCACAATTAAAATTTCTAAAGAAGTTAGGGGAGCAAATGTTATTGCAAAAAATGGAAGAATACTAATGTAAAAATCCCTTTTTTAATTCTATTAGGTGGAGGTAAGTATACTAATAGTGAATAAAGAAGGTCCCATCTCTACTCTAATGAAGGCCTCGATCTCAGCAGATCCTCTGCAGTACTGCAAAGTCTGGTGCATTTTGTGTGGATCGTTGGAGCCGCTCGATCTTGATCAAGTGGTTGGCATGAATTTTCACAGTAGTACCCACAAAAAAGTGGAAATTCTTGCAAACCGCTAGATCAAGATCGAGCGGCTCCAGTGATCTACAAAAAGTGCAGCAGCATCTGCAGTACTGCACGATATGCTCCTACGTCTATATATGGATGACAGGACATTCTCCAAGAAAGCCATTGATCTTCTCCATTATATTTCATAAACAGTGCCGTAACTTTACAGCTCCATTCTATAGCACTTCAATAATTTTCATTGAATCGCATCAAAACATGTATTTTTTTTCCGATTTCGTTCTATTGAAATGGGTCTTCTGTATCAGATGTAAGTCCTTTGCTGGGTAAAGATGGCAGCTTAGAGGGTGCTGAAGATGGTGCCATGGAAGTTGTGAGGAAGTTGGATACAGCGTGCCGGGAGACAGGATTCTTCTATCTGGTATAATCCTCTGTTAACTTCTTAATTACATCCTTACAACGATTGAATCTCCCATGTCCTGGAAGGAGCTTTTCATGAGCCTTATATATACGAGCTTTGATCATCATTTTGATGTTTTTGTGCAAGACAATAAACTGAGTAATCAGACAACAGGTACGCAAGATTTACGTGGCAGAAGCTAGTTTCACAAAAAAATGTAAATTTGATTCCAGAAGCTACTTTCACAAAATAAAATTCGAGAATTGATTCTCCGGACCGGGTCGGGAGCTACGACGGTGACGGAAGAGACCTAGCCGTCTAGGGCTAGGGATAGGCTCTTTGGCCGTTTCCCAGGAGGATGGCTTGTGATGGGGGCGGCGCCACGAACAGTTGTGGGCGGCACGGAAGGGAGGGGAGGGGAGCAGGGCCGACCGACGATGGTGGTGGGTCAACTGTGTGCGGCACTGCGGCGGCGCGGGGATGGGAAGGGAGGGAAGGGACATCCGGAGAGGAGGGGCACAACGCAAGAGCGTCGGGGGGTTCTACGTTCTTATAGGGGAAATGGATGCGGTTATATTGTTATTAGATTCGTATTTGTATTTGTTTTTAAGAGGATATGGTTAGGGATGAGCATGGGTCGGATTGGGCCGGACCCTGAAGGATCCATGTCCAAGTTCATCTAAATATTTCGGTGTTTGGGTCGGGTTTAGACTCGTAAATTTTGGTGTTGTTCGGCCCAAGCTCAGGGCCGACCCGTTTCCTTTGGACCGGGCCGGCCCAAGCCTTGATTCATTTCTTGGTCATGAAAACTACAACACGAGAAATATGAAAATGATGGATCATGCTATACATTAAAGAGAAGGATTACGCATATGTAAATCAAGCGCAAAAAAAGAAGTTACAAGTATAAGAATGCCCACATTAAAGTAGCTATTGAACTATGCATAAGAATCGAAGATGTCTACAGAACAACTAAGTTTGCACATATCTTGAATCTATATCGGTACTTCAACCATCGTATACAATATACCTTAATAGGTAAAACATCTTGTCTAAGGCCCATGCCCATGTTCGGGATGGGTCTTGAGCTTTACCCTCGGGCCAACTTCGGGCCCCCGAACGGGCTGGGCTTTGGGCCGGGTCGGGTTGGGCCGAGCCAAGCCCGAGCCCGGCCCAAAGTATTTTTGGGCCGACATTTTAGGCCCAGGCCCACCCCAATCCTCTTTTGGGCTTGGGCTGGACCGGGCTTTTTGGACTGGGCTTCGGGATAGGCCGAACCGGCCCAGCCCAATGCCCATCCCTAGATATGGTTCTTGTTTTTCTAAAATGGGCGAATACGAATACGAATATTCGAAACGAATTTTTTGCGGATACGAATACGAATATGAATCCTGAGTTAACGAATGTGAATATGAATACGAAAAAAAATACGGATACGGTTACCAAATTAGGGTGGGTCAGCCGGTTAGGGCTAAGTAACAACCAGGTCGGGTCGGGCTTTTAATTGGGCCTCCAATCGGGCTAGGATCAGGCTTATGCCCGGGCCGGCCTGCGGGCTTCGGCCTATATTTTCTTTCTATATTTTCATTTGTAAATTAGTTTTTAGAAATTATTTTTGAATTTGTATAAAATATTTTCGACTTTTAGTTATTTAGATTTCTTAATTAGAATAAAAAATACTAAATATATAGGAAATGAGTAAAACATATTTTTATATTTTTATTTTTTAAATGTTTTAGGAGCTATTTTTTTTTTGCTTTTAGATTTTTGAGTTACTTTATATAATGATAAACAATAGAAAATAATCATAAATAAATAACTAGGGTTAAAAATACGCTAACAATTAGGTAATGGTCTTAAACGTACCTAGCGGTAATTTTTTATGTAGAGGGTCATGAGAATTTCAAAATGGATTTTAGTTTGTGTAGTTTTGAGTTTTATGAATTTTTAATAAAATACAAAAGTTTTTCAATGTTTTTGAGTTTTTAGCAACAATGTAAAGAACCTAGAGATGGTTTTGGGGGTTATGTTCATAGGAGATACACACTCTTTGGTTTTTTTAGGAATTCCTTGATAAGAAATAAATTTACAATGAATTGTCTACTAAAAATATATTTGTTCCTATAAAATAACTAACAGTAATATTTTGCCAATAAAAACTATGGTGAATAGCTATAAATGGAGGATTATAATGTAAAAATGAATTGACAAGATATTAAGTGTACGCAAAGATTAAAAAAATCGATTATCGAAAAACTAAGGGAATTTTTAAAAATAAATAAAAGAGAAATTTTGGAGAATTGGTATTTGGTTTTGTTCTAAGTTATGGGGTCCTGATATGAAATTTCCTAAACCTAAATATCCAACGTTGAAGCCACAAATGAATTTTAACTCGAATTTAAGGAGTGCTCTGGTCGTAGTGTGCAGTGTGCCTACACCTTAAAGGGTTCGGATTCCAATCCTAAGATGGATGCTTTGAACCCTCAAAATTACGTGACCTACTATAAAAAATGAATTTAAACCTGGACCCTCGCAACTACCAAGCCTACTATTAAAAAAAATAAAATTTAACCAAATAGCATCAGTTTTATGAAATTAATTTTAGATAAGTAAGGCAATATCCAAAATTTATGAAACTTGTACATAAGATACAAATATTTAGTAAAGTCCCAACATGTAGACAAGGGCAAGGTACTGGTGGACCAGTTTTGCTGTTTTGTCGAGAAGAATTGGTCAAGAAAAGGCGCATCATTAATTTCTCTATAATAGGAGGAAGATATTACTAAGGGCTTCTTTGAGGATGAGATCTGGAAAGTGGCATCTTATTTGAACGATGGCCGGCGCAGTCCAAATGGCTTCTGTATTTTCTTCTTCAGGTAATTCTGGCGAATAGTAAAAGATAAAATCTAAGATCTGATCAAGGAATATGGGAAGGAATAGCTTGCTTCAATCTCATCAACAGGGCCATGATTTACTACTTTAAAGTAACATTCTTATAGACGGACTTGGACTTCACATGTCACCGGTGGAGTACCGTAGTATTCTCAAATATCGTCTGATGATTCCATTATTCCCTACGATGAGGTTTGTCCAATCTGTCGCAAGACATGCCTAGACAATTTTGGTGATCATGCAATTCATTGCAGGGAGCTCCCGGGGTTTAAGTACAGACACGATCTTGTTAGAGACGTTTTATTTGATGTGCTCAGGCGTGCAGGTATTGCTGCTAAGAAAGAGGCATCAGTGAACTTTTTAACTGACCCACAGGAGGGAAGATCTACACTTAGACCTGCTGATATTTTGATTTTTGGGCGGATAGGAGGAAAACATGCCTGTATAGATTTGACAGGAGTTTCACCGTTGGTGGGGTTGAAGAGCGGGACCTTCACAGCAGGGCATGCTGCACTTAAAGCTTCTTTAGCTAAAGTGGTGAAGCACGAGAAAGCCTGTACGGAGAATCAACATGCCTTCATCCCATTTGGTTTTGACACCTTTGGCTTCTTAGCACCAGAAGCTATTGAGCTTTTAAAGAGGATCCAAAAAGTGATGAACAGCAATGTGATGGACCATAGATCTATGGATGTAGTGTTTAAAAGAATTGACTTTGCAATTCAAAAAGGTCTAGCGGCGCAGCTTGTTGCCCGCTTGCCTTCGGTTTCAATGTAAACTTACTATCTCATGAATACGGTGGAAAATTGTAGTAACATTCCTACCAGGGTCGATGATGTCAGACATATACGAATGCAGTGTATTTGACTCTAGCTAGATTGTTGGAAACATACTTAGAGAGGTTTTGTGTTCGATTATTAGTTTATTGCAGACTACATTCAAGTTAGGTATATGTATATTTTTAGTTTTTGTGCACAGTGGTTTATCCTTAGTTTTCACAAGAGACTGTTACTTCATTTCTATCCTTCAGTATGCGGATAATACTCTATTTTCCATGCATGGCAGCCACCTGGTAGCACTGTTGTTACTGACATCGATTAGGATCTCATGTTGCTTCTCACAGTTACGAATAAATGGATTAAAATCCTCCTTTGTTCCATTTGGTCTTTTCTCCAAAGGAGATGCAAAGTTTTGTTGGGTACACCAACAAAGTACATGTTGTCGGTGAACTTACTTGGGCATTCCTCTGGTTTTAAAAAATTTTGACTGGAGAGAGTCGCTCCAAAATTGCATCCAGTGTTAGGTAATGGCAAAAAAAACCTGCTTTTGGTTGGACGACTAAATGGAAATAGGTTCCCTGAAGAAAAGAATTTCAAGGCTCTTTGCATTGTCAACTGATAAGGAGGCACTGATTTCAGATTCAGGACTTTGGTTATGGTTCTTCGTAACTAATCATTCGAACTTGTGATGTAATTTTGCAGGTTGATGGAGGGGTTGTACACAGCGGAAATCCCAAGGGATAGTCTGGACCACTCGACCTAAGATAATCCTTTTTCTGTGAAGAAGGCATATATATGCTATCACGTATCAAGTCTCCAGATCTAGGGATAATCAAGGGCTATAGTTTGTTGTCGAAGGTGAGAGTACTCCTCTAGGTAAAAATCTTTAGGTAGTTCTTATGATAGAAATGATTGGTGACAAGGGCCTTTAGGGCATGCTTTCTTGCAAATTTTGCAACATCTTGCCTGATTTGCAAGGTTAAGGAATATTGCAAACAATCAAGAAACCACAAGGATGAAGCCACGAATTTAAGTGGAAAAGCCTATGATGAGCAAAAAATCACGGGGGCTATCATTCCATAATCTCCCTCTCTAGATATTAGGGCAGTCTACATTAAGATAAGGATAATGAAGAGGATGAGTACATTATGTATAAGAATGGGTAAATGGTCCTTCATCCATAAATCTATTTATGCAAATAATAGTGAGACTGCTCAACACTCTCCCTCAAGTTGGGCATACATGTCAACCATGCCAACTTGTCTACATTCAGCTTGAACTGCATTGTAGGCATCCTATTTGTGAAGAGATCACTTACATGATCACCGTATTTTAAGTAGGGAAGACAAAACTGTCTGATGTCAATCTTTTCTCAAATGAAGTGTCTTCTATCTCCACATTTTTATTCTATCATACACTACATGATTGTTGACCAAATTTATTGCAGCTTTATTATCATGGAACATCTTTATCATGTAATTCAATGTATTTTTTGACCATAAGCTTTTTACCCAGACTTCTTTATATAGCATAAAATTTTATTGACAACATTCACATGAATATTGTTAGGGATATACATGAATTGACTAATAATATTTATAACGTAAGTGATGCTATGTAAGAGTGAGATAAATTAGTTTTCCAACTAATCTTTGATATTTTCCTTCCTTAGCATCATCAAGAGGTTCGTCATCCTCCTTGGTCATTTTATAATTCGCTTCCATAAGAGAGGATGCAAGATTGCATCCTAAGCATACTAGAGTCATGGAGTAAGATAAGAGTATAATTTTGTTGATTTAAACACATAATGTATGGATATCTATCCACCTTGATGCTAAGGAAATATGTCAGCTTTCCTGAGTCATTTAGTTTGAAAATTTTTCTAAAGATCATCTTAATGCTAGTTAACTCATTTCATCATCTCCAATAAGGATCATGTCATCCCTATAGATTAGAAGATTAGACCTTTTTCCATTCTTCCTTTTGATGAAAAGAGTACGATCTCAATTTGCCTAACTGTATCTATTTTTTTTATCATGATTCATGACCACTCGTCGATCCGCAAACCAAGCTCTCGGAGAATGCTTCAACCTATAAAATGCTCTTAAGCATTCTGCAACAAACGAAAAAGAGCATTTTATAGGTTGAAGCACTCTCCCATAGCTTATCACTCCATCTCTATTAGGGGAGAGGAGTTCCATGGGAATGTTGAAGTAGGTGTTGCGTTGCATTCACACTTCCATAGCTTCAGTATAAGGCGCACTTGGGTTGGGTGGGGTTGGCATGGCAGTGGGGTAGGGGAGATTTCCCCATCGCAGGTGGAGTCTTTGATTTCAGGGTTCTCAGAGACATAATCCAAGGAGGTTGTATTCTATCTGAATGATGATGGGTCTCCTGGACCAGATGGCTTCCTAGTACTTTTTTGTAGAGAAATTTGAGAGGTGGTGAAGGGGGATTTAATGGCAGTCCTTCAGAGTTTAGAGAGGATAATCAGGTATTTGAGAGGTTGAATAAAGCATTATTATTTCTCTTGCCCAAGCGGGAGATGCCGTGTAGGGTGGAGGGTTTTAGTTGATTGCTCTTTCCAATGCAATCTACCTCTTCATTGTAAAAATCCTAGCTAATCGGTTTCGAAGGGCACTACTTGCTATTATTTCTCTTGAACAGATGGCCTTCGTCCTCGACAGATTCATGGCGGATGGTTCGATGCTAGCATCTGAGATGGTTATGGATTGGAAGAATTATAAATGCAAAGGTGTGATGTTGAAGGTTGATTTCTCTGAGGCTTATGATTGTGTGAATTGGCGCTTTCTTTAGGCTTCGATGGAGAAGAGGGGGTTCCATGGTATCTGGATCGCATGGATGAAGCGATGCATCAGTATTATTATCAGTCTCTCATCTACCACCAGTTCCATCAAGTAGTCTAACATTGTTATTATTCTCATTGTCCATAATTCCATTACAATCATGGATCATTTCTTGGGTTTCATTCAAAAGATAAATACCCGCTTCATTTTTCCTGATCATCTTGCCAATACACTCTCCTCGAGGAAAATTCTTTGCATAGTAGGAATCATGCTCACAGAAGGTAGCATCCTTAGTAACATGATTTTTTTGTGTTAAGTAACATAATTCGCCTTTTCAAGAGGTGGCTTTGGTTTTGGTCAAGAGTCGCCTCTTCATCCATGGGATTTCTCTACACGGAAGCTACTTCTTGTAGAGACAGCTTTGATTTGGCTGAAGAGATGGCTTCCATGTGAAATCTTCCCAAATGTCAAGCCTAAGATCAAATCCGATTGAAAAGGACACTTATGGTATTTAACAAAAAAATGTTTCGCTGCTGCATACGGTGAATTTTGATTTGCCTACATAGTATATGTGGAAAGTTGTGAAATATAAAGTTATATTCATCGTAGCCTTAGATCTCTCTTATATAGGAGAAAAGCTCTAGGGAGAAATTACATAAAGAAGACCGGAGAAATAGAAAAATATAAATAAAGATAAAGAGATATAATTATCTCAACAGTCCCCCTCAAGCTGGAGCATATATATCTATCATGCTCAGTTTGGAACAACACCGGTGAAAAGGACCCCTCACAAGCGCCTTGGTAAACATGTCTACAAGCAGATCGCCTGATGCAATATGGGAGGTGGAAATAAACCCCTTTTGAATTAAATCACAGGTATAATGACAATCTACTTCGATGTGCTTTGTTCTCTCATAGAAGGTTGGATTATTTAGCTATGAATAGAGCTGCTTGATTATCACATTTGAGGTACATCAGAAGAGACACCTCAATAGCTAGGTTAGTCAGGACGGACTTGACCCACATCATTTCCATGCTCCCTTGGGCCATAACCCTATATTCGGATTCAGTGCTGGATCGAGCAACAACTGTCTGTTTCTTACTCTTCCATGAAACCAGTGAGCTATCAACAAACACAGTGAAGCCTGAAGTGGACTTCCTGTCTTTGGGACACCCAACATAATTTGCATATGCACATCCAGTAACTGATAGAGACATATCTCTACTGAAAAGAAGGCTTGCACATGGAGAAGATTTTAGATATCTCAAGATCATACAAACTACATCTATAGGAACTTGTCTGGGTTGCTCCATAAACTTGTTGCCTCTGCTCAAAGCAAATGATATGCCAGGCCTGGTAATAGTAACATATAGCAACTTCCCTACAAGCTCTTTGTATTGTCTCTTATCCACCCCCTCAGAGTCATCATCATAGAGTCTAGCATTGGGATCTATTGGTGTAGTGGCAGGTCTGCATCCTGTCATGCCTGTCAGCCAGAAGGTCAGTAACATACTTCCTTTGCATCATAACCGTACCATGTTGATTGTGTGCAAACTCCAAGCCAAGAAAGTAACATAGCTTGCCAAGATCCTCGGTCACAAACTATCATCCAAGGAAAACCTTGGCTTCCTGAATACCCTATTCATCGCTGCCAGTAACAACGACATCTTCAACATAAACCAGAACAACAGTACCTCTTTGAGTTCTCTTAACAAAAAGAGAATGATCTGCAGCTAGATCTGACAAAGCCATTTTGTTCAATCAACTCTGAGAGCTTCTGAAACCAAGCCCCCGGACTCTACTTAAGGCCATATATGGCCTTGTGAAGTCGGCACACCCTGCTGGACTCCCCCTCAGCAGCAAACCCTGGTGGATACTGCATGTAAACTTCCTCCTGCAGATCTCCATACAAGAATGCATTCTTGTCATCTAACTGGAAAGCGGCCAATCACGTACCACAACAATTTCAATAAGAATCCACAACGTGGAGTGACGCGCAATGGGAGAAAAAGTATCCTGATATCTACCCCATAGATTTGGGTGAACCCCACGGGCAACCACCTCTGGCCTTATATCTGTCCATAGTCCCATCAACTCGGTGTTTTATAGTAAACACCCACTTGCTGCCAACTACAAACGTACCCGGAGGAGCCTGTACAACACTCCACGTACCACGAGATTGTAAAGCTGACATCTCCTCTTCCATGGCCAGACGCCACGGACTACTTTGCAATGCATCCTGATAGGACCATGGTATCTCCACGATAGGCAGTCCCACAACAAACCTCTGAAAATCCTTGGACAGATGCTCCAAGGAAATATGAGAAGCTAGAGGATGCATAGTACATGCCCGTCTCTGCTTCCGTAGAGCAATAGGTACATCTAGATCCTCAGTACTCGCAGAAAGTGTATCATCCAAGACATCCTGCGCCTCAAGCTGCACATGCAAATCACCAGTGCCATTAGAAGAACTCATATGCTCATAACATACCTTGGGTGTACTGGATGATGGAGGAGGCACATGAGCATGGGGTCGATGATGGTAAACCTGTGGAAAGAAAGTAGGCTGCTGCGGAGGCGGTGGTGGCAGTAGTGGTGGTGGAGGTGGTGGTGGTGGTGGCAACGGCGGTGGTGGCGATGTTGGTGTAGTGGGGAACGGAGGTAGAGGCATACAGACCTTCTCTCCATCTTCTAAAGAAATGAGCTTGTAACCTGTAGGAGAAAAATACATAATGGACTCAAAGAAGGTGACATCAGCACTAATATAATACCTTTGTCGAACATGGTCGAAGCAATGGTATCCCTTTTGAGTCTTGGAATACCCAAAAAAACACACATTTGATAGCTCTGGGAGAGAGATTGTCAAGACTTGGAGACATCTGATGAACAAAAGCCACAAAATCGAAAACACGAGGCGTAAGAGAGAAAAGATCTGTCTTGGAAAACGCAATAAAGAATGGGATCTTTCCCCCAGAACAGAAGAGGGCATACGATTTACCAGGTAAAAAGCAGTTAGAACTGCATCCGTCCAGTACGAATGAGGAGCACAGCTCTGAATCAAAAGAGTCATGGTAACATCCAAAAGATAGTGGTGTTTTCGTTCAGTCACCCCATTCTGTTGGGAAATATATGCACAAGATGTCTGATGTACAATACCAAGGGACTTAAGGAATTGGGAATGCTGAACAATGTGGAATTCAATAGCACTATCTGAACGTATAAACTTGACTTTTGCAGAAAATTGTTCCTTATTTCATCAATAAAAGACTGAATAACAGGATCAGCATCATACTTGTTCTTAAGAAGAAAAACCCAAGACAATCTTGAAAACTCATCGACTGCAATAAGATAAAACATGTGTTCCTGATGATCCGGAACACGACTTGGACCCTAAATATCAAAATGAAGTAACTCAAACAGACTATGACTACTCTGACCCTGACGACTCAGGTAAGTGGACCGATGATGCTTCCCAAGTTGGCATGCCTCGCATTGAAAGGTAGAGTGGGGAGAAATCTGTGGAAGAACGTGACACAACTTTTGGAGAGGAAGATGACCGAATCGAAGATGCCATATGTTGGGAGAAACAGATCCTGTGCAAAGAGAAGAGACACCAGCATACGAAGATTGCACCACTCTGTAGAGACCCCCTTGGTCACGGCCAGAACCAATCACCCTGCCCTTGAGAATGTCATGAAAGGCTGAAACACAAGAGCAGATGGATCAAATACGACACGACAATGTAAATCCTTGGTGGTTTGACTAATTGCTAGTAAATCCATAGAAAATTCAGGAGCGTAAAGAACATTTTGAAGTCGCATTGCAGGAGTCAACTGCACCTCTCCCTGACCAGTGATGGGAGAGTATGTCCCATCTGCTATCACAACAGATCGTCCAGACTGAGTCGGACGGAATTCACTAAACTAACCTCTGTCACCACAGAGTTGATGAGATGTTTCTGAATCCATGATCCATTCTGACAAGTCTGCTCTGTAACAACTAGTAAAGGCATATGTTGTACCTGATGTGGATGTTGATGGTGAGGCAGCTACCTATGAGGATACTGAATGAGAGCTGGTTGACCCAAGAGTAGGCATGATCTCTCTGAGTCGTGCCACAAGTTTGTCAAATCTCTGATCAGCAACCGGTGACGGGCTCCCAACCTGTTGGGTCTGTTCTGCAACCCGAGATGAAGCAAGAAATCTATATTTAGAATAGCAGGTTTCCTCGGAATGGCCTGGCCTGTGGCAGTATGTGCACGGTTGATGGGTTCGACCATCTCTACTCTGCCACGACTAGGGCCCCCCTACCACGATATGGTGTAGGGCTTCCCCTACCACGAGTTGCAGCCCTAGCTAAAGATGTCTGGGACTGTGAGGTACCACTGGAAGATATAGATAGCTTACTCAATATGCGCTATGCCTCCTCCATTGGAGGTATGGTAGCATTAGTAAGAATATGAGCTCAAGCAGCGTTGTACTCAAGATCAAGAGCTGCTAGAAAGATCCCACTCATCACAAAGTTTTTATATGCCTTGAGCTGCTCTGGCGTAGCAGTCAAGGGAATGTAACCATGTAACTTCTCAAACATACCCCTCAAAGATGTGTAGAGGGTATGAAGGGGGCGACTGTTATGCTTCGACGTGGAGATATCGTGCTGGAGCTGCAGTATCTTCGACTCATTCTTCACCAAAGAGTATGTAGCGGTGAGAATGTCCCACATAGCCTTTGCAGTAGGCTGACTCAGAATATCATTGGCTATCTCTGTTGACACGGTCCTAGATAGTCACACGCGTGCATAAGCATCATCTGCCTCCCATGAGGCATTCCCAGTCTTGTCACTTGGCTCCTCCACTGTGAGGATGTGCTTCTTGCCATTGCATTGCATTAAACTCACGAACTGCATAGCCCACAACTCATAATTTGTCCCATCCATATTAACTATGGGTATTGAACCTTTGAACGCACCCATGGATGGAACATCAGCCTTGTTGTCGGACATGATGACAACTATCTCCAAGACTGGGTTATCAACAAGAAGAACTTGCGCCTACATTGACATAAGGGAAGATGTTTTGGGTGTAGACTCATACCACAACCTTTTCCATTCTTTAGAGACACCTTTGGGTAACTAGGGTGTTTTAGATAATCACGTCACACCTTAGAAATCCAAGAATGAGACCGCAGTGGCGCTGCGTGGGACAGGCTGCACAATGTGGGACGACACGGTGGGTGCACGACACAGAAGGGCCACACAACACGAGAAGCACGGCTGGGCGGCAAGGCCGCGCGACGTGGGAGGTGCGTCTGGGCGACGGGGCCACACGTCGCGGCTGGGCCGCATGATGCAGGAAGTGCGGTTGGGCAGTGGGGCTAGCCGCAAGGCTCGGCTATGCGGGTGTGCTAGGGCTTTTGGTGGGGGTGGGGCTCTAGGGCACAGGCTCCGGTCTAGGACCGTCGCTCTGATACTATGAGGGAAGTTGTGAAATGAAAATTTATATTCCTCGTTGCCCTAGAGCTCTCTTATATAGGAGAAAAGATCTAAGGAAAAATTACATAAAGAAGACTGGAGAAATAGAAAAATATAAATAAAGACAAAGATATATAATTATCTCAATAATATACAAGAATTTTCCTCATGATATGATGATCTTTCTTTGGGTGTTGTACATTAGTGAGATGTGGCAAAAAGTCATTAAAGTGTGGGTGGATGCCCCTAATCAATATTGGTTTTGGAGAAGCTACAGTGCCTCAACCCTTCTCCCTGGAGCCGATCAGATCAAAATATTTGCCGTTTGTTGGGCAATTTGGCTCGTCACAAATGCTCTGATTTTCAAAGAAGAGAGACATGATAAAGAACTTGTGTTAGCACAGGCATTATGTTGTGGATCGCAGAAGCAAACACGTACAAACACGATCAAACAAGCAAGACACAAACACTCAGATTTACAAGGTTCACCCGTAATTGGGCTACGTTTTTGGGCGACAGCGATTGGTTTTCACTATGCAGAGAAAGAAAGAAATATAGAGGATGCGGAGAGTCCTAAATTTAGGGAGTTTATATAGTACTCCCGCGCATACGGATCCCTGAAAAACAAACGGATCCATATACATGAATACAAATAGAATCCCTCCTAAAATTTTTCGATGGGGGCGCTGCCCCAACACTCCCGTAGGGAGGAGTGCACCTGGTCCCCACCCCTTAAACCCCCGCACTCCTACGCTTGCTGATCAGGCAGAAAGACCCCTATCTTGTTGAGGTATGGTACGACAGGAGAGGTGCATACACGGTTCTTCAACCTGTTCTGATGGTTAGGATTCAAGGCATATTGACACATTTCATTTATGTACATCATGGATGACACAATTGTGATTTTATACAAAAGAGTTTGCAGGTGAACATCCACTAAAGGTGGTTCACCGTCTTTCTTTTAGGAAGATCCTTTTTATCATGCTGCGTTAACTAAAGCTCTTATGTATCATAAGGAACTTTTCCTGGGAATACTAGAATTTTTGTATGATAGTTATTAACTACCAACTCTTATCAGAAAGGTCATGGAATTCCACTTCCTTTGCTGCGAAGGGTTAGAGCCATATCTCGAAGTTTCTTTGATCTTCCTTATGAAGAAAAGGTCAAGATAAAGTTGGCACCAGAAACTGGCTTCAGGTATTACGTTCTCTGATGTGATTTTTTTCTGCCATAATATTTTCTTTTTTTCCCCACATGAATTTCTCATGTAATTGACATGTGTAAGCAGAGGATATCAGAGAATTGGAGAGAACATAACACTGGGCCAACGTGACCTCCAAGAAGCTATTGATGTATGCATTTTCACTATACTTTTCTTCCAGAATTTGTTTCCATAATGTTCTTTATTTTTTCCGACATGCGTATTATTATCTGCTTGTTCTTACACAAGTCATTTGCCATTTTAGTATTACAAGGAGTATAAATCTGGAACTTATGGGGATCTTGGTGCTATGTTGGAGGGGCCCAATCTATGGTATGTCATCTACTAGATATGATCTTCTGATATCCGGATACCGGTTCTTGTCCTGCTGTGAAGCAGTTCTTTAAAATCTCGACAAATACATTCTCAAGATAGCATCATTGATATGATCAAAAGAAACAACCCAATAATTTCGCATCCTTTATGGTTCTTTCTTACGTGTATGTGATCATCCAACCGAACACTATTTGTGTGAGTGGGTTCAGCAGCAGCACTACTCTATCAAAATGCTAAAAGCACATTCCAGGCTTTAGCACATAACTGAACTGGTTTGCTTTTGAAGCTATGTAGAGCATCCAACTCAAAATCAACTGGTTTAGCACATCAGTTATCACTAACATGTTTTTATTTTTAACATATTTATGTTTGGGACTATTATAATGCTGTTTAGGTCTTTAAACTGCCCATCGTTGTTCCTGTTCATATGTCATTGATACAGTTCCGAATTTGAACAAGCTGGCCAACTGACATATAGAAGATGTAACATGAAAGTGACTTGGTAAACTAGCTGCGACTGTAAGCTACCAACAAAAGATATGTATTTCGTCAAGCAATAAGGGCAAAAATTAGTAGATTTGAGTGATTTATTTATTAGTTTTTTAATCTTTCTGGGCTTTTTTCCAAAAAAAATGTTTGGCATCAAGATGAGGATAACTTCCCCCCTCTCGCAGGCCAGAACATCCATCTGATTTCAAAGATTTGATGGAAGAGTACGTTGGCCTTCTAAAAGGTTTGACTATTAGCTATTCTTCCTTGCAATATATCTTGGGAAATTTTATCGATATTTTAGATAACTGTCAACTGCCAGACATAGGTAAGAAAATTATGCAAGGGATTGCTTTGGCATTGGGTGTGCCAGCAGACACATTTGAAGGGGAAAGAGCCGGAGATACGTTCTGGGGTCTCCGAGTGCTCGGTTATCCCAGTTCTACAGATGCCACGAAACTAAAAATGACCTCCAGTGACATTGGCTGGTATGTGTAACTGTCATTTTTAGTGTATTCTTTTCAACTTTACCTCGCTTAACAGATCACAATTTATTGCCATGCTGCCTGTGCATCTGATAAAAGTGGAGCTCATTCAGACTATGGTAAGCAACTGCGTGACTATAGCTAGAATAAATTGGCAAAGTTCTGTTTAAAATGAATAAAATGTGCTTTCCCCATGTCAGGTCTTCTAGCGTTTATAAACCAAGATGATGGTGTGGTTGCTCTTCAGGTATATTCCTCCCATCAACTTAACTAGAAATTGCATTGAAGCTCCATGCATGATTTGGCAGTAATCTAACTCGTATTTTTGTAACTAATTTACGACCAATTACTGGCAACCCTATCATGAGTTCTATGTTCAACCATGTCCAGATGGGTCAAACTACTGAAAATGACGCTAAAAGTGTAGATAGAGCATAAAATCGACAAATTGGTTGCACTAATTCGACGATATCTTGAGCTAGTAAACTGTAAATAATGTGTGCTTCAGCTTAATTGAAAGTTATCGGCGAGATGCTACCATTGGCACCCTATTTTGCGCAGTTTGACCCAAGTGAATTTAGATGATTGGAAAAAAGACGGGGTTCACTAAATTTTAGATGATTTAACCCCAAATACAACTTAATCAATTATGCCTTTTTTTTTCAATCAATGGAAGTTACATAGAAATTGATGGGAGACGGGCAACAAGCTGCGCCGCCAATCCCTTTTGAATGGCAGTAGCATAAATGAAAATTCTAAGGTGGATGTGTGAACACACACGTAAAGATTGGATTCAGAATGATGCAATCAGAATGAAAGTTGATGTAGCTCCGATCGAGGATAAGATGCAAGAAAAATGGTTAAGGTGGTTTGATCATTTGCAAAGGAGGTCAGCTGATGCACCGGTTAGGAGATGCGAGATTTAAGGTGTTGATCCGGCTAAGAGAGGACGAGGAAGGCCCAAGAAGTGTTGGAATGAGATTATACGAAGGGATCTTAGTTTTTTGGATCTAAGCCTGAGAATGACCCAAGATAGATCTGAATGGAGACGAAGAATCCATGTAGCCGACCCTACTTAATGTGGGAAAAGGCTTTGTTGTTGTTGTTGGAAAAAAGATGGGGTTCACACTAAGTTCTTTCTCTCTTATTAAACAAAAGAAGGGTGTGTGCATATTTATATAATGGTGGTTAAAACTTAAAAGGATCTATATGTAAGTTCTGCTTACCTCGAGTAACTCGAATACAACATTCAACATTCTGAAAACTCCACAACCTTCCACAATTTTTGTCATCTACAGAAGAATCTGAGATAAGATCAGCAGGCTGTGATGGCAGTTTGGTTGCATTAAAAAATTTACCATAGCCCTCCTGTCCGATAGCATTTTGTTCATATACATCATATCTGAATAGCAGGTCCAAGATGATGCTGGTGAGTGGATCGATGTCCCGCCAATTCCAGATACCTTCATCTGCAACATCGGTAACATGTTGAAGGTTGTCTTTCATCTCTGAGAAACCCAACCCTTCTGGTGGATGATAAAACAGATCTCTAATTTTCTGTGTATGACAGATATGGTCTAATGGAGAGTACAAATCAGCAGTGCACAGAGTGGTCAACAAGTCCCCTGTCTACCGCGTTTCAGTGGCTTTCTTCTATGAGGTTCTTACACTCATCCATTCCTGCAATGCATCTTTAACTAAGAAAAGCATTTTATCGCAAAAAGTTGGCTGTTTCCAATGCATTATAAAGAACATCCAAATGACAGTCCCATAATTTTTCATATTTATGACATGCATTCTACTGCAACAGCCCAACTTAGATGCCTCCGTGGAGCCATTGGACTTCTTAACCAAAAGGGCCGATGGAGTTGCCAAGTTCAGCAAGGTTGTTTATGGAGAGTACTTGTGCCGTAAAGTACTCACCAACTTCGTAAGTTTCTGCTTTTCCCATATGAGATCAACGAATTTCTTTGTTACTGCCATCAGTTGAAGAAGAGTTGCTGTATATTTTAGCAACCTCTGGGAATGAGATCTTTGGGACTTGTGGGACACACATAGTGGCACCACTGCAACCATCACGGTGTAAATGTCATATTCTGCATTATCCAGGAGGAAAATGCAGTCTAGAAATATTTCTTTTCTACTATAGAAATATTTTTTGGCTACCCAGCCTTTAGATTTATCTTATTAAAGGCACTTCATTATTGAGGCTTGATGATGATAATTGTGAGTTTGTCTTTGTTTCAGTTTGGCGCAACACAAGTTGGTCTTTAATCAACGTTCGAACCAAATATGTGTTCTTGTTCATGAGTCTGCACTTAATTTGTAGGGGAGACAATTCATTTTCATTTATCCACGTTGTTTTTTCTCTTATCTTGATCAAGAAACCTTTACGATTTCGAAAACCATGGGAGAAAAGGGAAGCATACGAGTAGAGTTTTGACTCCATCCTCCTATGTTTATGGTCTTCCAATACGGCATCTCTTCTTTGTGGTTTCCATGTAAAAGAACCCTTCTTGAGATCTCTATATGAGAGATACTCTTTGAGGTCTTCAAACTAGAGAAGCTACTCTCGAGTCTTCCATACAATAAAGGCATGTTCTTAAAACTTTTTCGTAAGGAGCCCGCCTTGGGATCTTCATATGGGAGAGGGCCACCCTGCTATTTCAGTTTGGGATGGACTCATAAGGATGTAGAGACTAGATGAAAGCAGTATTTCCATAAGCTTTTCATTGAGGAAGGAAATAGAGAGTTCACTTTAGGAAGTCTAATTAGTACTGAAAGTTACTTGAATTGTAAATGCTATAGACGAATACACTGGAAGAAAGTAGAAGAGACTTTGAATGTTATGAAACCTGAGAAAGGTGTAGGACCTGATGACATTCCTATAGAAGTACAAAGAGTTCTAGGTGAACATGATTTGATTTGGCTTACACTTTTATTCAATGTTATTTGGCAAAGCAAGAAAATGCCTGAAGAATGGAGGAGAAGCATCGTGGTGCCTCTTTATAAGAACAAATGAGACATTCAGAATTATTCGAATTACGTAGGTATCAAGCTAATGAGTCATACTATGATTTGAGACAAGTTTCCAAAATAAAAGAATACCAATTCAAATTTATGCCAGGTCACACAACTATTGTTAAGAACAATAGAGATTTATATAGCTAAAAGGAAGAACCTCCACATGATGTTTATTGATTTGGAGAAGGCTTATGATTTTATCCCACGAGGGATATTATGGAGAGTTTTGGAGAGGAGACAAGTACATGTCCTATAAATTAACCTTATAAAAGATATCTATGATGGAACATACCCGTAAAGATCGGATTCTGAATGGTACAATCAAGAGGAAAGCTGGTGTAACTTCGATTGAGGATAAGATGAGATAAAACCGCTTAAGGTGGTTGATGCGCCAGTTAGGAGATGCGAGTTTTGGGATGTTGAGCCGACTAACAGAGGGTGAGGGAGGCCCAAGAAGTGTTGGAATGAGGCTATCCGAAGGGTCTTAGTTTTTTGGATCTAAACTCGAGAATGACCCAAGATAGATCTGAATGGAGGCAAAGAATACATGTAGCCGACCCTACTTAATGTGGGAAAAAGCTTTGTTGTTGTTGATGATGGACTCATATTACTAATTCACATCTATTTGATTATCCCCATCTACCTAATGTTCTTCTCCGATCAACCCAATGGGTTTTTCATTCCCTATATTCTTTCGTGGCTTTTGGTCTCCTTCAAGTAGGTCTCCTCCTATCTCTCTGACATAATTTGTCGTGTGAAGGGTAAATATTTTTTATAAGATACAACCATTGCAAGCATGTTTAAGAATGAGTGATGTAGTAATGTATTGAGTTAGATGGCTCATTAGTTCTCTCCCAAGATCTATCTTGTTTAGTCCCGCATGACTTGGTATTATGACTTGCATGTGTTGGTGGCTATTGGAATTTTGATTAGATACCATGAGGAATCTGACTTGATCAAATCTCATTGGAGTCTTGATTGGATTACACTTCATTTTTTGAGAATTATAATTAGATTCTGGGATCTTTTATGATTGAATTCGTTCCTATAAATAGAATGAAGAACCTATCATTATAGAGGGTTCTTTATAAATGGACTGAAGATGTAGTCAAGAGACGCTTTGTGTGGTCGAGAAAAGTGGGTATCATGTTGGTGAGGGAGCTGCCCTGCCTTAGTAGGCACCTTCCTTTGGGAGGAGGATATGTGACTTTTTTCCTCAATATTTTGTTGGTCAGAATATGCAGAGCAAGCATAAAATGAATAACACAATTTTAATATCCTTATAATAAGGGACTAGTCCTTGTCTGTTCGGAGGCCCGATGCCTCAACTACATTATACTCTTCTTCATATAGTTACAGACAATCCACCATAAAAGGAGGTGGAGGAGATAGGGAAGAAAGATAGTAGAGACAGAGCCTCTCTTTGGGAGTAGAGAGGCAAAATGTGTGGAAAGAAAGTAATGAATCGAATTATCAAGAGGCCCTAGGGTTCTCTTATATAGAGAGAACGACTGTTGGGAAAATTACATAATAGAGGCGAAAAGAAATAAAAATACATGAAATAAGAAAAGAGAAAATATATCTCAACACCCCCCTCAAGATGGATCATAGATGTAAATCATGCTCAGCTTGGAACATCACCTCTGAAATGGCCCTCTGGCTAAAGCCTTGATGAAAATATATGATGTCCATTACACTGAGCCGACGTGAGAAGTAGAGATAAAGCCCTTCCGAATCATGTCACGAGTGTAGTGACAATCTACCTCAATGTGCTCGGTCCTCTCATGGAAGGTAGGGTTGTTAACAATAAAAAGAGTTGCATGGTTGTCACATTGTAGATGCATGGGAAGAGACATGTCAATAGCTAGGTCATTCAAAACGGATCTGACCTACATCATCTCAGTGTATCACTGCGCCATAGCTATGTACTCTAACTCTGCACTAGATCTGGCAACCACAATCTGCTTCTTGCTCTTCCTTAACACCAAGGAGCTCCCTATGAACACTACAAATGTGACTCTCTCCTCCCTAGGACCAAGATACTCAGTGAAACCATTTCCATGCACATAAGCTCCACATTCAAAATGTACACAAGCAGGAGAAAATAGCACAAAAGGCTTTAAATTTAAAACTTCCTTTTCCATTATAACTCAATTCATCCACATAATATCATCATAATAATCCATATCCACAAAATACACATGTATGCATTTGTAAATTGTCCATATACGCGCATTTTATAACATGTCTCTCAAAAGAAGATACAAATAGAAGCAGTAAATGTAACAACAGTAATTGTACCAAAAAGTGTAGCTGTAACAAAAAAGAAACTCCAACGACAAGCTGCTCACTCACTATTGTGGTTGCTCCTGCACACTTGTCGAATCCACGAAAAAGGGTATGTCATGAGAACAGGCTCGGTACGACACTAAAAACTATAACAAAAGAAACAAAGTGTGCAAAAGAAACATCGGGTAGCCCGTCCTCACAAAAAGAACAACACTCTGAATCTTTTCATTTACTTTCATTACTCAAGTATCATGGATACTCTGTGGTCTTGATCCACATAGGACCTCACACTATGATTCCAAGGCATTGGATACCTTAGGGTTGGGGTGCCTCCTTAGGCATGTAGATGGTGTACATGCATCCTAACTAAGTTCCCAACACGTCCACTGGCTTCCTTTATCTCATATGTATAATCCCATAATTCAAACCCAATTATTCACTTGATTCAGCAAATCTGATTCTATTCACTAAGATATTTACCAATGCACGAGCTAGGGCACCGATCACTAAGATCACACAAAAACTCGTAGATGGGAAACCCATTGGCTATCCCTGCTTCTTATACACAAGAGAATTTAGTAATATACAATCCATCTTTAATAACCACAATCATGGAACTCTCCTCTTAGAACTCCCACCCAGAGTACGAACTAATGTAGCCTACATAATCAGCATCTAAACGTCAACCTTAAGTGAAAAGGCAAAACATAAACCATTAACCACAACTACTTGGCTCGCATACAGGGCTAGGATGCGCTAAGTACTAGGGCAAACACTGTCAGATAAGCACGTTAAAGTTGTCAAGTAGCATGTCCCCGAATTAACACAACTATTGGGTTCGTGGTCATCTAAGTTTCTACCCGGAGCCCCAAGGGTATATATCCTTCCAGTGGTGACATCTACTCCATTACCCATATGTCACTTAATATTTTCACCAAGACATAATAAGAAATGATAGAGTGGAGAAAGTCGCCTGCTGACCACAAAGATGTAACTTATATCTGTGATCCTCCATGACTGTTCGTATGATGTTCAAGATGCTCTCACTCAGAGAAGCTCACCGCATCAAGTTTTAATTCTATTTATCTCACATTGGACACATTTCAGTCATTTATCAACCCATAACAATTAATCTAGACATTTAGCATATATTATAATGTCCTACATGAGTCTACATCTTTTCAATGTCAATTTCCATCATTTTTCAAGATCATATGGGTCCATAGTCCCAGAATCACTTTATTGATCAATCAATACTGATCGATCAGCACTGGAGTCTGGAAACATGATCAATCATTATTGGTCTGATTTATCGATCAACCAAAGTGGCCTAATCAATTAATCCGATTTGGTTCCAACTGATCGATCGACCAAATTATCCTGATTGATCAATTTGTTCTGTTTCCAATAAACCGATCAATCAAGTTGCCCAGATTGATCACCATTTGCTTCCAATTGATCGATTAACCAAATTGTCTTGATCGATCAATTGGATCGATCAATTGGACCCAGGGACAGAACCAGACTTGGCTCCGACGATGTTCCATTGTCTTCCATCTTAGAACTCACTGTCGTTGTATCAAAGAAAATTGATATCATGGTGCATGATTTGCAACAAGGTACATCATACCTTTAAAAAAAACAAGGTACATCATATTACTGAATCCAAATTAAGGTGTTTTTTTAATGATATAGATTAAAGTTGATTATGGGAAATTTGATTTACCAAATATCAGAATCTTGATTAGACAAGAAGGCTATGAAGGCTCAATTCATGCTAGACAAGAACGCATATGACATACAAAATGCTGACTGACTTACCTTTCATGTAGAGTGTTGGCCTTTTCATCAATATTGCAAAATTCAAACCTTTGTTTGGACTTGATTTCCTTCAAAGTTTACTCTATCGATATTTTAGTCATATACCAAGCTGTTACTGCAATGTTTGATGCTTTAATTTACTAGCTAAGGAGGTCCTGTTAATCACATGCCTACATTTGCAGCATCATACTCTTTTAACTTGAGTATTCTTTTATTTCTGCAGGGTCTGTGAGCTACAATATATTCTGTTTCCATCACTCCATTATTGCTGTGGAGTCAGTGCATTTTCTGCTGAATCACATTCAGCTATAATGTCATTCCTCTGTTTTGGTTTAGTAGAAGGTTGGAGGATGTCGCAATAGTTCGTATGCCTTTATTTGTTTGGATGGTGAAGGCAAGTGTGCCTAAAGAACAGTTCTAATATGGGGCCTTATGCTAATCTGTATTTCTAATTGATCCCTTTCGTTAGAAATGATATTTTTTTCTTTTGAGAATGTTAGAGGCTGCTTGTTTTTGTACAGAGTTGGCTGCTTCGAATCGAATTGCAACTTGTACAACTAAATATAGTTACTGGTTGTTCCAGAGAAGTTAGAGCAGAAACTATAGAAAGGAACAAGTTTCTAGAGTTATTTGAGTTATATGATGCTATGTGTGGATTATACTGCTGACATAATTAATTAGACAGGGAAGATGACTGTTATCTTTTTGCATCAAAATATTTGTGAAAATAATATATTGGTGACTGGTGAGTGTATGCATGCATGAATGTATATGCGTGTGCGTGTATGCGCATCCACACACCCACATGCCAACATATGCAGAAACATACATGCACACACTCCCACGCACACGCATGTTTTTGATGTTCCACACATGGCATTTTCGGTCATATGTTATAAAGTTAGCAACCTTAATAAATGACTTTCTGTCTCACTGTGTCAATCCATCTCTTGCTTACTGTAAACTAAAATCCAAATGACACACTCACATCTTGTTGTCAGTGCTTCACAGGTGTCTTTCGATGATTCGTCAAACTCCATATCTTGCTTGTCAAGCCCCTAGGCTTGTCAATAGAATAGATTGAACATGAATGGACCTACCTATGTTAAATAATTTTTTGATTTTATGATATTCAAGTTGGTTTTAATTTGTTAAGTAAATACGTGTTTGTAGCACCCCAAACATAGTAGTATTGCATCTAGTAATCACAAAATGTGTTAGTAGCTTATGAGTAGTAGAGGCTACTACTAGTCAACCTGAGCTTAAGCATTTTGAGTTGTGGTCAAGGATTCCAGTTAGACCCAAGTCCAACAAGTTGTTTGCGGACCGGATCCCCAATAATTTCATGAAAGCATTAGGCACATATCTTTCTTTTGTGTATATTGTATCCTCAGACAGATGGTCAATTAAAGCGTATCATTTAAACCTTAGAGGATATGTTGTGGGTATGTGTCTTACAGTGAAAAGGATCACGGGTTAAGCATTTGTCGCTTGTAGAATTTATTTATAATAATAGTTATCACGATTGACATGGCACCCTTTGAGGTACTGTATGAGCATAGGTGTACCACTCCCTTGTGCTAGCCAGAGTTTGGAATAAAGAATCTATATGGCTTAGATAGAATCAAGGAGACAAGAGAAGCTGTATAGCTTGCTCGAAAAAGACTAATAACTGCCCAAAGTCGTCAGAAGAGTTATAGTGATACTAGACGTAGAGACCTCGTACTTGAGGTGGGTGATTTCATCTTCTTAAAAGTCTCTCCCATTAAGGGGGTACCAAGGTTTGGCTTGTGAGGAAAGTTGGCACCCTGGTTTGTAGGCCCTTCTGAAATTATCCAGCGGGTTGGTAAAGTTGCATACAAACTTGCACTTCCTCCTCATCTTTCTGGAATACAAGATGTCTTTTACATATCAAATCTAAGTTAGTATGTTACGAATCCAGAGCATGTTATAAGTTATAACGAGCTACAAGTTGAGCCAGACTTAATATACCAAAACTCTGGGGTAATAACTAGACAAAGATGTTAAGAAATTGAGAAATAAAGAGGTGCTTCTTGTCACGGTGTTGTGGCATAGCCAAAATTTTGAAGAAACTACTTGAGAGCCTGAGGCGGATATGAGAGAGAAATATCCATGCATGTTTCAGTGATAATATTATGCATTAAGTTGTATACACTTGGTCTTAGATGAACATATTCATTCTCTTTACGATTTTTATGCATTTATTACAAGTCTCAAGGATGAGACTTCTTTTAAGATTTTATAATTGTAAAGCTCTAAAAATCATCTTCTTTGGATCCTACCATATAATGGATATTAAACCCGGTCCGATGAGACGAATCCAACAGAACTTGTTTCCTCTGAATCGAGGGCCATTTCGAATTGTTATGAATTTCAGATTCTAAAATAAGTTGATGCTGGTCATCAACTCTTAATAAGGACTAATAATCTTGATTAAGGATACTAACGGTCATTAAATTTACTGATCATAGTTAAGGAATTTTAAACATGGGTTAGTAGATGTTAATCGTGATTAAGAATACTTAATCATGATCAATGTTAATTAATCATAATTACCACTAATGATGTGTTATTGGCGATCATGGACTTTGGGATAAGCTTGGGCAAAACTATGGGTAAAAACCATGTGTTATGAAACGATGGTATTGAAGAAAACCATGGTTTTGGACAAAATCATGGGTGAAAATAATGGATTCTAAACCATGGGCAAAAATCATGGATTCAGAGGTTGGGAACCTATAATTAACCCCTCCACCCCTTCATTCTCTATGACTTCCACTCCATTCACCGTCCCTAGGGCTAGGATTGAGAGGATGAGAGAAGAGAAGGGTGACATAGAAGAAACATTATCGAAGAGCTATTGAGAAGAAGAGGAGAATGAAGACGATGCACTCTTCTCCTCGATGGCTTCAGAAAGGAGGTAAGTAGGTCATTTAAGTTACTTTTCAATCTATTCTTTTTGAAAACTCATGTTTTCTTTTGAGTTTCTCTAGATATAAGGGGAAACTCTGCCGAAATTTTCCTTGAAATATTGTACAATATACGGAGAAACTCTATCGAAATTTTCTTTGAAATATCCCAATATAAAGGAAAATTCCAACACAATTTCTATTAAAATATCATATGATATAAATGGAAAATCTGTTGAAATTTCGAGAGAATTCACGTTCTTCGCATTCTTTCTCTATTTTTCGCATTTTAACGGATTCTTCATGCTCATGACTCGTAAATGGAATTTAGTCGCTTCAGAAATTGTTAAGCCCTAGTTGAACATGCATCAAGGTAGATTGACACCGCGGGGAAGTTAACATGACCGGATAACGAAATCTCATCTCTTGTAGTTGGGCTTTCAAGTTAAACTAGATAAAATTTTTGTTTATAGTATTCTTTACTATGAAGAATGTTCACATGCTTACTTTATAATTTACAATGAAATAATTACTGGAATAGAATTGGTATAATGAATCATCCTTTTAACTGCTATGATCTATATGCAATACTATCCATATATTAGATGAAAATTGATATGACATAAATGGGATACGATTACGATTTTTGTACTATCTTTTACGATAACGAGGACTTGAAAGAGCAGCCTTATGGTTTGACATGAGAGTAGATACTGCAGGTCGGACATGTAATTAGTAGGCTCGTCACAAGAGCATACGTATGGCAGGTAAAGCCTAGGTCATACATTGTTGCCTAGATATGTTGAGCGTGCATAATAAATTATTTGCAACACATGGTATTTGGCTACCATAAGACAAATTGACTAACTGAAGATGCGGTCGTGCCATTCCGATAACATATATTCGAAGTTACTAGTATATATGATTAAATGTTAGCTTGGTAATCGAGGACTGTAGATATTTTTATTTAACAAACTGAAGTTTTGAAATCCTGAATAATGAAATAAAAAAACTGTTAAGGTAGTATTGGAGGATTGGTTGATGCAATGTGCAGTGGCATAAGCTCATCAGATCAATGCAACCTTCAATCCTGAAGTGTCCACAGCTTCAAAGCCGATGAGAGGTGAGATAAATCAGCCGGACTAATCTCCGATGAGGAACAAAATGAATAAGATCTAATGAGAAGAAATGGAATCTTTCTAGAATAATAGGTTTTGTTAACTTACCATGTTTGCTTCCTTTTCTCCTCTTCCTTACTTAGCACTGGCTAATCGTTAACTTATAATTTCTGGAAACCTAATAGGCATTGGTGGACCATCGTCCAGATTTTAGGCAGCCAGCCAGCCAACCAATAGCTATTCTAAGGAAGATAGTAGTTCTTTTGCATCCTTTTCTTTCAGATTGATGTACATGTAAAAGAATAGAGTGGGATAGTTTGCTATGTAAGCTTCATTTTGTGAATGGAAAGTTATGAGATGCTTTCTCGATAGCATTTTATTGCATTAGCTGTTATTATCAAATCAAGTTAATGTTGAGTAACCAGATCTGGTAACGGGGAGGATCCGATGACCTGAAATTGGGGTCATGATAGATTGGTATCAAAGCACATGTTACTCCAATAACTTATTCAGTAATTAACGGCTATTAGTGGTATTCAGAAACTAGGGATATATTAAGATCTTCTGATCTTAATAATTGTCTGAGAAGTATTACCATTCACAAAATTTGTGTCCCTAATATACATCATGCTAGGTAGAATAAGAACTAATTGATTGCATTCATTAATCTCAGGATCATGGTAGATTGGGGCTTGGATAGGCAAATAGTTGCGATGATGGCAATGTTCCCAGAGATGGGGCAAAGATAGCATGCATTAGGTATAAGACTCGATGCCCAGGGTGAGAGACCAAAGGCATCCAAACCTATGGATGCTATGGTTGAGGGTTTCGTTCACCTTTTCGAGGAAGAATCTAGTCACAATCCTTCATTGTGTCTGCTCCTACCCTAGTTGAAGGAGCAATGAAGAAGGACCTTCTTAGACATCAAAATTACTTGATAATTAACAAAAAGGAAAGACTCCTCTATTCAAAGGTATACAAAAACCTGCTGCGAAAGAGTTATGGCTTGATAAATATTAGATATTATTATTGGTAAAATTAGTGCTAAGCAACCATATCCGATAAAGGGAGGATCCAACGACCTGGAATCAGAGTCATGAGAGTGTTCAAGGCCAGGTCGTTTCGTAAATTCAGTTTAGGTTTGTGTTGAAATCGAGTTTCAACGTGTTTAAGAATATAACAAAGGAACTTTATTTTACACGCGAGAACAAATTGGTCAAGAAAATTTATAAAATCGACTTTAAAATTTTAGGTTTTTAGGGAATCGATCAAGAAAATTTATAAAATCGACTTTAAAAATTCTCATTTTCAAGAAAATCAAGTACATTGTTAGTTGGATGGACATAATGAGATAAATGGATTAAATCTAACCAATTAAGTTATTGCTAAAATATTAAACCCAATATGTTTGTGATTTGTATTATTTTTTAACAATTAAAGAGATGCAAGTTAAAATGTGACTTGAAAATTATGTATAAAGCTTTTGTTCTTTGATAACCACTAAAATTGGTGAGAAATCCAGAAATAATATAAAAAAGTCAAAGAATTAATTTTAAAAGTTATTCAATATATGAAAAGATCGGATCCGGAATGATGTGATCAGATAGAAAGTCGGTGTAGCTTTAATAGAGGATAAGATGAGAGAAAACCGCTTATGATAGTTTGACCATTTGCAAAGGAGATTGGTTGATGTACGAGAAAACCGCTTATGATAGTTTGACCATTTGGAAAGGAGATTGGTTGATGCACCAGTTAGAAGATGTGAAATTTGGGATGTTGAGCTGGTTAAGAGAGGGGTAAGAAGGTCCAAGAAGTGTTGGAATGAGACCATCTGAAGGGATCTTATTTAGTTCTAAGCCCGTGAACGATCCAAGATAAATCTGAATGAGGCAAAGAATAAATGTAGCCAACCATACTTAATGTGGGAAAAAGGCGTTGTTATTGTTTTTGTTGCGATTCACAAAGTTAACTATTATGGACTTGAAAAATGTCAAAAGTATACTTGTATTTAGAAAATTATAATAAATTTAACAAAATTAAAAAATAATATGATTAATCATACCATGAATTTAACATAAAAATTTCATCGTAATAAAAATCGGTGTGCGAGTCAACTGTCTAGTTAGAAGCACTTTCTTTGAAATATTATGCAATATTCATTTAAAAAGTTCAAATAATTCAAGAATGATTTCGTATTGAACATGAGATGCATGTTTTAAATGGATCCTAAAAATTAAATTTTCATTAAGAAAGATACACATGATCTAGGGGACTAAGAAAGCATTCCTTGAGAATTAGATTGAAATAAAAGTTGGATACATTCTTTGTATATGCGTTTCTTCCAACAATAAGATCAACCATCTTTGCATCATTGCATGTGACTTTCTATCAATCATGACCTTGATTACTCCTATTTCTTAAGACAAACTTAGAGACAAACATTTGGTTTACGAAATTGAAGATGTTTCTTAATAAATGATTATTCAGACAAGAAGATATTACGTTTGGAGTTGAGGTCTTTTGGGGTTTGAAACCGTATTCTCCTCCCCATTTTATTTTAAGCCTTTTATTTTGCTCTTGAGCTGATTTTCAACTTTATATTTGTATCTTAAATACATTTCAAAAGATTTATCTTTTGGAGTTGTCAAATAAACCATTGCATAACGAGAGAGGTCATTAGTAAAAGTAATACAAAAGTTTTTTTCAAACTATAGCAATGTTCTCTTTTAGATCACTTAAATTAATATGAATGATTTCTAACAATTTAGATTCCTTCTCATGTATAGAGGCATAATGCTTTTAATAGACTTAGAAACTACATAAAATTTACATTTTCTGTTTCAGAAGATAAATGAAACTATTAATTAGCAATTAATTGTTTATTTTTTTCATAAAAAATTGACTTGTTTTATTCTTCCATGCCAAACATCGATTGAATCATGCATGCTCATCGATTGAATCATGCATGTCATCATATTGACATGTAATCATGCATGTAAGAATTTGAAGTAAATATTTGACTTGTTTTATTCTTCCATGCCAAGCATTCGGTAAAAAAGATCATGATTATCATATCCTTTCCCAATAAAATTTTCAAATTTATTTATAACAAATTTGTAAAACTCAAAAGCTGCTTTAACTTCACTGTAGATAAGAAGAAATATTTAAACTAGATACATATGGATGTCAAGTATATGGAGCACATATCGAAGTAAAAATAGATCTTATCAGAAATAAGTTTCAACTCAATTGTTCCTCTTCTGATAACATGAGAAGATTGAGGCTCCGGTCACGATATTTGTTTTTTTGGAGATCTCCTACTTTATCTACCTTGACTAGCCTTATGTCTCGGTTCCACAGATGTAATAGTTTTCTATCTTTCTTTTAAAAGTTTGACGGTAGATTTTTCTTATAAACTTCTTTCCATCCCACTTTTGGTTGTTAATGTTGGTCTTAATACTATGCTTGAAAATGTTCTTTGAATCGCTTTCGACGACATTACCTTCAGTGTAATGCCTCACTTGTCTAGGAAGCACACCTCAACACCCACTCATATTGTTACCCAACTGAAGGGGCACCAACCTCTCATGAATTTCTCTGAGAAGGCCTCGGAAGAACTTTTATGATTTGTTGTACTTGGTCAGTATTGTCCTAGAAACATACTTTCGCAATTATGTGAACTTGTTTAGATATTCTTCGATTTCATTCATGATTATGTTCCCTGCTCGAGTAATAGAATCTCTATTTGATGATGTTTCAACCAATATTCTGGGTAGAAATACTCTTGTGAATCCTTCGTGAACTTCTCCCATGTAATAGTATCACACATCCATGGTTCCAAAAAATCCATCATTCCTCAACATAGTCAGCTAAGGAGTATATAATCAGAGCAACCTTCTCCTCTAATGGGACTTGTAAGGCGTGAATGACCTTTTCCACACGCTTCAGCCACCTTTATGTATTTGCTGGGCTCGAATTGCCAAAGATATGTGACCTTCTCCTTGCAATACTTATAAAATATGTCCTCTTGCCTTGGTGGCGAAGGAGGAGGAGGAGGCGGTGACGGTAGATCACCATCTCCCTACACATGCAAGTCCCACCCTTGGATGCGGATCTCAACAATCGCTCCTCGTGTGGATAACACTTCATTGGACAAAGCATTTTTAGACATGAGTCGATAGACTACTTGTCTGATGTATGAAGGTACACAAATAACCTGTATGATATGGCATTCATATAAGAATTGGCAAATTTAAAACTTTTCATCGAAGAGAAATAAAATGTTCACAAGATGAATACATGAAAGAAATCCATTGTTCTCTTTAGTACCTCATCATAAGTTGAAAATGGAGGAACTAAAACAAAGTACAGAGCTAGGCATCAAACTCATTACTGTCCTGCATATGGACCGCCAAACACTCTAACCTCGATCTCTTGCTCAACCACTCATGTGGAATTTTCATGAGAAATATCTTGTGAGTCAAATGACATAGTATGACTCTAAACAATCATATATTATGGATCTGTAAAAAGTAAAGGTAACCGAATAATTATAATTTGATACAATTGTAATGAAATGAAGCACATGCATAAATTAATGTTTCAGGCCTCTAGCATATCATGATACTTTTTACGAAATTTCTCAGTCTTAAACACATACGGGAGAACGGATTTTGAACTAATCGTAACAATACCTTCCATATCTATTCTTAAGATAGTAAGTAAAATAAAAGGAATTGATTTGAAAAAAATACTAGTGTGATGTGACGGACCAAATTGTCGATGAGTGCAATATGCACTGTCCTTAGAATAGATATGCACCACTACGATTCGATTGAATGTATAATGGACCCCGATCCCAAAAATAATAATGCTTTAGAATAGACATGAGTGATCAAATGAAATAAAGCAACCCGATAAGAACCTATACCTAGAGCTAACATAATATAACCCAATTGAGACATTGTAGAATAGGCTAAACTTCTCTTAATGTCTCTTTGAGCAAGAGCCAAAGTGGCTCCTAATAGTAGTGTTATTACACCTATTAAAGAAATGAAATTCATTATATAAGGTATAACCGTGAAAAGAGGAAGAAGTCTAGCTACAAGAAAAATGCCCGCTGCTACCATAGTAGCGGCATGTATAAGAGCTGAAATAGGAGTGGGCCCTTCCATAGCATCAGGTAACCATACATGAAGGGGGAATTGCGCAGATTTAGCAATTGCACCGACGAACAACATGAAAGCACATAGAGTAGCAAATAAGGATTTTATCCCATTATTATGAATTAACTTATTAAATGTTTCAAACAAATATCGAAATTCGAAGGATCAGAGATATATTTTTCTTCGACAGATAAAAAATGAGCATTGATTTGATCTTGATCCTTGTGGAGCGAAAAAGACACTATACTGGATCTGCATTTATTTACTGCTAATATCCATAAATGACTTATTTTTGGTAATAGATGAACACTACCATATGTATATTCGGGTGCATGGTAGACATTGGTACTCCAATGCATTTCTCCTTCTGATTCAGAATAAATATGTTTTCGGACCCTTTCTTTAAAATTCAAAGTGGATGCTCCGCCGCGAATTTCAGCAATCACTTGTTCTGATTCTACATATTGATCGTTTTGAACTAAAATCAAACTTTTTGGTGGAATATTCACATTATGTAGAATATCCTGACTTTCAATAGTTATATATAAGTCTATAGAACATAGAAAAGCAGGATGCCCGTGATGAGTACGTGTGGGATGAACCAAATCCTCATTGAATTTTATTTTTTCCATTATAGGGAGCTCGTACATGTTCAGCAGTACCGCCCGTAAATACTCCACCGGTATGAAAAGTTCTTAACGTTAATTGAGTACCCGGTTCTCCAATTGATTGGCCCGCTATAATACCTACGGCTTCTCCCAATTCGACCAGATGGCCGGAGTCCCCGAAATTCCGATGGTACAATGAATTATGTTACGAGTATTCTCCATGACACAACGGTGAGATCTCAATAGATATGCACTCACAAATGTCGATATTTGACCGAATAACACATCATTTTCTTCAAGATGGACTTTCTCGAAACCAAAAATAATAATGAAGATGGATTGATTATGTATTTTCTCTACAAGGTAATCACCCATATTTATACTCGAACCCACAAAAAGACTGTTATAAAGGATAATAATACCTTATGTTAATTGGAAATTAAAATCACAACAATTGAATCAATGGGTTCATAACGTAAATGCAGAGATTAGATTGCATGGACGGAGGACAAAATATTATTGGATAAGGAAAACACAACATTAAGATCCAAGATTCAAAATAAAGAAATATTTTTATGCAAAATTAAAAAAACCCAACTACGCGTCAATTCTCAATCAGGGATATCATTTTCAAATGTAACAAAGATGGAACTAAACTTGGATGTTTAAGGTTTAATATCGACATAAAAGGGTCGTGGAAGCTTATATAGACGTGTATTTGAGACAAAGAAAAGATCAGGCTTCTATTTGTTTCATTTGAGAGATGAGACTACTAATGTATGAATTTGACCTACAATTATAGTTCCTTTCTGTAATTTACCTTACACATAACAATTAAAATAATATAATGTTAATAATCATTCTACCTGAAATAGTACAACATGTGGAATCACAATGAGTAAATAAATATCAAAGGATTTCAATGCCACATAAAGAAATGGACGACTAAATTGGTTATCTTCACGTGTAACATGTGAAGCTTTGTAATCCCATATTGCATGACAAACTAACACCATGTAATAAAAGCAAGGGCCACATAAAACTCATAACAACCGAAAAGAAGTTAAGTGTTTAAAATTTATCATTAAAATTATCAGCAATTTATATTAAAAAATAAGGTAAACACCATGCTTACGTCACTGGAAACAACTCTCTTCACAGTAAGCTTACCTCTTTACAAATCATCCCTGTACCTACAGGATTCGTTGGCAGAGAAGATGCTGTAATCTGCTTTTTTTAGTTTCGATTTCAAAATCTAATCTTATAGATTGAATCTTAGATCAATGCTCTATATATCTTCTGAATTTCGCTCAAATTAGAGCTTATTTGCTATTTTATCTTAATGGTCAAAGATTTGGTCAAGATGTAAGCAATTTAAATTCCATTTAAAAAAGACCCGAACCTTTAATTATTAAGATGGAATAACAAATAAGTTCGGATTTGAGTGAAATTTGAAAAATATGCTGGGCATTGATATGAGATTCAATTGAAATGTTCGGATTTTGGAATCGAAATAAGAAAATAAAACGAGAAGGATCCGAGTCCTACTTACACAAATGCTTGGAGGTTGATATGGAATGGAGCATATCATTTTCCCACAGCACGGCATGTTGTCCCTCTTCTTTTTCACACGAAATCTTTCCCTAAATTCAAGCTGTATAATTGAATCACTAAATGCTGTTCATCTTATTCCGATGTTTGTAGCTATATAATGACTTGTTTCTTTTAACTTCTTAGATAAAATAGTTACAAATATTTTGTAAAGAGAAAAAAGGGGTTGTCTCCGTCCTAATTTTTAGCTATTTTTTTATTTTTTTGCAAAATAATGTCATGTATTTTCATCGCTATATCCTTCTAATATGTCAAGCCAATTCCGTCAGAAACATAGTCTCATATACCCTCATTCAGAACAGGTCGATTACAACAATTATAAGACAATTAAAATTATCTGTTTTAGATGGAATGCATACGAGTCTCTATTTCTGAGGAAATTAAATATATTAAAAGAAGGGATTTTTACCCGGCAGACCCTATAATCTTTATCAATGACCTCTACGACCTTTGAAACATTGTAATTCCTCCCTCACCCCCGTAAACTTGCTCCGTCTTACCCCACGAACCCTACCGTTAAATTAACACATCTAGAGTTAACTTCCTAAAATTAAAAATGAGTTAATTTAACCATCCATGATTGGACGACTAGAATTAACCAAAAAAAAAGAAAAAATAATCCTCCCACTGCAGCACCGAGGTGAGGCTTGAGTAGAGGAGGTTGACGGTGGACAGGATCGGGTTCCACCTGAGGCTGGCAGGGGTCAGAGGCAGCCTGCGCCGAAGAAGGGCTAGAGTCTTCGAGCAGGGGGAGGCAGTGAGCAGGAGGGGCTTCAAGTGTGTGTGTAGGGGAGGGGGTGGGTCTTCGCAGGTGGAGGCGGCGCACCACGGGGGCTTCGAGCAGGGGGAGGGTCAGGAGGCGCGGCAGGGGTGGTCTTGGGGGGGGGGGGCTTCGCAGTAAGGAGGCGGACCGCGGGGGCTTCGAGCAGGGGGAGGGTCAGGAGGCGCGACAGGGGTGTCGAGCAGGGGGGGCTTCGCAGTGAGGAGGCGCGTCGCGGGGGGGGGGGGACTTCGCAGCTGGAGGCGAGGCGCGGGGTGGGGGGGTTCGTAGGGGACGAGGCTGGGGGGGACTTCGCAAGTGAGGAGGCGGGCTGCAGGGCGAACGACGAGGGGGGGGGGTTCGCAGGGGACGAGGCCGGGGGGGGGGGGGGGCTTCGGGCGACAGCGGGGGTGCTGAGCGAGCATGGGAGGCCGATCGCCGTGGGGGTGGGGGGGGAGGGGGGGCCTTCGGGTGGCGACGGGCCGACTGTTCATATGGAAGTGGAGGGTGGGAGGGAGGGAGTGACACTTAAAGTAAATTTGATAAATAAAATGGGTATCATGTAAAGAAGATAACAGAATCCGGTTAGTCTTAACGGTTAAATGGACGTGGGTTAACCACACTGTCTTTACGATAAAGGTTAACTTTACGGGGGTGAGGGAGGAATTACGATGTTTCGAAGGTCGTAGAGGTCATTGATAAAGATTTTAGGGTCTGCCGGGTGAAAATCCCTTAAAAGAATACATTAATGAAAATACATAACAATATTTTTCAAAAAAAACAATAAAAAAGTTTAGAAAAAAAATGAGACGGCAGCTGCATTCCCCCTTTTTGTAAAATGTGCCATATTTGGGATATCCCTTTCCCCTCCCTTCGGCGGCGGTCCTTTCCCAACTCGTGGATAGGAAAGAAGATGGCTACCGATTTCAAATCCATTCCCGTCATAGGTATCACGTCATCTTCCATCTACCATCTCAGCATCCCTGTTCTTTCTTCCCATCTGTTTGAGCTGCGAATCGGTAGTTGTTGGACTTTGGATTGTAGGTTTTGTTCTTCCTCTTTTCAGTTTGTAGATTTTTGTTTTGCTTTGAGGATCTAAGACCCGTTTAGAGTGGGATTTTGTCTCTCGTTCTGCGTCAATTATTGGAAGATCGCCTCTGCATGTGAGATGAACAAGCCTGCGGTCTGACTTATCTCATCCAGAAATCAAACAACCACATAATGTCTCAATCGTCTGTCTCATTAAATATCAAGTTAAATATTATCTAGTACAGATTGCTAGTACCAACCAGGATGCTTTGGTGGCAGAGCTTCCTATTTTCGGACCTACAAAACTTTAGGATGAAAGGTTGGAAGAGTTAGGAGTGATACTTGAGGAGCTGTAAAGTATGGCGGGGTCCACTTATGGGCAGGATTGCTGGTGCTGGGATGATGGCGTATTCTCAGCGGGGAAGGCTTACATAGCATTGAAGGGCCTATGATTTTTGACCCGAGTGGCTGTGAGGCAGATTGCATAAGGATATGGACATGGAAGGTCTCAACTCATGTCAAGGTCTTTCTTTGGATTTTTCGGAGGGGCATACTCCTTATCGGGGAACGGTTTGCACGTTTCGTCCCGAGTGCGAATTCTACGTGCGTGCGGTGCAATGAAGAGGTGGATGATGCGTGCGGGGCATACTCCTTACTGGGGAACAATTTTTCGGAGGGGCATACTCCTTAATGAGAAATGGATACACTCCCTGATGAAGAGGGATGTCTTGAGATCTCTCGTCTGGAGACTATGAATAAGGCAATGCATCTGAAGTGGATTGCTGGGGTCTGGGGAAATAGTGAGGACCTTTACTGTAGACTCATTCACACTCAGTCTGTCCTAGTGTATCACCCTTCCTTCCACACCTCTACTTTTTGGAAGGAGATATGTCCCTGACGCACAGTTTCCTGCCCTTTTCCGCTCAGTTCTAGGAGATGGTTGTTCCTTTGCCTTTTGGATAGATAATTGGACCGGTGGATGATCCTTAGCATCTTGGTTTCCTGCCTATTTGCCCTGTCCTCTAACCATGACGCGTTGTTAACTGACTGCTGGGTGGATGAAAGTTGGATACCAACATTCCATTCTGATTTTCCGATCAGTACATGTTGGAGTTCCTGGAGTTGCTGGATATCATTAGCCCATTTAAATGTCACATGGAGGGAAGGGATCACTAGGTGTAGGAGATGGAGACTTCTTAGTGAGATGTGCCATAAAGCCATCGAAAACCTCCAGACCCGATGCCAGAGAATCTCGTTCGAGATTGCATATTTATTTGGGATCTAAAGATGTCGTCTTGTATTAAATTCTTCATGTGATTGATGCATAGAGAATGAATCACGGAGAAAGATACTTGTTCTAGGTTCTTTATGGGAGTCAGTGACAAATGCCCTCTTTGTGTTGATGCGATGGAGTTTTTTTTAATCATTTTTTCTGTCTGCGAGAAGATAAAGACTGCTTGGCATGAGTTGGGGATTGATTGAGCCTTGCCAACCTTGTCGATTTCTGTTGGGCTCGATTTTCAGTGGAAGATTATGTGACAACAAAGAGTTGCTTCACCCTATTGCGACAATCTTGGCGATATGGCTTTCTCGCAAATGTGTTATATTTGTTTTGTGTCGTTTCTACTTTGAGAATGTAATATTTCATTCCAAGACTTTCCTTGAGTCATGACTCTTGTAAGGTAAGCCTGATATTTTTCCATTAATTTAATATACTTGGGTTAGACTCTTCATGTGTTGCCCCTTTTTATCTTAAAAAAACTCTAACATTCTCCCTCAAGCTGGAGCATAGATAGCTTTCATGAGTGGGCTCCCACTCCAATGACCACAGTTCCAACCCCTCCCCCAACTAGTGAAAAAAAGCTGGAGCATAGATAGCTTTCATGTTTTGCTTGCCTCAACAACACTCAAAAAAACTCTAGGAAGTTTTACATGGTTTGGCTAACATTATGGATTAAGGTGTAATTATAGAAAGTTTTATAGGGATTCTAATGTGATTATGAAAAGCTAGTGTTATTACGATGTTTTGTAGGGACACGAAAAAAAAGCATTAGACCATCACTTGTAACGGTTCGACTAACATTAAGAGCTAAACTTTAAATACAAAGGTTTCATACATGTAACAATTTAAGATTGAAAGTTGGAAAAAATTTGGACAGATTCCACACCACATGATTTCTGAAATGGCACAGAGATAGCCATCTCCATAGATTCTAATATAGTCAAGAATTTACATGGCCAACTTGCCCAATGAGTCTAAACTTATTTTATCTTTGTAGGGAACGTTTAATCTACACGTCTCATTACTTTTATCTGCATTAAGTTGTGTTTGAACACAACCTGTATGTAATTCCTAATTGAATGCGGTGGTAACCCTTTTCTTTTTTGATAAGAAGAGGTTGGGATCCCAATATGGGACCGACCACAAAGCTTACATTAAAAATTAATTACATGTTAGAAGCGACCACGTTGAACACATGGCCCTACAATGCTCCAACACATTCTCTGAATAAAAGGAATGACCCCTAAAGATACATTCATTTCTATCACACCAAATCGTCCACAAAAGCGCAAATGGGAAGGAACAATCCTCTTGCGAGTCGCCACAAACCCATTTTATATACAAAATATATGATGACGTGGATTCAGTTAAGAATATGATCCTTCTTATGATAAAATTTATGATGAAAACTGTAGAGCCCCTCTCTCTCTGCATTCTTTCTTATTTAAGGGAGCATAATCCTCTGCAAGATTAAAATGTACATTTACTAGAAGGGTTTTTTCATAAAAATTCAGGTTCACTTTACGACGAGAATTAACCTTGTTCATTTTTTGTTTAGATGTAAGCCCCCTATTGGATAAGTGTGATAGCTTTGAAAGAGCTAAAGATGGTGATTTATTGGATGTTGTAAAAAAGTTGGATTCAGCATGTCGAGAGGCGGGTTTCTTTTATGTGGTAATTTTTTTGACATGCAGTCTCTCATCTTATTATATCTCCGTTTATTAAAAAATCTCATGAGTAGTCTATTGACCATTTAAAGTAGTCAGATATTTCTATTAACATTTCCTCTGGTTCTTGATGTTATGTTTTGGTTTAGTATAGACAGACTTGCTAGTTTATTGGCGGATCTGATGGCACTGGATGATTTTTTTGTAAACCAAATAATAATTACAAAAGATTATCCATATAAATTTAAATATCAAAGTATGCAGATGGCAATTATTATTCCCCTCCCTGTGTAACTCCAGTAATAAGATACTAATTGAATTACATTCTTGATATTTTGGTAAACCACCTCATTTCTCTGCAATCGGATGACCGCTTTTAATGTAAGCAACTGCATTACTTTCTCTTCTACCTTCTCTAAAACCTCACCAAAAGGAGCCAAAGGACGATGTGGTGCAACATGAGTACGGATGAAAATGGTCGGATACAGATACAAATATAGGTATAATCATATCCTTATCCATTTTAAATCATGAATAAGAATGCCGATACAAATATTGATGGATATGAAAATTGTGTTACCATATCCTTAAAAACAAATACGAATATAAAACAAATACGAATCAAATATGAGTAATAACAAAAAATTTAATAGATTAACTAAAATATACATGTTTAGAATGGTTTATACGTAAAATAGATATACTAAATATATTTATTTCATAACAATTATATCAACAACAGTGAATGCAATCATAAAATGTTGTTACACACAATTAGAGTTAAGTATATAACTATATTTATATACTAAAACAGATATGTAAATATGAATGCGAATATTAGCAAATGTCAAAGTGATACCCATATCCACATCAACTTTAAAATGAATATGAATGTAAAAAATATGTCTAAAACGAATACGATAGAGGATTGGATATGAATGCGTTCGTATTTTCATCTCTAAACATGAGATTACGAATTAAGGCATAATTAGGGTTTTGGTTTGTCGTCTTTATTTGAGTCATTTGCAAATTCTTTTTTATTTATGTTGACGCATATAGAGTAGTGCTTGTATCTCTTCGTTATTTTTATTTCCAGTTGTATGCTTTATGTAATTTACCCATAGGCTACTCTCCTATATAAGAGAGCCTAGGGCTTATGGAATAAACAGGTTGTTCATTTTTCCCAACATGGTATCAGAGCGACGGTCCTAGACCGGAGTTCTCGAAACCCTAACCCTACCCCACCACACCCGCCGACCTCTCTCTCTCTCTCCATCTCATTGGCGCCGTCGGGGCTCACCGCAGCCGCACCAGCATCCCTGCGCCGGTGTTGCTGCTCCCTTGTGCTGCGCATCGCCGGGGCTCCATCGCGCCTGCGCTGCGCCTCTCCCTGCGCACCTGTGCATCGCGCATCGCGCCTGTGCATCGCCTGCGCACCTGTGCTGCGCATCGCCTGCGCTGTGCCTCTCCCTGCGCACTGCTGTGCACCGCGCCTGCGCACTGCTGTGCACCGCGCCTGCGCACTGCTGTGCACCGTGCCTGTGCACTGTTGTGCCCTCTTGCACCGCACCTGAGCATCGCTGTGCACCGCACCTGAGCAGAGGCCCCTGCTGCACCTGCGTACTGTAGCCCTCCTGCATCTCCTCAGCGCGCGAACCAGTTGCGTGTGCACGTGCTTCGTGCGTGCGTGTACGTGTGCTAAGCCCTAAGCCCTAGGGCACACACATCTTCATCTACATGGGTTTAGTTGCTTGAGGTCTACACGTGCAACTAAACCCGTCTATGTCATTGTAGACGAATCTCACTCTCTGTCAGTCGTTCCAGTCTTCCATCTCCAGTATGTCAGATAGCAAGGCGGATATCCCATCTATTGGCGCATTTCGTGGTCCAACGCCTATTGTAAAGATGGACGGTACAAACTATGAATTGTGGGCAATGCAGTTCATGAGCATGATGAAGTCAACGGGTAAGAAGCACATTCTTACCGAACCAGAGCCTGCTGAGAAGACTGGAGCCAATGCCTCTTGGGAGGCTGATGATGCATACGCCAAAGTTTGGCTATCCGGTACACTGTTAATTGAGATAGCCAATGACATTCTACATCAACCCACGACCAAGGATATGTGGGACATTCTGGCGGCCACATATTCACAGGCGAAGAACGAGACAGATTCTGCAACTCCAGCATGATATCTTCACTATCAAGCAGAATGGTCGTCCTCTACATTCTCTCTATACATCACTGAGAGGGATGTTCGAGAAGTTCTATAGCTTCATGCCCCTGACAGCTACGCCAGAACAGCAGAAGACATATAGGAACACGACTATGGTGGGTGTGTTCCTGGCTGCACTTGATCCAGAGTATGAGGCGGCACGATCACAGATTTTGGCCGACTCTACCATTCCTCCCATGGAGGAAGCTTTCCATAGACTGAGTCGGATCACAGTTCCTTCCACGGCCTCGAGTCAGAATTCATCAGCCATGGCAGCCAACAAGGGTCGCGGATTTCATCACCAGGGCCGTGGACGGGGACCTCGTGGAAGAGGTGGCCGCACTAGGCCAACATGTACCTACTATCACCGAGTTGGACACAATGAAGACACATGCTACTCGAAGCATGGATTTCCTGCATCCGCACGAGCTGCTGAGCAGATAGAGCCTCCATCTGCTGCTACTTTGGATCAACGGTTCGACGATCTAGTTGCCCGTCTGAGGGGCATTATTCCACCATCTGGTCCAGCACCGACTACGGAGAGTCAATCTGATGCCGCTGCTTCTGCTTCTGCGTCTACCAGTGCTTCAGGTAGTATACTTGTATTCAACAGTAGTAGATCAGATACATTACCATGGATTATGGACTCGGTCGCTACACATCACCTATGTGGCGACCAGAGTCTACTTACAGGATACACTCAGATTCCTCCAGACCGGACAGTAGTAATTGCCAATGGTACACATTCCCCCATCACTGGTCAGGGGGAGATTAGATTGACATCTTCTATGCAGCTCAAGAATGTGCTACATGCACCTGATTTTTCAATGAATTTGTTGTCAATTAGTCAGATTACGAAGGATCTACATTATTACGCAATTTTTGATCCATCTTCTTTGATTTTTCAGGACATCCATACGGGCAACGTGATTGGTCGTGGCTATGAGCAAGGAGGCCTCTACCGCCTGAATCAGACCCCATTTGCTGGAACCTCATCCTTTCCCTCTGGACAAGTATCTACTTTATTGTGGCATCTGCGCCTTGGACATTTACCGCTTCAGAAGTTGCATCAAGTGTTACCTTATGGTCTTCCTCACACATCTATTCAATGTGAGGCGTGTCAGTTGGGAAAGCATCACAGGTCGTCCTTTCCCAGTCGTCCAGGTCGGAGTAGTACCTCCAAGTTCGAGTTATTTCATATTGATGTATGGGGTCCGAGTCGTGTACCTGATCATCAGGGACACATATTTTATATAGTATTTGTGGATGATTTTTCTAGAGTGTCATGGGTGTTTTTGATGAAAAATAAATCTTAAGCAGGAAATATCATTATCCATTTTCTGAATGAAATACAAAATGTTTTCTCCACATCTGTGAAGTTTGTGAGAAGTGATAATGCTTTAGAATTGTGCACCAATGTTCTTGCCAATTATTGCTCCTCAAAAGGGATTGTTCACCAAACATCTTGTGCTCATACATCTCAACAAAACGGAATTGCTGAAAGGAAACACCGTCACCTTCTTGATGTCACAAGATCACTTCTTATACAGAGTCATGTTCCCTACTCCTACTGGGGTGATGCAGTTCTCACTGCATGTTACCTAATCAATCGTATGCCTTCTTCTGTCTTGAATGAACAGATTCCGTTTTCCCTCATCTATCCTGGGAAGGAACTGTTCACCCTTACTCCTCGTGTGTTTGGGTCGGTTGCCTTTGTCCACCAGTTGTCGCCTGGTACTGACAAGCTCTCTCTTAGGGCTGTCAAATGTGTTTTCGTTGGGTACTCCAGAACTCAAAAGGGGTACAAGTGCTTTGATCCTCTGCGTCGGCGGTATATGGTCAGTGCAGATGTTACATTTTTTGAATCTGTTATGTATTTTTCAGCCTCGGGAGACAAGCAACTATCACCTCTATCTACTGATGGCATATACATGACACCACCACCTCAAATGCCGTCACCAGCACCACCACCTCAGATGCCGTCACCACCACCACCACCACCACATATACCTGTCTCACTGCTACCGTTCCATTATACCCGCAGGCCTCCTCCCGCTCATGGTCATGACTCGTCTTCTAGCTCGCCTATGGTATGTAATGAAAATATTTCTATTGATGGATCTAACGACATTTCTGAGCAGGATATGTTGCAGGGGCCAGATGAGACTACATCCGATTTAGATGTTCCCATTGCTCTACGTAAATCGAAGAGGAGCTGTGTTACATATCCATTGTCAGCATATGTGTCTTTTGAGAGACTATCTGGAGATTTCAGGACATTTGTGGTGGCACTGTCAGCTGTTGATATTCCACGAAGTTATCAAGATGCTCTGCAGGATAGTAGATAACGGCTAGCAATGGAGGAAGAAATGGCGGCACTTCAGTCCAGAGGAACTTGGAGTTTGGTTCCTATACCTCCAGAGGTGAACCCGGCGAGCTGCAAGTGGGTGTTTACGGTGAAGCACAATGCAGATGGCTCTATTGATAGGTACAAGGCGCGTCTTGTTGCACGGGGCTTTACACAGACATACGGGGTGGATTACCTTGACACATTCTTGTCTGTGGCACGTCATTCCACCCTACGGATCTTGTTGTCAGTTGCAGTTGCTAGAGACTGGCTGCTCCATCAGCTGGACGTGAAGAATGCATTCCTATATGGAGATTTGCAGGAGGAAGTCTATATGCAACAACCACATGGTTTTGCTGTTGAGGGGGAGTGTTCCAAGGTATGCAGAGCCCCAGAGCATGGTTTCAGAAGCTCTCAGACCTCTTCGAGAAACAAGGATACAAACGCTCCAATGCTGATCATTCCTTGTTTGTACAAAAGACTGCTAGAGGTATTATTGTAATCATGGTTTATGTAGATGACATCTTGATTACATGTGATGATGAGCAGGGCATAAAGCAGGCGAAAGAAAAACTGGGATCCGAATTTGTCACCAAGGACCTGGGAGTCCTTAGATATTTTCTGGGGCTGGAATTTGCTAGAAATCCATATGGATTAGTAATATCGCAGAGGAAATATATTACAGATTTATTGAGTGAAACAGGTATGCTTGGGTGTCGGCTTGCTACGACACCAATGGATCCTAGCATGAAGCTCTATGATGATGACACAGAGGAGGTGGATAGGAGAAGATACAGAGAACTGGTAGGCAAACTATTGTATGTCACGATTGCTAGACCTGATATATCATTTGCAGTGAGTCGCGTGAGCCAGTTCATGGAGCAACCACGCCAGGTTCATATGGATGCAATACACATGATTCTGAGATATCTAAAATCATCTCCAGGTGCAGGTTTGCTATTTAAGAAGGGAAAGGAGATCTCTATCATAGCATGTGCGGATGCATACTATGCAGGATGCCCCAAGGACAGGAAGTCCACCTCAGGATTTGCAGTCTATGTTGGAGATGCTCTAGTCTCATGGAGGAGCAAGAAACAGACAATGGTAGCTAGATCCAGTGCAGAATCTGAATACCGGGCTATGGCCCAGGCTAGCACAGAAATGATGTGGGTGAAAGCTCTACTTACGGATCTATGTCTTGATATACCGCTTCCTATGAAATTGGAATGTGATAATCAGGCAGCCTTGTTCATTGCAAACAACCCAGCATTCCATGAGAGGACCAAGCATATTGAGGTTGACTGTCACTACATACGTGACATGATTCAGAAGGGGTTCATTGCTACATCTCATGTTACCTCAGAGAATCAAACTGCTGATATATTTACCAAGGCATTACTCAGAGGCCCATTCCAGAAGTGTGCGTCCAAGCTGAGCATGATTGATATCTATGCTCCATCTTGAGGGGGAGTGTTGACGCATATAGAGTAGTGCCTGTATCTCTTCGTTATTTTTATTTCCAGTTGTATGCTTTATGTAATTTACCCATAGGCTACTCTCCTATATAAGAGAGCCTAGGGCTTATGGAATAAACAGGTTGTTCATTTTTCCCAACAATTTAAATAATGGATGCTTAAGTTATATTTAATTAGTTATTTAGTTTGAAAGATTTTGTGGACCGATTAGGGTTTGTTAGGTACATTTGGAGACGTAGTGAGATGACGTTACATTGAGCTTAACAAGTGTGTGCCCACTGCCCAATAGCGGTGTTAGATGGTTAGGAAGAGCTATCACATGGTTGTCTTACTTGCATTCTGATGAGTTGATGCATCCTTTTTTTACCAAGGTCAAGTGGGCGGTTTTCATCTAAATTTTGATGGTTTGCTAGGACTTGATGGTTTCACGATTTTCTTCTTTTGGGAGTTTTGGGACCTGTTGGGCTAGGAGATGCTGGGTGTGGTCGAGGAGATGCGTCAAATGAACGATGGGTTTGCGCGGTTGGACCATTGCCTTCTTTTTCTTCTGCTTAAGAATGATGTCGTATGCCGCATTGAGGATTTACACCCTATACCATTGTCAAATGTTGTTTATCTGGCTGTTGCTAAGGTGTTGGCCATCATGTTATGAGAGGTGCTGGCCTCTATTATTGATCCGACCCTGACAGCTTTCATGCCAGGGCGACACATGATGCTTGAGATAGTTTTGACATTTGAAATTGTTGCCGAGTGGCGAAGGAAGAAGATGAAGGGATTCATGTGAAGGTTGAACTTCATATGACTGTGTCCACTGACGTTTCATATGGGTGTCCTTGCATCGTTAAGGTTTTCCAAGTGATGGATTGATTGGATGAAGAGATGGGTGACGACTGCCTCTACGCAGTTTCAGTAAATGACGAGCTGGAAGGTAGGTTGATGATACCATTCTCCAGTTTTGGTGAATATCCCTTTATATGACTATTTTGATCCCCTTTCTCTAGTACGCTAATGATATTATCTTTTTCATGGAGGGTGAGGCTACGACTATGGAGGGGATGTCCATTGTGCTGCATGAACTGTTTAGACTTGTTTTGGATACGAAGACTAACCATGCCAAGTCTACCTTTGTCCCTTTTAGGATGAACATGTAGGAGATGACTTGTGATATTGCTTTGTAGATACAGAGGGGAACCCTCCCTATCCTCTATCTTGGATTGCCCTTGGTGTGTGGCAAACTACGTCAGTCGGACTGGCTACCGATTATTGAAAGGATGGAGAAGAAGTTGGTGAGCTAGTGTCCAACTTGTCTCTCGAGAGGTGGTCAACTGGTACTGTTAAATGCGGTTCTTTCAGCTATCACGATGATTTCCCTTTCTACGCTCTTGCTTCTCGTTGGGGTGAAGGGGAGGTTAAAGATGCTTATGAGACGATTCTTTGGGGTTTCTTCAGGAGAGTCGCAAGGGATGCCTTTGGTGGGGTAGAAAGCAATGATGCTGATGAAGGATGATGGTGTGCTGGGATATGAAGCTAGGAGGCGATGAATAGTACCTTATTGACAAAGTGGTTGACTCGAATTTGGAAGGAGGGTCATATCTGCTTTGCAGGACCTTGCGCTCGATTTATGGGATCTCGCTTGATTCCTCTTTGCAGGTAGATGTTGTGCCTTTGTCTTATAATTTGTGGAAGGGGATTTTTTTCGTCCTTCCTCATGTGATCCGGCTCATAAGTTCTGTCTTAGGTGATGGCTATGGCGTTCCCTTTTAGGATGATGATGTTGGACTGGGCACGGAGCTTTATGCATACGTTTTAGTCGACTTTTTACTCTGGTAGTTGATGCAGGTTGTTGTGTAAGGGAGTGTGGGGAGGGTGACATTTGATTCCCTCTTTTTTATTTCGACTTATCAGATCGACGATCTACGAAGTTGTTGCAGCTTCTAGAGATCTTGCCAGCTTACGAAGGTCTAGCCGACCATTGGTCCTAGTTTTAGACTGATGGGCATTTCATGTTGCATAAGGCTTATTAGACCTTTTACTCATTGAAAATTTTCGATCTGGCATTAGGTTTTGATTAGTTTGTTGACATTTGGAGGTGGAATATTCCGCTACGGGTCCAGATTTTTTATTTGGTTGCTGAGAAGGAATCACGTGATGACCGGTGCGAGAAGATCTCGTTTCTTTCTTGAGCGTGATAGCACATGTGAGCGCTGTTTGTCAGAGGAGGAGAGTGTTAAGCACATGTTCTTCGGTGGTTCTATTGCAAAGGAGGTATGGACTACATCACTTGTTGACTGGGTCTCTAACTAAGAGTGAGTGGTTTCCAGGATTCTTAGATGCTTTAGAACATGGAAGTGGCCTCACCACGGTTTGGGTGGCAGGATGGCAGCTATCCTATGGTCGGTTTGGCTTGCAGAGAATGGCTTTATATTCCTGGATGAACGTATGCATATGGAGAATGTAATTGAGCATGTGAAAAGTCTAAAGACTTTTTGGCCTTTGTAATTATTTTTACTTTGAATATATAGAAGGAAGCTAAAGGGTAGGCTTCTCATCGATGTCTTACCCTATTGTTTCTCAAAAATAAAGCAAATGAGGCTAATTGCATTATTTAAAGACAGACTAAGTCATATTGAACATTAGAGTGTCTTCCACTTCCTTTCTCGTTCTACGTCTCTCCCATGCATTTCCATGCCTTCTTCTCTAAAAACCCTACGTTTCGTTGTGCTCCTATTCCGTTCTCTCGTTATTTATTAATCTATCACACACACATTTCGATTTGCATCAATTGGTATTAGAGCATGGCATTCAAATTTTTCTCTTGATTTGTTGTAATATTTTTAGCTATTCATTCAATGTGCCATCAAGCATGTATGGAGATTGAAGAGTCATTTTCAAATAATTAAGGCAAGAGAGGTCGTGCAACCAGAAAGTGCACCTCTAAGCTTTTATTGAATAAAAGGGTAAACTACAAAGGCCACATCTCAGAGATTAAAGTTGCGCAATACGCTACATTTTCCACATATAGACATTCATTGCGAAACACCACACCATTCTTAGCGAGCCATATAGACCAAATCCAAGCCAAGGGCTTTAGTAGATCACTAGGAGACCAAAATCAGTGAAGCGTCTCTCAAAACCTATCCAAAAACGTGGTGTCCACCCAAGGGCATGATGCCTCACGCCATAACATCCACACATATTCACATGTGAGGGAGAGATGCTCTAACTCCGTCGGATGATTGACACAGAAAGGGAAAAACACATTTGCCTCCGATATGAAGGAAGCCCTATGAACTCGTGTCATTAGGTGACCTCGATGCAAGAACCACAAGAAGAATTTCACCTGCAATGAGGCTTTGGAGGAATAAAGCACACCGGAATCCGAGGCAAGAGGCAAGTGAGCCATCGGAGCCGAGTAAGCCTCCTTGACCAAAAAAGAACCCTTCATCCAATCCCAATGATCTTGAGAGTAGAGGAGCATCCAACCTTGTCAAGGTTCTCTAAGAGCTGAGAGAACTTCGTCAAAAGTTCTTCAAAAGACCAATGTCAAAGGTGATGAACCATGCCCCTTTAGACCAAGCCTCAACTACTGTCAAATCCTTCTAGGACCAAAGTAAAAAGGCAAAGGAATCTAGCAAAGAAGGCACTATCTCCCCACAGTCATCCTTCTAGAAGAGAAAGGAACAACCATCCCCCAATACAGGCGATAGGCTATGCATCATCGCCAGGAGGACGAAGGAAATCCTCTTCCAAACTGGGTGGATGCTTGATGCATATGGGGAGCCATTGGCAAGTTAGCCTCCCAAATCATAGACACTGCGAATCAATTTGCAAAGTCCTCACCGCCACCCTAGGTCTGCACCACCCACTCAGCGAACAAGGCATTGTTCATCTCAGCAATGTGCATGACACAAGCACTACCCTTTATAGTGGTTGGGTGCAGGGACAGAATTAGTATATGTCATGGAGGGCCCATGGCCCCTCGATTATTATGTCACTTGTGCAATGTATTACATTTTTAATATGACGCCTCCTTTACTGTATAATAAATAGTGTTGTTAGAGAAATGTTGTAAAATTATTTAATGGTCTAGTGATAGAGTATTGTTATTATTTTGTAGAGTAGAGTTCGAATCTTACCTCCCTAATTTTAATTTCTTGTATATAGTTTATCCAATAGCTTTCAAAGTATCAAAATTTTAAGTATAGTTTCATATAAAATTATATTCGAGTTCATTTATCTTTCCCTTTGTTTTTAGCTAAATAAAAAAATTATTGTTTCCTTTCAACCATGAATTTTTTTCTTTCAAAATTTCACTCGATAATTTAGTTTTTTTTTGGGATTTAGGGAGGCTTACATTGTTAGATTTATCAAATTTCAAAAATCGTCATTACAAATAATAAAATATTTGAAATTCTATCCTTAATAATATATTTAAATTACAAGTTTATCAAAATAGAAAGAGGTTCATTTTAAAAATATTCTTTATTTAAAAATATCATGAAATACACCGATTTTTCCATTTCTGAGCACACATAATAGTTGTATACTTGGCCCCTCGATAAATTTCTTGGTTCCACCCTTGACTGGGTGACATCGTCCCACGCAACAAGATGCAAAACTCTAGACTGACCATCACCGCTATCTCCAAAAAAATGACTTATAATAGATTATATGTGCTTCTGAATACCAATTTGGATCAAGCAAGGAGCAATTAAAAGATAGGGATCACCGAGAAAATCGCTTCAGTAGACCATCACCACTACCCTAGGAAAATTGACTTATAATACAGCCCATGTGCTTCTAAATACCAATCAGGATCAAGTAAGTAGCAACGAAAAACATGAATCATCGAGAGAACCGTCTTCAGCAGAACTCACCTTTTCTATAGATATAGGACACATTCCACTTCGAAAGTTTCTGCTCCATCCTCTCCATCAATGGATCGCAATCAACTTGCGGCAATCTTCCCAGCGTAAGAGGGTGCCCAGGACCAGCCCGACCTCTAAGATATCGGGATCTGGAAGCCTAAAAGGAATGCAGACAAATTTGGATCGGTTGATCCCATAATAAAAAATCATGCCATATATGTCGAGAATCGTCGACATGTCACGCGTCTTAGAGGTGCTGGTGAATCTCCATTTCATCTCCTTTATTCTTTCATTTTGACCTTTAAATCCTAGCTAAACGCATGTAAATACCATTGTTTTGTATAAATTAACATTCATTATTTATTGTAAACTACATTGTTTAAAGTCAAAATAAAAGAATAAAGAAAAGAAAAGGAAAAGAAATAAAATTCCGAAGGTATTTATTATCTTAAATCTCGAGACCTAGGCATCTTAATGACTGGGACGACAAGGAATACAATAGGGGAGGTCAAAGTCAAATATGCCATAAAACCTTAATTTTTTACCTTCCAATATTACATTTTTGAAACTTGTTTTATTTTTTATTATTTATACCTCAAATAAATAAACTTCATACATGAAAGTTGTAGATAAAAATATATAGAAAAATACAAAATTGATTTTACACAAAAATAACATACAATATACATTTTATACACATAATAAAAAACCAAAATCCAAACTTGCCAGACTCATATTTCTCCATATGAACTCAAAATGCACCAAAATCACATTTAATTGTATATAACTTTTAATAAGCTATTTAATGGAGGTGGTTTCATTTAATTTGGAGTTAAGATGCAAAAGTTAGATTTTGGACCCCTATTGTATAGTTTACCTGAATAAAATATTCATTTTATTTATTCTTTATAATTTTATATTTTATAATTTTGTAAAGATTATTTATAGTATATGTACATATTTGGAATAAAATAAAACCATAAAGAAAGCAATAAAATAAAAGAATATACAAAAATACATAGATGAATATACAATACTTATACCTATATAATAAGTATACATATTTATTTAAGTGAACAAATTATATCAGAAAATAAAATAAAAATATACTTTGGTATATCTAAATAAGTTATAATTATATAAATTACGAAAATAAAATATAAAATATAAAATAAAAATAAAAGATACATAATATAGATAAATATACCTATAAATAAAATCCTAAAAAGTATCCTATAATAAATTAACCCATAAAAATAAATAAGAATCATAATTAAATACTACAGAAAATACTAAACAATTTTTTATTTTATAACCTAAAATTAATAAATTTGTTTACTATTTATTCTTTATTTTTGAAGGCATTTTTGCCTTGCATTTTTTCTGATTGGTCCACATGGACCAACCAGAGCTCTGCTTTTGTTGACCTTGGTCAACTGCCCCGGTAGCGTCTTTGACCATGTCAGAACCTCAAGCACCCCATTTCCTCGATTTTTCCAAGCCGCTCTGGTCACCAAAACGTCTCGAGTCCTTTGATTCTCTTCCCATCACAACATTCTTTCCCGCGCCATCAGGAGATACTATTGATCTCCATCGAGCCACTAAATAATGCCAATCAAATTTGACCGGAACCCATGTTTATAAATAAAGCCTTCTCCCTCCAAGCTCGAGTTCGATCCTTCTCTGAGCCTTGATTTCCCCTAGCCGTTGTGCGTGAGTGATCCCGGTGACAACGAGGTTACCCCCGAGGCTTTAACATGTGAATCGGAGGAAGAGGAACGATCCAAGGAGGCACTCCAGCAACGTCCTGCTCCCTGACCATCCATCAGGTATGAGCTGCGCATTTTTAATTTCTAGGTAGATTTTTGTTTCGTCTTTTAATTCCAACATTTAGTTTAGCATTTAGGTGTTAATCTTAGCGTATTTTCCAATTAATTTGATCGTCGGAGCTCACCGCTCCGGCCATGTTCCACCGTAAATTCAACCCGTTCAAGCTCCCTTTCGCCCTCATTCTCTTCCCTATCGCATGCTCTTCCATCCCTTACACTTGATCACCTCTGATTCTTTGTGAATCAGAGGATCATAGCCGTTCATCCGCCGATCGCCGCAGCTCCTTCACCCGCTTCATCCCCCTGTTCAATCCCATCAATAAATGCCTGGGGCCCATCGCCCGAGTCTCCTCTGTCTAACCCTGCAGGTCCCCGTCCAAATGAGGCTCATCTGGAGCTTAATCGATCCCAGGAGGACCTCCAGGTGCATCTGCTTTCTTGAGATCTCTAGAGCTCCACCACTGAGCTCCGGAGCTTCAAATGCGTATCTGGAGGTGCGGAACGGTGAGACGAAGCTATTCATCCTATCAATAGTTTTGGAGATGGTCGGTGTCGAGCACAACATCGAATCGAAGCTCGGAAGGGAAGGCCTTCTTGCCTGTTCTTTCAGGCTGCCTCACAGCCGTCCAATCAAGAACGAGGTGCTAGATGAAGTTGCTACCGTCCGATGGAGATGCACTCAACCGTCAGATCTCCACCAGAGATCTAATCGTGGCCGTCGACCAATGAAGGGGCATTGTCCGAGGAGATGCTGACACGTGGCAGGTGAAGAATCCAGATCCGCATGATAGCACGCCTACTGGGGGTAATTTGCACATCTTCCCATTTTGATTTATTTTGTAAGTTCTGTAAATATAATTTGTAGTATAAATAAATGTGTAATAATTGCAATGAGACCCCATAAATTTATTAATATTGCATTTGGGTCTAGTCCAGCTCATCTCATGTGTCGTGCCACGTGAGCTGGGCATTTTGCACAATATGTCCTGGTAGTTTTTTTATTTTCTTTTTAGTCTATTAAAATTTAATGTTATCATAAATATTTTTGGTATTTTGCAGAAACAACCTCGAACTTAATTTTAATTTCTAATATGCCCCTGCTAGTTTAACAATTTCTGTGATTGTTTTCTATTTATTAAAAATATCATCCAGCTAATCTCATGTGTCGTCCCACGTGAGCTGGGCATTTTGCACAATATGTCCTGGTGGTTTTTTTATTTTGTTTTAGTGTATTAAATTTTAATATTAGTGTAAATATTTTTGGTATTTTGCAGAAACAACCTCGCACTTAATTTTAATTTCTAATATGCCCTTGCTAGTTTAACAATTTCTGTGATTGTTTTCTATTTATTAAAAATATCATCCGTGCTCCAAAAATTATGCAAAAAAGAGTTAAGTTCCTGCTAGCATACTCATTCACGCTATAATTTTATTTTTGCATTTTACGCATTTTAACTATTTATTAAAAATAAAAAAGAGCACATTGTCCCTGTTTGAATTAAAAATTACCAAAAAATATAAAACCTTTCTGAAAAATTCCAAAAAATTATATTATGTCTATTTAAGTATTTTGTAACTCCAGACCAATAATCCTTAAAAATAGAAAAAAAGGAAAAGACTAAATTAAAAACCTCCAAAATCCAGTAAAAAGAGGAAAAATCACCAAAAATTCAAAAAAATATTTATTTTTGTTTCCGATTTTTATATGATTATCTATATATTAAAATTGATTTGAAGAAATTTTGACACAATTTTCCTATTTTTAATCTTCAAATCAGTTTGACCTATTTATTTAATCCCTGTTTCGGGATATTTTTTACTTTAGAATTACATAAAGATTAGCAAAAATCCTTGAAAAATTACAAAATAGTAAAAAATTACGAAAAATCCAAAAATTTGGAATTCTATAATTTTTGTTTATTTTTAGTTATATTTATAATTATTACACCCTTTATCCCTATATTGTATCATACACCTATACATGCCTAAATATATTCTACATTATTATTACATAATATAAAACCTGTTTAATATTTTTTTTAAATCTTTAAAAATATTTAATGGACTGAATTTCAGGATATTTCTCTAATTTTTATTTTATTATATATAGTATATACTTCATTTTATATATACATTGTAAATAGAGGAAAGGTATCCTACTCCATGGAGTAGGTAACTTACCTACTCCATTTTCATTTTTTGTCACTTCTTTTTATTTTTTTTTGAAAATACTTCCATAGATTTTCATAACTATATCCCTATAATATTTCATTCAAATTTCGTTAGAAACAAAGACTCTTATACCCTCCATCCAGAACAAGAAATTTTAACGGTTTAGATTTGCTGTAATCGACCTGTTCTAGATGGAGGACATATGAGTATCTGTTTCTGACAAAATTCGAATGCCATATTAGAGGGATATTGTTATGAAAATCCATGGAAGTATTTTTTTAAAAAATAAAAAAGAAGTGGGAAAAATGAGAATAGAGTAGGTAAGTTACCTACTCATGGAGTAGGATCCCTTTTCTCTTATAAATATATATGCCTATATATAGCTATTATCTAATATTAAAATTAAAAAGAAACTAAAAATCAAAAACTTAAAATTTAAAAAATCAAATAAAAATTATAAAACCAAAAACCCGCATAAAAAGACTTAAAAACAATTATGTACATAGTTCACATTGATTAACAATAATCATTAGGCTACCTAGTTTGCTCTCTGTGGTTCGACCTCTACATGCTTACATGCTATACATCTTTGTTTGTACAGTAAAATAAATTATGCCTCACACTTTTGGCTGTTCATTGTATATTTATACATTGTGGGTACTTGTTGATTGAATTGGGTTCTTTTTGTGGGTCGTCTCATCGATACTCTATCTTCGCACTCCGTGAGGATACATTTTTATACCTGCATAGTAGAAGCCCTCTTCATCAAGTACCCCCTCAACAAAAAAACAGAATTATATGCAAACTAAAAGCATTTAGACAACCCAACTAAACTCATTTAAAAAAAAATGCACGACATTTGTTTAGGTATATAAGATACATTGGAATTACTACGAGATCCGAATCTCATACAATTGCTAAACGCCACCAACAACCACACTAAACATGGTAGTACAACCTAACCAAACTCCGAAGTACAACCATCATAACCATATTCCGAGGTACAACCATCATAACCATGATATCTTCGATTTAAACTTGCCTCAATATGTCAACCAAAGGAAGTGGCTTTCCATTGCCTTCCTCCAACCCGTATACCCAAAGCCAGTCAAGCTCGATGTATGTGTATTACAATCAACATTCACACCTATGCTCGATGTCTGGCAATCGCTACAAGCGGCCCGCACATTTATCTTATCTAGCATAGTCACTGAAACTCAAAACCTAGCATCGTTGCTTCTTCCAAGGAGAACCGCTCTGTGTGTCCCGATCCTAGAATTGTTGGATCAACTATTAATGCTGGCTTTCACCGTTAGGTCGATGGTTTTATGCAGAAGGGAGCCCAAGATAACAACAATACCACATGAGTCTATAGTAATGCCACCTCTTTAACCCTAACAACTGCCACCACTATTGGAATGGAGGAGATTGACACCTTTACCGTGTAAGCCTTGCAAATTGTCATTGTCGTCATTGCACCCGTGTTACGCATCTTGATCAGTGCACCCTCGCCTAACCCCAAGATGAGCGTTGAGGGCCATCGCCGTCATTTGAGTCCCTTGCGATGGAAGTGCCACCACCGATGTTTTAGTCCTCACAACAAGGACCATTTTAACGATGGGAACATTGATGGAGTTGTAACCTAACCTCCAATCCCAATATCGATGTCACCATCTACAATGGAAAGTAGGATCCTTATCAAGGGTTTCCATATTATATTCAAGGATGACTATATTCCCTAAAAAAAAGATCCAAGTAGATGTCATGGAAGTATTATAAATATATTATTCACCTAAAACTATTTTACCAAAAGGGTAAAGTTGGAGAGTGCATATTGAAAAGGGTATACTCGATTCTCGGCTATTAGGATTGAGCAAGATAAGCTGATCAACAACTGGTGTACTATCCTGGAACCAATGGTGCGGATATGGCACTGGTCGAAGATTGACGATGCTTGTATGTTGTCTTCATCTATGAAATGCAGAAGATGGTAGAGGTCCCGCTATGGATGGGGTTCGCCTGAAGTCCACATGCTCCAGGAGGCAGGTGATTCTGTTGATCGAGCAAGCCACATAGAATTGAGAAGCCTTTTTTATTTTGTTTAGAATTATATTCATTATTCTTGTAAAATAATCGAGATAATTGTCTTTACAGCCGTTCCCGTATGGGATTTCATGCGTATACCCAAACTTGGACTTTGGATCTATTTCGACCCAAAGTGGGTGGTCGGGGTCTCTTATGGTTGATTGTGCTTGTGTGTCGTAGACACACTTGATTTGAATTTTGGGCACAATATAGAGCACTTGAAGATCTATCACTGAGAATGTTTCCTCACTTTTTCATACAAGGGTTGAATTTATGCAAATTAAATAGTACAAAATGGCAAAGTATGTTGTTTTTAACTCTCGTTAGGCTTGGGGCCCCTAAATCCTCCAACAACATTGAGATTCATGGTTCCCTCGTTGGAATCGCCATTGTTGAAGGTGGTGGTTGGCACAACATGTCCACCAACCATGGTGAAGGCTTGATTACGGTGAAATCGAAGCTGGTGGCAATAGAAGCTACTGACTTCACCGAGTTTGTTGCGTGGTGGGGGACGTTGGTGGCCCTCAAAGGGTAGACATTGTTGGTGATGCTTATGTAAGGGCCGTATTAGTGTGGTAGTGAGGAGTATTGTGATGGGGAGGTAGAGGGGGTTTTAATGGTGGGGAGGGAAGAGTAATGAGTGGAGGGTGGGCCGTTGGGATGTGGCGTGTTTGCAGGTAGGGAAGAGGGATGGGTGGGGCGTTGGGGAAGGGTGAGGTACAGGTGTTGCTTGCGCGCAGGGGTGGAGGATGCACATGAAGGTAGTGCTAGCAGCTACGTGGTGATGGAAAGGTAGAGGCGGGGTTACTATTGCCGACGAGGGGGTGGCACCGACGGTGGCGATGGCATTGAGGTTGGTACCCATGATGACATTGGTGATGGTTTGGTGGTTAGCGATGTTGGAGCAGGGGCATGGGTTTGGCATTATCAATGGAGGTGGCAGTGGTTGTTTTGATGCACCAACGGAGAAGGTGGTTGTAACAACGTCGATGGAGACAACTTGGGCTCGAATGGTGGTTGTGAAGAGTCCAGGACTGCATCCTCTTTTTTATTTTCTTTTTGGTCTATTTCTTGTTATTCCAGATCTCTATATGGAACTTTTATTGGTTGTTATCGAGCACCTCTGTTCGTTATTGCCAAATCCAACGATCTACACATATCAGAGTAGATTTCCTACATTTTTGGAATTAATTCTTTAGTCTTCTCGTATACTTGCTGACGTTGCAAATGAAATTATTTCAAGATGTGTTTCATTGGGTGTCTTTTTGGAGCGTCAAATCGTGAGAACGATCTGAACACCATGCTCTGATACCACTTGATAAAAAAGGCAAAGCCTTCTCCCACTATAAGTACGGTCAGCTACATGGATTCTTGCTCAAATCCATGTTGAAATCACCGACTATTTTAACGATGGGCGTCGGCTACCTAACACATCCCCCACGAGGGGGATTTGAACCCTAGTCGGGTGGCAGGCACACTGCACTACCACCATACCATTGAAGTGGGTACCCTGGTCTTTTGAAGTGGGGATCTGAACTCTGATACCACTTGGTGCAAACGGAAAACATCCATGATAGAAGAATAGAGAAGAGGAGAGGCAGAGGTGGAAGCGCGCCTGTTGCGTGAGGTTTTGGGGAAGAAGATTAAGATTGCAGGGAGAGAGAGAATGATGGAGGTTATAGAGGAAACTCCAATCTTTTATAACTTGAACTAACCAATATAATGACCCATAACTCTATATAGAAGGAGCGAGATTACAAAATAAATAAAGAAACAAATTCTAATTTGCTTTCTAAAATATCTCTAACTAAATAACTGATTAAAGAACTCACGCGATCTCTTTATTTAAATCGAAATCACATTATGATGGGTTTAGTTGGGGGTAAAAACTAACAACTAATCTAACCCTAATTTGTATTAACAATTCTAATTAAATGGACGGAAAAAAGCCTTATTTAAAAACCCTAATGGGACAAAATAAAAATGATGGCAACCCTAATTTTGGCCCTAATTATCAATTCCACGCTGCATCAAATGACCGCTTCCATCTCTCATGGAAGGTAATTGTTAAATCCATCAAGTGATAGTAAGGTGGTTGGAACGAGATGGGCCTTTGTAGTAAAAAAACAAACCGGATGAATCTATTGCTTGCTACAAAGCAATGTTGGTAGCCAAATGTTTTACACAGTCATATAGTATTGACTTTTTCACACCTCCTAAATTCCTAATAACATGCTTTCGGCAATGCGAATTCTTGTTGTGATTAGTGTTCATGGAATCGGCCTTACGGGCCGCATATGCAGCTGCATATGTCCGTGCGACATGCATACCGAACCAAGAATCAATGCATAATGCGCCCTAAACGCATATTGCCCCGCATATCCCGCATATGCCCCACATACTGCTCCAGCAGCTTGGTGGCTCAGCCTCCGACAGTTTTAACTCTCCAATCCTCTCATTCGAGTGCTTACCTCCGTAACTCTGCCTCGTCTTCCATTCACTTATAAGAATATGCAATATATTTGTATACAATTGCAAGGCATTATGTCATTATGTATAATGCGATGTTTTCTCATGTATCATTTTCATGAGCATACACAATGCATCGTCTAATATTTTAATATATGTTGATTGAGGTATTTCTCTTGTATTGCAAATCTGCATGTATGCGTATTGAAATCTTGTTATTATGAATCATCTAATATGTAAAATTTTTATGGTTAATTTTTTGTGACTAAATGTTAGGCAATTAATTACATCTTCTCAAACATCTAATATGAACTGTGTTTTTTAGATTTTCTTTAACTCCACTTTGATATATAAATTTAGTCCTAACAATTTATAGATATCTATTTACTTTTAAATTAGAAATTAGAAAACTGCATAAAACCGCATATACCCCACATATGCCTTAGCATACCGCTTATTCAATATTTAGTGACCTATCCGAACGCATACGCGTACCGCTTTCCTCAACCTTGGTTGTGATGGTTGTTCAACTTGATTGAACATCAACACCAGTATGCCATGAATAATGCTTTTCTTTATGGTAATTTACAAATGACAAGAAATCGACTATATGTTGATCTTGACTTCGAGGCTTAAGGGGAATATATGAAGGTATGCTTGTTGAGAAAAATGACTATTTATGGCCTTAAGTAGGGACCTCAAACCTAGTTTGAGAATCTATTAAAGGTCCTAAGGAGTCTGCAACTTCTACGCCTTCATTAGATCGATACTTAAAAAGGTACAATGACCATGTTAGTTTATATGGATGATATCATCCTCACCGATTAAAAAATGATTATAAAGGTAAAGAAACAACTAGCGGAGCAATTCATGATCAAGCATTATGGAAAATCGCAATAACTCCTTGAGATTAAGATTGCTTGCTCCGTATGAGATCTAGTAATGTCCCCGAGAAAGCACACCACTGACCTACTGAAGGAGAGTATCCAAGTAAGAATATATTCTAATGAATTCTAAGGCACACATCTGTAAGCCAGGCGAGATTGGAGGCATCAGACACTATAGGTGGTTTAACTGGAAAGATTCTATAGTTGACTATTACATGTACATATATATCGCTTGCAGTTGACAATGTAAGTTAGTCCACAGACTCTCTACTCCAGCTTACTTTGATGCATGCATGATGGTTCTGAGATACATCAAAGACTCTGCAGGAAAGGGATTTAATTTCGTCAAAGGGACCACCTTCGACCTTATATCTGATTTTGATACTGGCTGTGAAACTTGCATATTGGATAGGAAATACACTTTTGGTTGCTACACTTACTGGTAGGAGACATGGTTACTTAGAAATAAGAAACAAGCAGTTGTTTCCCAATCTAGTGCAGAAAGCGAATGCATGGCAATGGTTGTGCAACAAGTTAGCGAATCTCGAATTGTACACTTCTATTCCTATCCAAAAACTCTCCTTATATTTGGAGAGGGAAAGTTACAAATATGCCCTTGAAATACATAAACAAAGAATAAAGACAACATGCAATTTCTAATACTCCCCCTCAAGCTGGAGCATAGATATCTACCATGCTCAGATTAGAAATGCATCTTGTGAAGGAGTGATTCAATGCCTTTGTAAAAACATATGTTGTCAGTTTTTCAGAGCTGACATGTTCTGTTTTAACATATCCCTTTTGAATCATGTTCCGAGTATAGTGGCAATCAACTTCTACATGCTTGGTTCTTTCATGGAATGCTGGTTTGTTGGCAATAAACATAGCTGCAACATTATCACATCTCCTGACCATAGGACTCAAATCTGGCAAATGAAGATCACTCAAGACAAATCTGACCCACATCAGTTCCATAGTAACTTGAGCCATGGCCCTATATTTCGATTCCGCACTTGATTGAGAAACAACTGTCTGTTTTTTACTCTTTTATGTAACAAGGTGTCCATCAATATAAATACAAAACCCTGTCGTGGATTTTCTATCACAAGGACAACCAACATAATCAACATCACAATAGACTGTTACTTCCAAAGAATTCTGGACTGTGTATAGGAGACCTTTCCAGGGTGCAGACTTCAGGTATTTCAAGAATAGCCTTGAAGTACTTAACAAAAAATAAAGACAACATACAATTTCTAATACAACATAAGACAACAACAACAACAAAGCCTTTTCCCACATTAAGTGGGGTCGGCTACATGGATTCTTTGCCTCCATTCAGATCTATCTTGGGTCTTTCTCGGGCTTAGATCCAAAAAACTAAGATCCCTTCGTATAGTCTCATTCCAACACTTCTTGGGCCTTTCTCGCCCTTTCTTAGCTGGCTCAACACCCCAAAAATCACATCTCCTCACCGGGACATCAACCGACCTCCTTTGCAATTGGCCAAACCACCTTAAGCGATTTTGTCGCATCGTTGTGCAACATAAGAGTTAGTATAAATTCCTTCTGCACTTATAAATCTTCAGGTGACGCTTACACTTGTTATGGAGATCAGGTTTAACAACCGTGCCAACAATGCATGTTAGTATAAATGCATATAGCCAACAACCTCATGTTTATGAACACACCAAGCATGTAGAAGTTGACTGCCGAAGAGGGTTGTTGCACACCTTTACCATATCCTAGAACTTCAGATTGCTGGTGTATTCACCAAACTTCTCCCCTGCACATAGTTTGAGATGTAACAAGCTGATAATGATTGCTATATATGCTCCATCTTGAAGGGAAGTGGTGAGAGATATTTTGTTGTTCCACCACCTTAGGGGGACACTAGTTCTTTCTCGTGACGATGACTCTTTTTTGTAACCCAAACCCTAGGACTTTCCCTACTGGGTACCATATTCTAATAAAAAAATCTCTCCCATCTTTCCACGTTGTGTATTGCGATCCCTTGTCAACTAGCTATACTGCATCCGGTCCAATGTTTTATGGGATGACAAAGCTCAAAGCTGAGTGTCACACCATTCGCAATGATATCTTGGAGGAGAAGATTGCTATTCATTATAGCTCCTCTGAACTTCAACTTCTTCATTTTAGTGAAGAGCTTGCCAAAAACAGTGTGCTTTTCCATGAGACAATCAGGGCATGACTAGTTGGAGGGGGAGTGATATTTGCAATTATTTCTTCATCTTTTTATTGTTTTCTTATTATGTTTTGGACCCTCTTCTTCTCATGCCCTTCTATAAAATAATGGTTACGGTTTCATTGAAGAAAAGAAGAGTTGTCTCTGGCAAATGTTAACTTGCTCTTTTTACTTCACAGAAAGGTCATGGAATTCCAGACTCCCTTGTAAAGAAAGTGAGAGCCATTTCCCACAGTTTCTTTGACCTGCCTTACGAAGAAAAAATCAAGATAAAAATGACCTCGGAAACAGGATTCCGGTAAATTGTCTTATCATATATAACATGCTTTTTTGGCATGCTTCTTTTAGCAAATATATTAATTACTGACCCTAATGAGCAGAGGATATCAGAGAATTGGAGAGAACATAACAAAAGGCATACCTGATATGCACGAAGCTGTTGATGTATGGTTTCAGATTACGCTTAACATTTTACTCAGTGTACCTTTATGTTGTGTTAGTAACGAGGATGTTTACTCATTCTTTACGCTATTACATTGTTTATTTTGTATCTTAGTGCTACAGGGAAATTACATCAGGAATGTATGGGGATCTAGGCGCGGTTTTAGTGGGATCTACTCCATGGTATGTTTGGTTTAAGTTTTATGTGATCATTATTTTGTAGATAAATTTTATTGGTTACTTGATGAATAAAACATCCTATTTAAGTTAAATATTGTGGGTCTTGTATGCATTTCCAGCGAGTACATGTTTGGGTTTGAGATTGGGATTCATGGAGATGCGTGCCATTCCATTCTTTCCATTTATGTGATTTGACAACACTGTTCCAAGTCAGGAAGATTAATGATCTCTATTGCAATTGCACCTCTTTCGACGACCCAGGCTAATATACATTATAAAAAATGGAGCTCTGTATGTTCCGAACTTGTGCTAAAAGGGCATATGCATTTATCATGCTCCGATCTTCTTCTTTATAAACTATGGTTGGTGTGTGTTAAGGTGGTCATTTTTCTCATTGTGCATTATTAAGGTAGGATACACTCATGGAATTGATGAACGATTAAAGTAGCAATATATTTAGATGAATTGCGTTTAGACCACCATGTCCAGTCCTTCAAATTTACAATACGGATCTACCAGAGATAAATTGATATATTTTAAAGAAAGGTAGAGGAACTTCTTCATTAGGAGATTACCTATGTTGGAATTCCAGAATATCATATAGATATTATAAGGGATAGATGTATTTTCTTTTTAGAGAAATGTAGTGGGAACTTAGTGTAATGTCCCGGGCTCTGGACCCAGTCCGTTATCGGGGACAACTGGTACAGACAACCTGTTGGGTTTGGGCCCAACTGGATCCCCTGACTACAACCCAAAATGCTTAAGCTCGGGTTGTATAGTAGTAGCCCCCACTACTTATAAACTACGATCACACTTTGTGATTATTAAATGTGGTACTATGTTTGGGGTGTTACACTTAGTCTTTAGGAGGTTACCTGAGTAGCATATGAAACTTATGGGTTATGAGGGATCCATGATACTGGTGGATGTAGAGGATGTAACTGTATTATTAGCTCTAACCCTCCATCACGACTAACATTTGTGTTCTGTGACCATTAACCTTATATCTAAAGACCCAGACTTCCAAAACCACATCATTGCCATGTTCCATAAACTTATCTATTTTTGGCAGCAATTTCTAAGCTCTAACCATCATATATAAGTAGGTGAGTTTAGTTGGCGTAGGATGTGAGCCAACAATGTTTTACCACTTCCCTTTACTACAAAGAATGTCATGAAGTTAAAAAGAAGTTAGAGATTGTTTGATAATATGTTGCAGGGTTCTGTCTTGTATAAGTGGAAGACCATTTGTGCCTTTTGTTCCTTTTCATCGAATAACCCATGATACAGTGTAACTTGAAATATAGGAGGCCGTGCAGTAGAGAGTCTGGATAGCTTGAGCATGCCTATCTTATTAGACACAAGTATGCGACCAAGCTCGCCAGACCTAGGTTTTATAATAAATTATATTATGAAATTAGGAAATATATCAAATTAGACGTGAAAATAACATATCGAAATACAACAATTGGAAACCACCTAATAGGACAAATGTTTGCATATGATTGTTGATGTCCGAAACTAGCATCAAATCAGAAGGCAGTTTCCTAGCAAAAAAGTCAAAGGGCCTAGTGGCTAGTTTTTTATCTGCACACTTGCAATGAATTAATAGACCTAATTGAGACACCGAGTTATTTTCTTCTTTTTTTGAAGAAAAAGGGTGTAGCCCCAATATGGGGCCCATCGCCAGACTTATATTAAATTATAAATACATTACTGTACAAATGACCATGCCATATGGAGGGTCCTGCAATGTTCCCACACATTTTTCAGAATAAAAAAACATCGACCATGGAAAATCGATGCATTTCTAGCACTCCAAATTGCCCACAAATGGACTAAGGGAAGAGAGCTATTCTCATGCGAATTACCGCACACCGCCTTGATGGAGCTCCAAAATACCATCCCATTCTCCACTTTTAGCCATGGTATTTTCGCTTTCTCCCAAACCGTAGCTGATCGTCTATATTTGATAAAAAGATGATCCATGTGTTCAACTCCTTCCTCGCGTCTTGGGCATATCATGTCTCCATTGTGAAGGAGCATATCTTTACGCATCTTTGTAAGCAAGCGGTCATGCCTCAGGAGCAAAAAAAAACTTTAATTCATTGTGGTATCTTCAAACTATCATGTAATCACATTTGAAGTCCTGCATTGATTGTTGCGACTGGGAGAAAAACTTGTAAGCCTTCTTGGCTGAAAAAAGGCCCTTAATTCATACCAAATGATCTCATCCAAGTGAGGGGGCCTTGTCGTCCTCCAGACCAATGATCATGATCAGTAAATCCTTCAATCTTTCCTCTGAAAAGTATGTAGTGAAAAGAGGGGCCCAACTGCTTGTCACCCAAGACTGCTTCACTGAGATGATCTAATCACTAGAGAGAACAAAAAACCTTGGATATGGGACATCCAAGGTGCCTTCTCCAGTCCAATCATCTAACCAAAACCAGACCACTCTCCATTTCCCACTGCCAATCTAAGTTGAGTAGTCATCTCCAGAAGAATCTTTGAAATGCCTTGCCAAAGGGATGATGGGGACCGTATATACTTAGCTGCCATGAAGCCATCAATTCCATATATGTTCCACATCAAATGGCATACCAGCTCCTCCTCACCCGAGAATCGAAGGACCCACTTAGTTAAGAGGGTCTTATTCATATCTTTAAAAGGCAAATTCCTAAATAGTGTTCGTGGAAATCATTACTCCATGGATATGGTCACAAACATTTTAATTCCCTCTATAGTGTATCTACATTGCATCTTCAAAATGTTCTATGTATGTCATATTTCCAATATGCAACAATAGTTTTATTTACAATATGCTAGGATTTCGAAGAAATTGGAACTATATGCATTGCATTTACGAAATCAATATCGAAGGTGTACACTTTTGATATTGCATTTCGAAAATGCATTATTCACAGGTCATTGGAACTTTAAAAAAAGTTGTATATATAACACATTCTCTAAATGCAACATACATAGTGCATTTGTAAGATGCGGTATAGGTACACTGAATTATGTTTTTCGGGAACACTACTTGGGAATTTGCCTCATATATTCAATCTTCAGAACACCAAGCCCACATTCCTTTTTTGACCGTGTCACCGTCTCCCAGTTGATGAGATGAAACCCTCCCTTTTCTTGCCTCCCATCTACCCAAAAAAGTCTCATGATTCGATCTTCTTACACCAATTGGGAGTAACCTAGAGGAAGAGAAACAAAAGAAAATAAGAATAGCTAGTAGAACATGCTTGAGCAAATTCAGCTTCCCCCCTTTGATAACACCACGACCTTCCAACCAACCATCTTCTTCTCCAATCTACTCAACAACATGAGCTACTCTAATGACCCTAACCTACCACCGACCAGTGGAAGGTCCAAGTAAGTGATTGGGAGGCCCGCATTCGGACTATGCACCACCGACACAATCTCCACCACCTCATTCTGCGAGAGTCCAAACTGCATGAATATCGACTTTTCTCTACTCATATAGAGGCCCGAAATATCCTCAAAAATGCCCACCATTAGGGATACTCTCCTCATCGCTCAGTACACCTTCCAAGATTAAGATTGTATCACCAACATATTGCATGATAGGAATAGAGAAGTCACCATTGCAGAAGCCTACGCACACCCCCCATCCAATGCCAATGTCATGATTATCGCTAAAATGTCAGCAATAATCACGACGAGAAGCGGTGCCAAGGGACAACCCTAGTGCACCTCCTTTAAGGCTGGAAGTATCCTCCCTCATGCCACCCATCCACCAAATCTGCATAAGAAGTTCTAGTGATACACCTTTTTCGTATACGCAATCCAACTCTTAGGAAAACCCTTTCTTCGTAACGAAACCCATATAAAAGGTCAGCTGACACAATCGTATGCTTTGAAGAAGTCCACTTTCCACACCATTCCCCTCGTGTGTCTCCTCTTCCAGTCCAGTATCATCTCATAAGCAAGTACAAGTCATAGTTGTATAAGTAGGCCGACTAACCTGACTAGTCGGTCCGACTAGTCGAGTCAGTAGGGCGGTCGATTGATTATTGACTAATCAATCAATAATCTGTCAACCGACTACTCAGTTCGATTAGTTGAGCGGCTAGGCCAAGTATTCTGCTGTTTTTTGCATGGAGAAAACATATTTTTTTATTTTTTGCTTTTAATAAAAGCAAACTTATTTTAATATGCTTAATATTTTATTTAAGTTCAATTACTTCTTTTATTTCATTATGATAGTAAAGAAAATATATAAATCTATGTAAATATATAAGAATATACGTATAAAAGTTATTTATATATTATAAATAATAAAAAAATTCAAAACCAACTAAGGGCCGATTAAATCTGATTAGTCGCCCGAGCCAGTATGGGAGAGATGCAGTTCTCCAACGAGGAGACTCTTTTTCAGACTCCATTCTCCTGCTCCCAAGGACGATGCGGTTGTTTCCACAGTTTTATTTTCAATTTGGCCCTTCATAGAGATAGAGCAGTTGCAGTCAGAGTTCTCCATGTAGAGACTCATTTCGGTTTCGTGGCTCTGACAGACGCAATATCGAGCACATGTTCTTCAACGAGGAGATCTAGTTCAATTCACACTCCAGCCCTTCAGTTCCTCCTCACCAGCATGCATGAAAAGCAACGTCCTCAGCATACTTCCAACGGAGTTTGCATTGAGTTGATATTGTTGTAGTGTCGTGTATTGTAATTGAGCAATTTCTTTGTATTTGTCCAAGCTGAGCATTGCATACTTCAACTTGACGGGGAGTGTTGGAGTACGCATCATATGTAGATGGGCAATTGGATCCCTCGAGGGTCCAATTACCACATCCACTGGTTTAGTTCCACATCTACTGTAAGTGGGGCTTGTTCTGACTGGTGGGGCTATATAAGAAGCCCCACACCATCTGTAACAATTAAGAGAGAAATGAATACATAATACCCTACTCTAAAGAGGCATTCTTCTGTGGTTTCATCTCGCTCTTTATGGAGTAGGGTTCCACGTAAAATCCCGGTGTTCATTCCACCGTTCTTTATTATGTATCTTTGGTATGCTTCTACACTATCATTTTCTACAAGAGTGAATACAGAGCCATGGCTCATGCTGCAACATAACTAGTATGGATTCGATCTATACTCACAGATCTCTGTATCACTCCCAGCAATATCATGGAGCTCAGATGCGACAACCACACAACAATGCACATAGCCAACAACCCCATGTTCTATGAACATACCAAACATGTGGAAGTTGACTGCCACTACACTAGAGATCTGATATAGAGAGGATTACTTTGTACTCATAGCATTACTAACTATAAATCAGGCCGGGATTTGTTTACCAAGCCACTCGTACTCTAGGGTTGGGCATCGGGCCGGGTCGGGTCGGGTTTGAGTTGGCCCGACCCAAACCCATTTAAGTATATAGGCCAATGGGTCGGGCCTAGGCCCATTTTATTTTCAAATTCGAGGTCCAAGCCCAAACCTGGCCCAAACAAAATGGATCGGGTTCGGGTCGGGCCGACCCAATTTAACACCCTATGTACACCAATATCATGTATTTCATTCTTGCATTTGTCTGGTTATTTCTTATGCATGTGTGCATGTTTTTTTCTGAAAAAGAACAAGGGGGTGCACTCCCAAGATGGGAGTCACCACACCACAAATTTCATTGATATCGAAAAGATACATCATCATCCGGATACCCAGAAGTTGTACAAAGCTTTACACTGCGCCACCACATTCTCTTAGTAAAAGCACTGCCCCTTGAATATGACATCATTCCTACCAAGCCATATAGCCCAAAGTACCGCAAAGACTCTGGAAACATCACCGGTGGAGCCGGCACCAACCGTCCGAATAGAGCCCCAAAAAAGATCCGTACAGGAAGACTGTACCCACGTCAACCCCAAGGCCTCCCAGACGTCCACCGACAACCTGCAACCAAAGAAGATGTGATTCGCGTCCTCCACGCCATCAGTGCATCTGTCACAATGAACGTCCGCCGTGCCAAACAACCTTCCCCTTCTGACCTTGTCACACAGACGACCCCGCCGCAGACACCAGAGGAACACCTTAACCTTGGTAGGAACCTTAGCCGCCCAAATAATCTTGAGGTCCACACATAGGTCCTCGTCATGCTCCAACCCCCTAGCACACAACTTCCGGTATGCCTTCTTGACCGAGAACTTACCCTCCACCCACTCAAAACAGTCCGGCTCCCCCGACAACTCCCTGGCAGAGGGAATCTCCGAAAGCAACTGCAAAAAATCCTGCATCCTCTGCTCAGACAGAACCGCAGTGAACCTCGGCGCCCAAGTACCAGAGTCAACCACCTCCGCCACCCGCGCCCCCTTGTCCACAGCCAACGCCATCAACCTAGGGAAACGCAGCCCAAGGGCCCCTCTCCCCGTCCAGTCATCATGCCAAAATCTGAAGAGAAGCCCATCTCCCAGCCGCGGGCGAAGAAGAGGCCTCATAGCTTGCAGAACCGCCCGGACCCCACTCCACAGCGAAGACTCATGACGCTGCCTCGCCGCCACCAAGTCACCCGAGACCCCATAAATCTTCCTCAGCAGCTGCACCACCAGTAAGTCCGACGGACCCCAGACGCGCACGACCCACTTCGCAAGCAAAGCCCTGTTCATACACTCCACATCCTTGACTCCCAACCCGCCCTCGGAAACGGGTAGAGTAAGATCCCTCCAAGCCACCAGGTGCAGCCCCTTCTTATCCTGCTTTCCACTAGACCGGAAGAAAGATATCATCAAACCCTCCACCTTCTTCCTAACCCCAACATGCATCAAGCAGGTCGAGAAGAAGAAAATCGGAATCGCCGAAAGAACATGCTTGAGCAGGGTAAGCTTCCCGCCCTTGGACAAAGTGACAGCCTTCCACCCCTCCATCCGCTCCTCCAGCCTCCGAACAACACAGTCCCAGTCGGACTTCCTCAGTCTGCCGTAGACCAAAGTCAAACCCAAGTAGGAGATGGGTAATGTACCAAGGGGGCAGGCCACCTTCTCAGCTAACCGGATCCTCTCGTCCTCTTGCATCCCAAGAGTTACCAGAACAGACTTCTGCCTGTTGATCTGCAAGCCAGAGAGGCATCCAAACACGTACACCAGGACATCAACATTGTGGTTCTGAGCCTCCGTCCCCCCCAAAAAAATCAGCGTGTCGTCCGCATATTGCAAAATCGGGACGGAGATGTCCCCCAAGGAGAACCCCTCACACCAACCCTCCTCCACTGCCCGCCGAAATAAAACCGCAAGACAATCCGCAACCAAAACAAACAAAAGGGGAGCAAGAGGGCATCCCTGGCGCACCCCCCTCTGTGGTTGGAACCAGCCTCCCTCCTGACTCCCATTGACCAGCACCGAGCAAGAGCACGTAGTGACACACCTCTTAACCCAGTCCATCCAAAGAGGAGGAAATCCCTTCTTCTCAAGCGACGTCCACAGGAACTTCCAGCTGACACAATCATATGCCTTCGCATAGTCAATCTTCCAAATCACCCCTTTCTTCGTAGCTCTCTTCCATTCACGGCAGACCTCCGACGCAGTCACAATACCATCCGCCATACACCGCCCAGGAATGAATGCGGACTGAGATGGAAGAACCACACTTGAGAGAACAACTCTAAGCCTGCTCGCTAAGACCTTAGCCACAATGAGATAGATGTCGTTAGATATCGATATAGGCCGATAGTTTCCAACACCCACTGTGGTCTCTTTCTTAGGCAATAGAAAAATCAAGGCCCTGTTGACCCACCGATAATCCAGGCTCCATCCCCCACCTCAAGCGCTATATCGTCCAAGTCAGTAGCCAATCTGCCATCCTCCTGACGGCACGAGCCGTAGACGTTAGTGATGAACAGGCAAAGACCATCCGCCCTACGACGAAGCCTCACCGACAAAGCAAAGCGGGAGGCGGAAGTCCCCAACAGGTCAAAAGAATCGGACCGCCAGCCTGTCAGAAGCCCCCCGGAAGCTCCCTCAGGCTCTTTCACTGCCACCTGAAAGATGTCACCCCTACACACCTCCCTCCGTTGCTGATCATCCAACGACTGCAGCTTTGTCTCCTGAAGAATAAAGATATCTGCCCCAACCTCTCTCAGCAAATTATGCACCCCGAGCCTCTTGTCGGGCCGGCCCAAGCCCCTCACATTAATAGACAACAGCTTCATTTAGGCAACCGATCAACCATCTTCAAAGGAGGAATAACTCCCAATCACCGCGCCATTCCCCGATCCAGAGCAGTAAAGCGGTTCCTTACCTCAATGGGACTTCGACCCCCCGTGCCAACAACCTCACCTGCATCTCCCGCCACCAACGCCGCCCTCAACGACGCCCTAGCCAACCTCCCCACCCTTCTCCCTTCGCCACTCGCCCTCTCATAAGCCAAACCGAACCGGCGGTCAGAGCCACCTCCGCCTACCACACCAGCGGGCCCCAGAGGCGAGACAGGAGCCTCCACCACGCTCCCCTGGCCAGCAGCGACAGCCGCACGAGGAAGGGATGCTCCCTCCACCATCGACCCACCTGCCACCAAAACCTCCGCCAACAGGACCTGCCCCTCCCCCAACTGCTCACCCTCAAACGGCACCCCGACACCCAACTCCCCCCCGGGCCGGCGAGCCTCCAACCACCCCCTCCAGCCCCAAGGACACAACTGCCACCTCCCCAACACCATAATCCCCAATCACATCACCCAAAGGGCCCGACTGCAGAGAACCCGCCCCCGGAACCTCCACCTCAGAAAAGGAGCCAAAGCGAACCACCGACTTAGCAGGAAGAAGCCCGTCGGAGGGCCGCCCCCCCCCACAAGGAATCCCCCCTCCGCGGACAGCGCCCCCCCTCGGGGCTTGCGCGGCACCAAGGCGAGCCGCCTCACCACCGCCAACCATCGCCCCAGACTCCGGCACGGAGATGCCCCCCTTACGCACCCCGACCCCCTGCAAAGCCGCCCAGACATCAGCGACCACCAACTCAACCAAGACCTTCCTTCCGTCCAGCACCACCTCCCACCAGCCCATCTTCTCCTCGCTAACCGGCCTCACCCGAAGCAGAACATCCACAGGTTGCCTCGGGTCACGGCCCGCCTCCTCGACAGAGTCCACCACAAGAACACCCTGCAGCAAGCTCGAGATGCGGTCCTTCGACCTCGCCCTCATCGGCAGCCCCCTGAGCACAACCCGCTCCACCCGAGCCGGCACAACGGCGACATCGAAGTCCCGAACCCTCCGCCACTTCATCAGCAAAGCTCACTCAGCCGCCCTGCTTAGCAAGGCATGCTCCTCGCTTGCCTGAAGCCCTCTCGCCAACGCCCGCCACGGAGAGATCAACCCCACATCACCCTTGAAAAGTGCCTTCGACACGAACCCCACATCTGAAGTTGCCGCGAAGAGGGCCCCATCCCCAACGCCCTCAGCCACCAGCATACTTCCAGCCCGAGCCAGCAACGGGCAGGACCGCCTAGAGTGACCGAAGCCCCGGCAAGAGAAGCAGCGAAGCGGCCTGCGGCAAGCCCTCGCCCAATGATCCAATGCACCACACCGGAAGCAGCCCCTGCCGAATGGAGAAGCCAACGGGGGCCCCCGAGCCCGCACAGAAGCCCTAGCCTCGCGCCGCCTGCGCCGACCTTCCACCACACACCACTCCCCCAGACCTCCCACAGCATCCAGAGCAGCCCCCACACCCAGACCTGCGACCCAGAGCTAGAACTCCCCCCAACGCCACCTGCAGCTGAGAGAAGATTGCCCAAACAGCCTTGCGCATGCATAGGGGCTGGACCGGCTCCATCAGAATCCCCCTGGAGGGCTGTCGACCATGGCCTGGAAGGACCTGCGCCCTGAAATGGCCGCCGCGCTGGTTGCGGGACCCCCCCAGAGGCGCCCCCAACGCCGCCGAGCGCCGCCACGCGGCAACCATCGTGGAGGCGGAAAGTCCTGTCAAGCGCCAGACGGCCACCATCGCCCGACCTCGCCTCGCGCGTCGCCAAGACCTCGCCATGGCCACAGACCTCAGCAGGCTTCTCCTCTCGCTGCCCGATCTCGCGCCGAGACTCCAGCACTCGCTGCCACCCGAAACCCTCGCGCGCCTCCGACTGACCACGAGCGCGCAGGGGCTGACCATCGCGCGCCGCGATCGCGCGAGAAACCCTAACCCTCGAGCGAGCGTCCCGAAGCGACATCAGCCCAACATGTGTGCATGTGTGCATGTTTAAGACTTTAAGTACGCTAACTAATTCGTGATTCTGACATTAATTGTATGTTGAAAATACAAATGTGGTAAAAATATGGTGACTTAAATTACCATTCAATTCACCATTACATTATCTATTGTAGATTCAGGAACTATGATCCAATACAGATTGGTTACTTACAGTTGCACATGCTCTAACACTTGAGGGTACATATTCCATTCTTGCATATTAATGTAATAATCTTGCATATTAATGTTATAATGTCCTCAATCCACACTAATGTATATGATATTAATGGGTCTAAGCATTTATTCTATACTCGAAATAAGGATATGAAAGTTAGAACATGGTATTCGGAATGAACTTGAATATATTGGATATAATTATATCGTATAGGTCGGGTTATTGGGCTTGCGGGTGGACCTTCTCAGGTCCGAGCTCGGCCCGATAATCAATACTGACTCATTTTGAGGCCCATGAACCACCCACTAAATTTCGGGTTTGGGTCGGGTTACGCGGGTCGGGTTTGGGTCGGGTCGGGCCGGCCCAGCCCAATGCCTAACCCTATCGCACACACATAGTTCAAAAAACATTGCAAGAAGCTGAGCATGATTAATATATATGCTCTAGATTGAAGGGGAGTTTTGAGAGCTTAATTTGCAACTCTAAACCTAGGGTCCGATCACCTCATATATGAGAGTCGACAAATACTGTAACCATAACCCTAGGTCTCCAAGTTTATAAGGAGCCCTAGGGTTCTATCCTCAATCAAGGAAGTTCTATTCTAGAATTCAACTTCCCAGCCATTGAATAGTATTCCTTGTGTTGTACTCAAATAAGTATCTTCTGAGCTCACCCAGCTTGGTTGCCAGTCGAACTGTGACCAACCGGATCAGGTTACATACTCTCCAAAAGTCTTGCACAATCTCCCCGAAACCTTCCTCTAATAGCCATACACGTTCAAATCTGAAAAACGTTCTAGGCATGACCTCCTCCATAGAAGATCAAAGCAGCAACGAATTATCCGAATGCACACATGGAAAAGCCCATGCCCCAGCTGGAGGGAATGTCGGCAATGCATAAAGTGACATGACGAAACAACCAATGCACGGTCTCGATATGGAGTTCCTTCACGTATAGTTACCCTCGCTCGCATCAACGGTCTCCAACTGTAGCTCTGTAATAAGAAACGATATTGACTCTGACCCAACATCCGGATCACCCTACATTATTGGCCTATCTTCTGGCATTAACATAACGTAAAGATCACCCCCTATTATCCAAACCTCTGAAGGATACCTCTCCTGCACTAGTCGAATATCATTTAGATGATCGGAAATATTTAAACTATTTGGTGACCTGTAAACATTGCTACAAAGCACCTGTCTATTTTCCATCCGTTTGCGCAATCACACCAAAAACATGTCTTCCTCGGATCTCCTCCCCTTCCAATACAAATTGATCCCCATTCCAGCCGATCACTAGTTTACCCACCACTACGGCCGAATCTATCCATTTGAACTCCTGAACGTGGATGCCTTTAGCATCCCTCCAAATGCTACCCATGCCTTGTCCTACATTTGTTTCTTGCAACATCACAATATTTACCTTCAATTCCTTGGTGAGATCTCATATTGCCAGTCTCTTCCCCAACCTCCCTACGCCCCTTATATTCCATGTTAGCATGTTGGGAAACGTGAATGAGAGATTTTCTATTCCATAGCCCTAGGCTCTCTTATATAGGAGAGTAGCCTATGGGTAAATTACACAAAGAGAATAACAAGAAAATAAAATAACGAAGAGGTACAGTTATTCAATATGCGTCAACACTCCCCCTCAAGATGGAGCATAGATGTCAATCATGCTCAGCTTGGAAGCACACTTCTGAAATGGACCTCGTAACAATGCCTTGGTGAATATGTCTGCAGTCTGGTTCTCTGAAGTAACATGAGATGTGGCAATGAATCCTTTCTGAATCATATCACGTATGAAGTGACAATCCACCTCAATATGCTTGGTCCGCTCATGGAATGCAGGGTTGTTTGCAATAAACAAAGCAGCCTGATTATCACACTCCAAGTTCATAGGAAGTGGTACATCTAAGCATAAATCTGTTAGCACCGCTTTCACCCACATCATCTCTGTAGTAGCCTGGGCCATAGCCCTATATTCGGATTCAGCACTAGATCTGGCTACCACAGTTTGTTTCTTGCTCCTCCATGAGACTAGGGCATCTCCAACATAGACGGCATACCCTGAGGTGGACTTCCTATCCTTAGGACATCCTGCATAGTCTGCATCTGCGCATGCTGAGATAGAAATCCCCTTTCCTTTCTTGAATAGCAGACCTGCACCTGGAGAAGATTTGAGATATCTAAGTATCATATGTATTGCATCCATATGCACCTGGCGTGGTTGCTCCATGAATTGGCTCACACGGCTCACTGCAAATAATATATCTGGCGTGGTGATCGTGACATATAACAGTTTGCCTACCAGTTCTCTATACCTTCTCCTGTCCACCTCCTCTGTGTCATCATCATACAGCTTCATGCTAGGGTCCATTGGTGTCGTAGCAGGTCGACACCCTAGCATACCTGTCTCACTCAGTAGATCTGTGACATACTTCCTTTGTGACATGACTAATCCATACTGATTTCTGGCAAATTCCAGCCCCAGAAAGTATCTAAGGACTCCCAGGTCCTTGGTGACAAACTCGGTCCCCAGCCTTTCCTTTGCCTGCTTAATGCCCTGTTCATCATCACCTGTAATCAAGATATCGTCAACATAAACCATGATTACAATGATACCTCTCGCCGTCTTCTGTACAAACAAGGAATGATCAGCATTGGAGCGTTTATATCCTTGTTTCTCAAAGAGGTCTGACAGCTTCTGGAACCATGCTCTGGGGCTCTGCTTAAGGCCATAGATGGCCTTATGTAATCTGCAAACCTTGGAACACTCCCCCTCAACAACAAAACCTGGTGGCTGTTGCATATAGACCTCCTCCTGCAAATCTCCATACAGAAATGCATTCTTCACGTCCAGTTGATAGAGTGGCCAGTCTCTAGTAACTGCAACTGATAACAGGATCCGTAGAGTGGAATGACGGGCCACAGGGGAGAACGTGTCAAGGTAATCTACCCCATATGTCTGTGTGAATCCCCGTACAACTAGGCGTGCCTTGTACCTGTCAATGGAGCCATCTGCATTGTGTTTAACTGTAAACACCCATTTGCAACTCACCGGGCTGACATCTGGGGGTATAGTAACCAAACTCCAGGTTCCTCTGGACTGAAGTGCCACCATCTCTTCCTCCATTGCTAGCCGCCATCTAGAATCCTGTAAAGCATCATGGTGGTTCCGTGGAATGTCTGTAGCTGAAAGTGCCAATGCAAACGTCCTGAAGTGTCCAGATAGCCTCTCAAAAGACACAGCTGCTGATACTGGATATTTGGCACAACTTCTCTTCGGCTTGCGTAGAGCGATTGGAACATCCAGATCCTGTGTTATCACCATGCTCCTGTAATGCATCCTGCTGAGAAATGTCGTCAGATCCATCAACATTAATATTTTCATTACATACCATAGGCGAGCTAGTTGACTGGTCAGGACCATGAGCTGGAGTAGGCTTGCGAGTGTAATGGAATGGTAGCGGGGATACTGTTGATGGCGGTGGTGGTGGTGGCGGTGGTGGTGGTTGTGGTGGTGATGACGGTTGTGTTAATTGTGGCACTGGTGATGGTGGTTCCATGAATACGGCATCTGGAGCTATAAGATGTGGCTGCGTGTTTCCGGATTCTGGGAAATACATAACAGATTCAAAGAATGTAACATCTGCACTGATCATATACCGCCGACGCACAGGATCAAAACACTTGTACCCCTTTTGTGATCTGGGGTACCCCACAAAGATACACTTGACAGCCCTAGGAGAGAGCTTGTCAGTGCCAGGCGACAACTGGTGGACAAATGCGACTGACCCAAACACACGAGGGGTAAGAATGAACAGATCCTTGTCAGGATAAATAAGTGAAAAAGGAACCTGTTCATTCAAGACGGACGAAGGCATACGATTTATAAGATAACATGCAGTAAGGACTGCATCACCCCAGTAGGAGTACGGGACATGACTCTGAATAAGAAGAGACCTTGTGACATCAAGTAGGTGACGGTGTTTTCTTTCTGCAACCCCATTTTGTTGAGACGTATGAGCGCAAGATGTTTGGTGAATAATTCCTTTAGAGGAGTAGTAGTTGGCTAGATTGTTGGTGCACAACTCTAAGGCATTGTCACTTCTCATAATTTTTACAGATGTGGAAAAAACATTCTGAATCTCATTTAGAAAGTGAACAATAATATTTCCTGCTTCAGACTTATTTTTCATTAGAAATACCCATGATGCTCTAGAAAAGTCATCCACAAATACAATATAAAACCTGTGCCCCTGATGATCGGGAACACGACTCGGACCCCAGACATCGACATGAAACAACTCAAACTTGGAGTTACTACTCCGACCTTGACTGCTGGGAAAAGACGACCTGTGATGTTTTCCCAACTGACACGCCTCACACTGGATAGGTGTGTGAGAGAGACTATAGAGTAGGACTAGACGCAACTTCTGAAGCGGTAAATGACCAAAACGCAGATGCCACAGGAGAGGAGATACTTGTTCAGCGGGAGAGGCTGTGATTCCGGCAAACGGTGTCTGGTTCAGACGATAAAGGCCTCCTTGCTCATAGCCATGACCAATCACGTTGCCCGTACGGATGTCCTGAAAAATCAACGAAGATGAATCAAAAATAGCTCGACAATGGAGATCTTTCGTAATCTGACTAATCGACAACAGATTCATAGAAAAATGTGGTGCATGTAGGACATTCTTGAGCTGCATAGAAGACGTCAGTCTAATCTCCCCATGACCTGTGATAGGAGAATGCGTGCCATTGGCAATAACTACTGTCCGTCCTGGAGGAATCTGAGTGTATCCTGTAAGTAGACTCTGGTCGCCACAAAGATGATGTGTAGCGCCCGAGTCCATGATCCATGGCAATGTATCAGATCTACTACTGTGGAGTGCAAGAGTACTACCTGAAGTACTGGTGGAGGCAGAAGCAGAAGCAGCAGCATCAGTATGACTCTCTGTAGTAGGTGCTGGACCAGATGGTGGGATAATACCCTTGAGGCGGGCAACCAGGTCATCAAAACGCTGATCCAGTGAAGCAGCAGACGGGGGCTCTATCTGCTCAGCGGCTCGTGCAGATGCAGGAAATCCATGCTTCGAGTAACATGTGTCTTCAGTATGTCCGACGCGGTGACAATATGAGCATGTTGGCCTAGTGCGGCCACCCCTTCCACGAGGGGTACGTCCACGGCCCTGATGATGAAATCCGCGACCTCTGTTGGCCGCCATAGCTGAGGGATTCTGATTCGCTGCTGCTGAAGGTACTGTGATCCTGCTCAATCTGTGAAAAGCTTCCTCCATGGGAGGAATAGTCGAGTCCGCCAGAATCTGTGAACGTGCTGCCTCATACTCTGGGTCAAGTGCAACGAGAAACACACCCACCATCGTCGCATTCCTGTATGTCTTCTGCTGTTCTGGTGTGGCAGTAAGAGGCATGAAGCTATAGAGCTTCTCGAACATCCCTCTCAATGATGTATAGAGGGAATGCAAAGGACGACCATTCTGCTTTATCGTGAAGATATCATGTTGTAGTTGCTTGATTTTCGTCTCGTTCTTCGCTTGAGAATACGTTGCTGCCAGGATATCCCACATGTCTTTGGCTGTAGGTTGATGTAGAATGTCATTGGCGATTTCAATGGCCAATGTACCAGATAGCCACACCTTGGCATAAGCATCATCTGCCTCCCATGAGGCATGAACTCCAGTCTTCTCTGCAGGCTCGGGCTCGGTAAGAATATGCTTCTTACCCGTAGACTTCATCATACTCATGAACTGCATTGCCCACAGTTCATAGTTCGTACCATCCATCTTGACAATGGGCGCTGGACCACGAAATGCACCCATAGATGGGATATCTGCCTTGCTTTCTGACATACTGGAGATGGAAGACTGGAGTGACCGAGAGACAACAATCTTTGTCTACAATGACATAGACGGGATTAGTTGCGCGTGTAGACGTCAAGCAACTAACCCCATGTATATCAAGATCTGTGCCCTAGAGTTTTAGGACTTGGGGCACGCAGGCACGTGCAGGAAGCACGTGCGCGCGCAACCAGATGCAGGTGCAGGCACTACTGGATGATCACTGGTGCACGCTGTTTGCACAGCGCACAGGGAGGGCGCGCAGTGGCTGGATGCGCGCTAGATGCAGTATGTGCGCTAGGCGCACAGTCGCTGGAGGCGCACTAGGCGCTGGACTTGCGCCGCACGTTGCGCGCTAGATGCGCTGCGCGCGAGAAGCGCTATGCGCAGAGGCGCCGCAGAGGCACTGAAGGGCGCCGCAGGCGAGCGGCGAAGATCGGCGATCGGATCGGAGAAGGGAGCGGCGCCGAGAAGGGAGAGAGAGAGAAGAGAGGCCGGCGGGTGGGGCGGGTTAGGGTTAGGGTTTCGAGAACTCCGGTCTAGGACCGTCGCTCTGATACCATGTTGGGAAACGTGAATGAGAGATTTTCTATTCCATAGCCCTAGGCTCTCTTATATAGGAGAGTAGCCTATGGGTAAATTACACAAAGAGAATAACAAGAAAATAAAATAACGAAGAGGTACAGTTATTCAATATGCGTCAACATAGCACATTCACTCCGAACCATGGTTGGCCCCCATGGTAGGATCAACCCTAGACATTCCATTAGTTCCCTATCATGGATATCCTCCCTTTGTGCGCTCTCTGATTCTGCCTCCTGCGCTTTCAGAATCTGCTCGTGTGTTCTCTCTGGCTCATCCACCAGTACCGCCGTTTCTAAATTCTGAAAAATAGTACCCCCGCATGCCTTCTTGCTGAAATAAATCTTCACCTCATTATCCTGCTTTTCTCTGGACTTATAGGCGAGAACGCATAAGGATCCTTGCCCAAGAACCATCCCTATGGTGAAAATCAACATTTTCTGTCCTTAGTATTTTCTCTGCTTTGGTTCAGGTCGGTCTGGTTATGATCATCCTTTGACTCTGCTTTCTATGTTTCTGCCCCCATCTTGGTCGAACATATGTTTCTCTATTGTCGGAGCATTATCCCCAACCTTCTGTGGCGAAGAAGTCCTGAGTTCTGTCACTGACGACTTCAACATCTCACCATCCCAAAATCTTCTGCCTCGATTGCTGGATCCACCTCCATCCTTCCAATTAGTATACGATGTTTGCTTCAGGCCTGAACCCCAAACACTCTCCCCGTCGCAATATTCGGTCGTTCCTATTTAGCATGGGCTCCAGCATATTGTCTCCATCTCCGGACCCCGACAACCCCCTCTGCGCTATCCGAGTATTGGATTCCACCCGCGTGTAATTCAACTCTACCAACCCATCCTCAATGGTTCTTCCTGGACAAAACCTAGGGTTGCAACATCAACCTTATTTGAATCCACCCGAAACCCATTTCTCTGGCCCACCTTGATCGAATTCGGATCTACTGTTTGGATCATCACATGGTGTGCATCTGGATCCAAAATTGAGTCCCCCATTTAGTTCGAGTTCACCACAAGATCCAAAAGGCTTTACAGTAGCTTCGCCTCCACAAAGGCCATCAGATGACATGATAATATACATCCTTTCCCTTTATAATACACATCCAAAATCTATCCCTATTTCTGGAAGTGTGATCGAGAATCTCATAGAAGTTTATAGCATCCCTTTTTCTAATAGGTTGTGCGGCGCTCAGAGTTGCGCCCATTTTTATAGAAAGTGGGAACTTAAGCGTCACATCCTTCCACTTTCGGACCTCCCAAGCCTTGTCATTTCCCTATTCGGCTATGCCTTCTTCGGTGGTTGGAAGCTCTTCCAACTCAATGTGGAAGAGTGTTTTTCCAACTTGCTGTTGAACGTAAGGCGGTAGAAACGAGCCATGGACCGCTACCTCGACGACTACATGTTTACCAGACCCTTTCATTAACCCATATGATAAGATAGAGGTGACCTTCCCTACCCCCATAAGCACTTTCTCCACAGATTTCAGTCTCTTGCTCGCAACAACATTTCCAGGGAAAATTCGTCCCATGGGTAAGTTTCTAAACTTATCGGCCCTAGGCGGTTGCCCCACTAAAGTGAGGGAGGTATGCGCCCAGGTTTTGTGTCCCACTCGGCTCCGAGCGCCATCTTTCCAAAAAGAAAGAATGAGATCACCGCCTAAGAGCGATTATTTTTTTTTGTTATGTACTATAGATAAGCCACCTCTTGAAGAGGCGGCTTTGATTTTAGCCAAAGCAGCCCCTTGAAGTGGCGGCTCTCACTGGCATGTAACACAAAAACTCTAAGGGCAAAACCACCTCTTGAAGAGGCGACTCTCACCGGCAAGGTTCAGGAAAACAGTATGCGTATACGTTCGGATTGGTCACCGAATACTGAATAAGCGATATGCAAGGGCATATGTGGGGTATATGCGGTTCTACGCGGTTTTCTAATTTTAATTGAATTTAAATAAATATCTATGAATAACATTACCACTGAATTTATGTATCTAAGCGGAGTTAAAGAAGATCTAAGAAAAATAGTTCATGTTAGATGTGTGTGTATATATGCTTTTAATTGCCTCATATTTAAACATAAAAAACATTTACCATAAAAACTTTACATTAGATGATCCGTAATAACAAAACTGCAATACACATACATGCACTACATGAGCAAAACCTCAATCGACATATAAAAAAATATTCGACAATACATTGCAGATACATGTAAAAATAATACTTGAGAAAAACATAAAACGTTGCATATACGTAATGGTATAATGCATTGCAATTGTATAAAAATGCTTGTCATATTCTTATAATTGAATGAAGGAAGAGGCAGAGCTACGGAATTAAGGACCTGAATGAGAAGATTGAAAAGTTGGAGCTGCTGGAGCAGTATGCGGGGCATATGCGTGATATGCGGGGCATATGCGGGCCGAATATGCGGGGATGGCGCATAATGCACTGATTCATGAAATCGGTGCGGTATGCATGCCGCACGGGCATATGCGGCCGATTTCGTGAACACTGCTCACTAGTATGTAACACAAAACTCTAAGGGCAGGCTTTGGTTTTAACCAAAGCCGCATCTTGAAGAGGTGGCTCTCACTGGTATGTAACACATAAAAATGTTAAGGGCAAAGCCGTCTTTTGAAGAGACGTCTTACCTACGGTACATAACAAGAAAAATTCATCGTGACCGCCCCGGGTCAATAAGTTTAGAAACTTACCACATGGATGAATTTTCCTCCAACAGTTCCTTTAGGATTAAAATCTTGTAGTAGACAAAGAGCGAGACACCATCCCGAAAGGCAGGTTGTATTCACCTTACTCCTTCGACCAATCCATCCCCATTTCTGTCTCAGATAGTCATCTTGCACACACCATCGGTCCTCCGTCCTACTTGGATGACATCTCTTCCAAAGATTGGATGTATCTTTTGCCAATATCCTCCGTTGCTTGTGACCGTCTTGATTCCAGTTGGCTACAAATCTCCACCAAAATATAATTCAAATGGATGCAAACCATTGCTTCAACTACCTCCTTTGCCGGTTGCTCACATGACTACTTTGTCACTTGTGTCTTACTGCTCCGTGGACATGATTGTTGTCGATGCCCAAAGCCTCCACAGCCGAAGCATTTGACCATGTCTCTGCAAGTTCCCTCCAGGTCTCCATGAAATCAGTCGCATGGGCCATAAATGCGGCCTGAAGACCGAACTGATTATGTGAATCGGTGCATTATGCGGTCTTTGCGGATTTCAAAAAAAAATGCGGTCTTTGCGCATTTGCGACCTCATATGCTTTGTTATGTACCCAAATGAGTAATCGGATCTTGCCAGATCTGAATTTGGACTAAGACCAAAGTCCGATTATTCACTCTAAATGTGACCCCCTGCTCGGATGAGACCCCTTGCTTAGTCGAAACCCTCTGCCCTAATATGGAACCCATTTCCAGCACTGGTTCTTCCTCCATGCCATTGCTCCTCACAGCTTCACTAACACATTCCTCCATCATTGCCTCCTCGCAGCATCGCCAATGCCTCCTTGCAGCGCTGCTTCTCACGCCGATGCTGCACATCACATTAGCTTGACACTGCATCCTCACAGCTTTGCTTCTCATACAGGCGCTGCATACCGCGCCGCCTCGCCAATACCTTCCTCCTCCATGGCACAGTGCTTTCCTGAACCTTGATCACCAAACCTAAAACTCCTCCTTTCTCGCCCCTTGACATGTTCTCTGCCTGCCGCAGCTTGCTCCCCTTTCACCAGCCTCCATCCAAGAATCACACCTGTTGCCTTGCTTCCCCTGCCACCCTTTGCTCCTTGCCCCTGAGGCCTTCCCACTCTGCCGACGCCATCTTCGATTGCTGCTCTCCAGCCAATCAATACCCCCAAGTTCAGAGTTAGGGTTAGGGAGGATCAGTTATTTGCTTCTTTAGTCATGCATTTTTTTGCAAAGATAGCCCCATTGGGAAAGTCAGCCTTGGTTAGTATGTGAAAGGACACGTTTCTTTTTAGAAATGATGAGTTTATTTTAGCCGTACTAACTGCAGGATATTGATTGTGTTTTTGATGTATACCTTGTGTGTCTGCCCATCCATGCAAATTGTGTATCGTACTTGCTTTCTTTTGCAGGCCAGAGCATCCTGCTGAATTGAAATCATTGATGGAAGAGTATGTAACCCTTTTAACAGGTCTGCTTCTTCATTTATCATTTTATTTAATACTTCTTGGTTTCTATTATCTTTATTTTTAGTAAATAACTTCCCAGATCTTGCTAGAAAAATTCTGCGAGGCATTGCTTTGGCACTAGGTGGGTCTGTGGACACATTTGAAGACCAGAGAGCTGGAGATCCTTTTTGGTATCTAAGAGTGATTGGTTACCCGGGTGCAATTGATCTTGAGAAACAGAAGAATGGTAGTGACATTGGCTGGTATAACTGATTCTAGTTTTCCTGTATTTTCTTGAACTCTTCAGTATTAATTATCACTTATTATTTCACTATTTGTTTCGTTATTAAAATTTACATGTGCATCTGGCATTCAGTGGAGCTCATACCGACTACGGTAAGATTACAACAAATTTGGTGTTCATCTGACAATATTCTTCTGTTTAAATTCAGAACTATATGTACATATCTTCGAAAGTACTGTCAGATGACCTGTGCAATTCACGTAACATCTTGTTTGTTCATAAAGACCTTGTTTTTTGCTAGGTCTTCTCACACTTGTCAACCAGGATGATGATGTACTTGCGCTTCAGGTATAGCGTTTTCTACTTCTGCTAGTAATATCTGACTGTTACATTCCAGCACCTGAGTTAGTCAAATTTTGTAAGTGCTATCATTTCTAAGGATGTATTCAGTATGAATGTGGTTGAGGTAAAGGGGTTTGGAGATCGATTCATGTCGATTAAAGTTATTTTAAGAGTGAAGATCCTAAACAATATTTGTGCATTTGTATCCCAATTGGCTTAGAATAGAGAATATCATTTGAAGGTTGACTTAAAGTTGACTTTGTTGCATAAGCTTGACTTGACGAGTAGTAATACTAACTTTTGTGTAGATCTTCAGAGATGCAATAATTGAGTATTCCAAGTACAATCGATGATTACACAGTAAGTACTTAGCTTTAAAACTTAAGAACAACATATACTATGAAAGAAAACGTCTGAAGAGCTTTTGTTGAGGTCTTGAACTTTGTCAAGTAGATGTAATGTGTGTGTCAGCTTAAATAAGAGTAAACAAGATTCTAACATGTTGGTGGAGCCAGTGGGGCCAATGGGACCATTCTGTCATGTAGTATCCGAAAGAGCCTCGCCCCCCACAACATTGCTAGAGCAGAAGTTTATGAATCTGATAAAACAAATGCTTTTCCCACATTAAGTAGGGTTGGCTACATGGATTCTTTGCCTCCATTCAGATCTAAATCGGGTCCTTCTCGGGCGTAGATCCAAAAAACTATGATCCCTTCAGATAGTCTCATTCCAACACTTCGTGGGCCGTCCCCGCCCTCTCTTAACCGACTCAACATCTCAAAACTCTCATCTCCTAACTGATGTGTTAGCCGACCTCCTTTGCTAATGGTCAAACCTTCTTAAGCGATTTTCTTGCATCTTTTCCTCAATCGGAGCTACACCAACTTTCCTTCTGATTGCATTATTCCGAATCTGATCTTCACATGTATGTCAACATATCCACCTTAGCAATTTCATTTCTACTATTGCCATTCTTTGCACATGTCTGTGGTTCACAAGACAACATTCGGAACCATAGAGCATAGCAGGTCTCACGATTGTTTTGTAAAACTTTTCTTTGATTTTCAAAGGAATTTTCTTATGACATAGAACAATAGAGGCTCCTCTGCACTTTCCTCATCATGTTGCAAAATAGATCCAAGTATCTAAAAGAAATTTTCTTCTGAATGTTTCATCACCAATCTTCACGTCGATTCCTTTACCATTGATTCCGTCAAAAGTGCACTCCATATATTCAATCTTAGCCCTACTTTTACGAAATCCATTAGTCTCTAATGCATGTCTCATGTCCTCAAGCTTCTCATTTACTCCATCTCTAGTCTCATCGATCAGTACAATATCATCAGCAAATAATATACTCCAAGGTATCTCATCATGAATGTGATTAGTGAACTCATCCATAATCAAAGTGAGAAGGAATGGACTCATAGCTAAACCTTGATGCATACCAATTTTGATGTCAAAATAGTCAGTCTTCCCAGACTGTATCCTTACACAAGCTGAAGCTCTGTCATAGATATCCTTTTGTGAGGTTAATGTATATGACATGTACCTTTTTCTTCTCCAAAACTCTATACAATATCTCCCGTGGGACAGAGTCATAAGCCTTCTCCAAATCAATAAAATCATTTAGAGGTTCTTCCTTTTAGCTCTATAAATCTATTGCTCTCCTCAGAAAGTGGATGTCTTCAATAGTTGAATGATCTAGCATGAATCCGAATTGATTTTCTTTTACTTTGGAAACTTACCCCAATCTTTTTTCGATCACACGTTCCCAAATTTCATAGAATGACTCATCACCTGATACTTCTATAATTCATGCAATTTTGAATGTCTCCTCCATTCTTTATGCATTTCTTGCTTCACCAAATAACATTAAATAAATTTGTAAGCCAAGTCAAACCACGTTCTCATAAAACTCTCCATACTTATATAGGAATATCATCATGTCCTACATATTTCCCAGATTTCATAACCTTCAAAGCCTCCTCTACTTCATTTGGAGTTGTCTATAGCTTGCATGATTCAAGTAGATTTCACTACTAGTTAGATGTCCCGTAGTGATCTCTTTATTTCCTTCTCCAATGAAAAATTTATGGGAATACTGCTTCCATCCAATCTCTATATCCTCCTGAGTAATATACATGTGTCCTTCCTCATCCTTCATGCATCTCACTTGAGAAAGGTCTTTGACCTTTCTTTCTCTTGCTTTGGTCGACCTGAATATATCCTTGTGGCACTCCTTTGAGTCATGATTTTTGTAATAAACTTCATAAGCTTTTGACTTAGCTTCTCTTACATCCATCTTTGTTTCCTTCTTCGATATTTTGTAGTTTGTGACGGCTTCCTCTGTTCTATCATTAAACATAGCTTTAAAGCATGTTCTTTTAATTTTGAGCTTCTCTTGCACCCATCCACTCTACCACTAAGCCTCCTTTTGGCCCGGGACTCCTCTCTTTGACTCACCTAGCATCTGTTAGGCTACCCTTCAGATGCAAGATGCTACTGCCTCCCACATCTTGTTTGTACTTCCATTACAATTCCAAGATAAGTATTCTAAAACCTTCTCTGTGAAGCTTGATTTGCTTCAATTGGAGATTCCACCCTTTAGTTCTAGTGATCTTGGAAACCCGCCTTTTCGTTACTAGCCCTTTTATTTGCACATCCATGACTAACAAGCGATATAGGTTGTCAATCTCTCTTGGGATTACTTTGCAGTCTTTGCAACACAATCGATCTCTTCTCCTCAACTCAAAGTAATCTATCTGTGTTCTAATCGGGCCCCTCATATAAGTAATTAAATGGTCCTCCCTCTTCTTGAAAAGATTGTTTGCTATGAAAATATTAAAAGTCATTACAACATCCAGAATGACTTTTCCCTCTTCATTTCTATCCCTGAAGGCACGGCCTCCATGAACACTAGCATACCCTGAAGCATCCTTTCCCATATGTCCATTAAGATCTTCACCTAGGCAAATCACCTCTCTTTGTGGGACTCCTTGCATAAGCTTATCCAAATCCTCCCAAAAAGCTTGTTTAATCTCTTCATCTAAACCAATTTGCGGTGCATAAATTGAGATGATATTCCGAATTTCTTCTTCGAGTACCAATTTTAGCAAAATAATCCGTTCCCCGAATCTTGCACCTCAACCACACTATCCTTCAATTCCTTATGAACAACCACTCCAACACTATTTCTAGCCTTATCTTTACTTGAATACGAAAGTTTAAAGCATGTCTTCTCGATCTCCCTTGCTTTTTCACCAACCCATTTTGTCTCTTTGATACATAGTATATGAATCATCCTTCTTTCCATTGTATATGCTATCTCCATGAATCTGATATATCTAGTTATTGGGAGATATTGAGGTGACTCAACTTGTTGTATGTCTCCTCTAGGATAACAGTATAGTGTCGGTCATTATCTGATCTCGAGTTGAATAGTAGGATGATCCCAACCCCTCAAGGAAACTCAGCACTATTAATTCCTCGTGGGTGACATTCTGCATCGTACATGTAAAGACCTTCCTTAAGTGATGCAACGTGAAACGAATAATTCAGGCTTAGTTTTCCGTCTGTTAATTAGAGTTTAATTACATTAACACCGAGTTAATTTTATTGAGTTTGTTGCAAGTTTATTAATAACGAGATCACATGTGATCTTGAATCAATTAGTTAGTTTGTTATTAAGTAGTTAGTCGATTATAGATATTTAGAGTTCAAATTAGGATTTAATTTAATTTCATTTTATCATCTTTCTATTTTTGTAACCCCGCCCCTACTATATAAAAGAGATGGTAGTCAAATATTATATTCAAATCAAGAGTCAATTAAAATTTGAGATTTATCTCATATCTCTCCTTTCTCTCTTTTCTCTCTCGATGTGATCTTTGTGGTTGTTCTTTCCCAATTCCCTCGCATCCGACGAGCCTTATCTCCTTTCCCCTCTGATTTCTTCCACCACAAAATTATTTTTTTATTGTTAAAATTCTATGTTTGCATAAATTGGTATCAAAGCATGACCTACATATCATCCCTATGATCTGATGATCCTTTCAGGCATTCACGCAAGCACAAAGTATCCGATCATGGCCCACATATTTTTCTACGCGAAAGATCCAATGCTTATCGAGTACATGGAACAACATGCAACAAACGTCAATGCAACCCCTGTCCAGGAGGTTCACGAGCCTCCAACCCCTTCCACGATGCTACAGGTCAGCCATCTTACGACCCCTACGCCTCCGAAGCCTTCCTAGGTACCGCCCCTAGCCTCCCAGCAGCTTGCTCCCCAACCTTCTTCTCCAACCACCACATCAACTGTTCTGCTACCATCTTCCCCAGCCACCAAAGTCCCTCCACCAACTTCGGAACCCCTCCCATTGCTCTTGCCACCTCCTTATGTCACCATCTCAGCCCAATTTAATCTACAGTGCCGACCCCAATCCCAAACCCACCATCATGATATCGACATCAACTAGATCCAACATACTGCCACCGCCTTCTGCGATGCCGCAATAATAGCCAACACAGTGGCTACAACCACCTATGCGTGGTCCTCGAGCTCGATAATCGCCGCCACTTGTTGGTCAAAAGGGTACACACTCGAGACCGAACTTGTCGATGTAGAAGCCTCCACCTCTTGTGCATCAAAGCCACCTGCCACACCACGCGTTGCTTGCACCTTTAACGATTTCACCCCAATCAATCACGACGTCGCCAACCGCTTGGGATGGTAGGAACCCTAACAAGGGTTTGTTGAATTTCTATTGAATCACATAAAAGGTGGGGCAAAAGGTTATCAAGGTATAATTTCAAAGAAGCCCCTCTACCAAAAAGTCTTTGTTTAAAGGTTAAACTTGGTGGAAAGGTAAGAGGGGGAGTTATTTTAAGTGAAGTGGTAGGAAAATATCAAATGCGCTCTCTGGCTGAAAAGAGTTACACATGTAATGTTGAATGAGTATGAAAGATAAATAATTGGAACAAATTATTCCACAAATTCAGCAAGAATTCTTCGACGCCGCACATGAAGTTACAACAACTCATCAGGAGATGGGTTTTTCGAAACGAAAAAGAGCTGATGCATCTGGAAACAGATAATTAGGGCTTAATTTTCCATCTGTTAATTTGAGCTTAATTAAATTAAGGCTGAGTTAATTTTATTGATTTTTTTTCAATTTTATTTTAAATAACGAGATTGCATGCGATCTCAAATCAATTAGTTATTCGGTTATTAAGTAGTTTGTCGGTTAGAGATATTTAGAGTCCAAATTAAGATTTAATTTATTTGATTTTATCATCTTTCTATTTTTGTAAACACTCCCCTTCTATATAAAGGGAATGATAGTTCAATGTTTTATTAAAATCAAGAGTCAATTAAATCTTGGGTTTTATCTCGTCTCTCCTTTCTCAATCTTCCCCCTCAACGCGATCTCCATGGTTCTTTCTCAAATCCCTCGCATCCGGCGAGCCTTCTCTCCTTTCCCTTCCGATTTCTTCCGGCAAATATTTTTTCCACTGCCAAAATTATTATTTTTACCGTTAAAATTCCCCGTTTGCATCGTTAAGGATTTGTACTTCTCACCCAATGCCTCCATCTGCGAGTAGTAGTAAACAAGAGTATTTCCCCCATGTCGAAGTCATGCCTAATCATAGTAGGTTTGGGACACATGATTCATGTTTGTCTTTTGCAAATATGACTCCATCATGTTGTTCCAGATCTTAGTCTTTTATAGTGGATCACTTCGTCAGCAATCCGAGGAATGACACTAATTAGTAGCTTGGCACAAATCATGCCATTGTCTACTCTCTGCCTGGAATATGTCATGCCCTCGGTCTAGCACTAAATAGACGATGTAGCTTCTTTTTGTCTCTGGCGGATATTAGGAAAATCCATGACAATCAAGTATGGTTGGTCTCGTCCAGTGTGACGATCTGAAGAAAGAACGGGGTTTTCATGCTTCTTCTGTCCTTTCGCATGTGATGCCCCATCAGATTCTGAGCTTGACAAATTCTGAGATTTCTCCTATGACTGAACCACATAAGAAATAAGATAAATCAGATCTGAAGATGCGTAAAACATGGCGTTGTCTGTCGCAAGCCAGATTCCGATCGCCTATCAGCTGTGGCTCGTGGTGGACCAACCGCACCACGTACAAATGTGTGAACATTGTGCGGGAGGCACAACATGGTTATTCGACCTGCTCTATTTAGTGGAGTGACCAAATAGAATAACTCGGATCGACTAATCAGTCGACTAGTAAAAAATAATATATATTATTATAACTTTTTTAAATGTAAAGCGAAAGGTAGATGTGAATAGTTTTGATTGTAGTTTAATTAATATATTTATCTTATTAATTAGTGATCATATATGTATAAATAGATAAGATTATACATATTAAACAACCTTTTTCTATTTAAAATAATTAAAATGACGATCGAATATTCCTATTAGTCACCCAAATACCGTTTATTCTTTATTCAGTGACCATTCCAACTTAATATCAAATACGGACTTTAACAGACTGTGCATGAGGCAGAGGCAGGGCATGAGGGAACGGTGTGCATGGGGGGTTTGGGGGAGGGTGGGGGGAGCAACTCTGAGACGACGGGTTTTTGATGAGGTATCAAAGAAGTACGGAGCTTTGTTGTACGGCCGACGTTCCGATACCATGCCGAAAGGGAGAAAATTGTTATATTGAGATGATTGCCCTAGTCATCTCTATGTAGAGAGGATAGGGTTAGGGTGTACTCCATAGGAAGAGAATATACAAAAAAATCCCCCATATAGGTATTGCTCAAATTTTAGCAATGTTCTCTAATGATGGATAATGTTCAAATAATATCGATTTTAAAATAACATATCTTTCAGCTCAGGGATCTCCTTGAGAAGGAAGTGTCTTTATATCATTGCCTGCCATACATATCAGTTTGTAAAAGAGACAGAGAATTTAGGCGAAAACAATCTCTGCTGGAAACACATATGAGACAGTTGATATGAGGGCAGAAGCTCATACTTGTTTTCTGAGTCAGTAGTATAGCATATTTAGTCCATTATTTTCTCATATCCAGTCAGATTTCCAGTTATAAGAAATTGGTTGTTGATTTTATATATCCTTGTCTGGAAAACAGGTAAGAAACAACTCCGGTGAATGGATTGATGCTCCACCTATTCCCGGAACATTCGTCTGCAACATAGGTGACATGTTGAAGGTCGTTTACCCTTGTCCAGTAATTTGCTAATCTTTCTTGAAAAATGAGCAGTATACATGTCCTGATACCTGGGTGCTTTCACATAGATATATTGCAATGGAGAATATGAATCAACGTTGCACAGAGTGATCAACAACTCTCCAGATTACCGAGTTTCTGTTGCTTTCTTCTATGAGGTTCTTCCCCCCATCCTTTTGATTGGTCATTCTGATACTTTTTTTCCTGTTTTTACAATCATAAAAAATACCACAGACCAACTTTGATACACTGGTGGAGCCCCTGGACTTCTGCATGGAGAGGACCGGTGGAGTTCCAAAATTTGGCAAAGTTGTGTATGGAGAGCATCTGGTAAAAAAAGTACTCTCGAACTTTGTAAGCTATTAAGTTATTAACTTTCATTCCCATGTAATTTAGTAATGCAGTTTGGGAACCAATAAATGTAAGGAACTCATTTTAAGTAATGCTTGTCAAATTTGTAGAGATAACGATGTAAATTTGTGGAAGTAATAAAGGATGTGGCATCAAGCCTGTATCAATTTTGCCTAATTTTTTAAATTAGAATCAGGTCCTAATAATTGAGGGCATCTTTTCCTTGGTTGCAAAATACTACATTTTCTACAGGAATGCTGCCTTCTCATTTATCACATTTTATGCTGATCTGTTGTCAGCTGGACTGCCAGTTGCGTATTCTATTTTCTTGCATGAATAGCCCCCCTTGCATTTATCACAATGGAACACCATTTTGTTTATATTTTTTCCAGCCTTTTTTGATGGAGAGTGAAGAGAGAGGGAGAGGAGGGCGCCAGCGATCAGGAGAGAGGGAGGTTGAAATTGATCGAGAGTGGAAGGGCAAGTTGGCGGAGAGGGAAGATGAAATTGATCGAGAGCGGAAGGGCAAGTTGGCAGTTGTGGTCGACCCCCATTTGGAGAGGTCCTCTTGTGGAGATGATGTTGGTTGAAGACTCGTCATCCTTTCGCTGGAGGCATCCTCTCATTAGTGATGGCCCTAACTCCTAAGCTTCCTCTCCATCGACTGCTTCGGGTGGAGGGAATACCTTTAGGTGTCAGGAGTTAGTGCTCTTGCAAGTGCCCTGCTTGCTTCGGGTGGAGGGAATACCTTTAGGTGTCGAGAGTTGGTGCTCTTGTAAGTGTCCTGCTCGAAGTTTGGCAAAGTAAGGTGATGTTCCTTGGCTTGATGTCATGTGACTTTATATATGTTCTGTTGCGGATCGTGGAAGCGGAATACACACATGCGAGCAATCAAGTAAGCACTAAGACACGTATTTGCTACGTCCTTGGACGTCGACAATTGGTTTTCACTATAGTTAGCAAGAGACCTTAGGGCTAGTCTCAAAAGGCCTTCGAAGCCAAAACAATTCCTCTGATTTCTCACTTCTGGGACCATCTCGTGACGTGAAAACCACACTCAACGGAGAAAGAAGAAAATACAGAGGACGACTCAAAACACTAACCCTATGGAGGGTTATATAGTACCACAAATAAATCCTAAAACAAATAGGATTTCAAATCCTAAAGCAAACATGCATTAACCAAAGAGGATCTTCTCTGCATACTCAAATAGGATTCAAGATATATATATATATATATATATATATATATATATAATCTCCACGTTGAATTAAATCCTCTTAGAAGCTTTGCCGAACTCCGTCGTGCTGTCGCCAGCCCCTCCTTGGGACTATTGTCAATTATTGACATTAAGCAAGTCCAAACAATATTTGAACTTACTTACAGGAATTGCCTTTGTGAACATAACGACTGTATTATTTGATGTGAAAATATTCTTCTCATTGATTATGTTATCAAAACGAATGAAGTGATATCAAACATCTATGTACTTGGTCCTCTCATGATGCACATGATCCTTGGCTAAGCATATTGCAGTGAGGCTGTCACAATATACTATAGTATGATCTTGTTGTAGATCGATATCTCCAACTTAGCCATTCAGGCAGATGCCTTCCTTCGAAACTTCTGTCGAAGCCACATATTGCCTCTGTGGTGGACAAAGTAACTGATGGTTGTAAGGTAGCCTCCGACTGATGACATATTTCTCCAAAGTAAAGCGTAGCCTGTCATTGATCTCCTCTCATCAACATCTGCAGCATAGTTTGGTTCTGAATATCCAGCTACCAAACACTTTGAATCACTTCTGTAGATGAGGCTAATATCTTATGTTCCTCCTAGATAGCGGAAAATCTGATTAATTGCTTACCAATGCTCCTTCCCTAGATTGGTCATGAATCGACTAATGCCGCTGACAGCATGAGTGATATCAGGTCTTGTGCATACCATGACATACATAAGACTCCTAATAGCGCTGGCATAATGAACATGTGACATGTGTTTCTTCTCTGCATCTAACTGAGGTGCGAAAGAAACTGAGAGATGAATATTTGTAGTGGATGGAGTACCTAGAGGTTTGAATGTTCTCCATCCCAAAATCTTCTTCGATGGACCAAGATCCATTGTGTCAAACTCTAAACTAAGGTGCTTTTTCAGATCAGCTATGGTACTCTTCTTCTTGGCAGCAATCAACATGTCATGGACGTACAATAACAAATAGATGAAGGTTCTGTCCTCCACTTTGCTGTGGTAAACACAACAATCGTACAAGCTCCTATAGAATCCATGACCAATTATAAAGTTGTCAGACATCTTGGATCACTGCTGGGGACACTGCTTAAGCTCATATAAGGATTTCTTTAATATGCATAGATGGTCTTCCTTTCCCTGGAATGTGAATCCCTCTGGTAGTCGATGAGAATGTTCTCTTTGAGTTCACCATGCAAGAAGGTAATCGTTACATCTAACTACTCCAACTTCAAGACTCGATGTACTACAAGAGCTAGTAGCATCGTGATGAATGTATGTCTTATAATGGGAGAGAACATCTCGTTGTAGTCTATACCTTCCTTCTGACTGTAATCCTTCGCAATTAGGCATGCATTATATCTAATGCCTTCATTGCTTGAGATTCATATTTTCTTCTTGAAAACCCATTTGCAACCAACGATTTTCCTCCGATATGGTAAATTGACAAGCTCTCATGTCTGATTCTTATGATGAAACTCCATCTACTCACCAATAGTAGCAATCCACTACCTAGATTCCGCCCTTGCTATAGCCTCAATATAAATGGAGGGTTCTGGAGACTCTGCCTCCTCCACAACCTGTAGTGCAAATGCAACCATGTCTTCAAAATCATATCTCTACGGTGGATGTATCTCTGCCCCAACAATCGGCATGGATGTAGTCAATGGTCTCCTTTGTATTGTGAATAACTTTACTAAATTGCTTCATGTGTCATTTCACAAACACGTAATGCTCATAGAACTCCAGCATGGATCCATTAAGATCCCCAATGAGACCCTTATGACTGACTAAGAATATTCATCCCCATATGACTTGGGACACAACTACTGTAGAACCCATGATTGTAGACTCGTGCATGACATATAGGGCCTTATGCTTGTTGCCCTTGATGACAACCACCCCGACTTTGGCATTCTCCCTTATTTTATGGCTTAATTATCTTATGGGGTTTGGATTTAAGACCACTACGATATGACTTTGGTGGGTGGGGCTTCCTTAGGCAAGCCCTGGGTTCGAGTCTATGGCTACGACATATTGTCAAAACCTGGGCCTTTATATTTCTGCGAGCCACGTTGTGGTGGGTTACACGCTGCCAGCCACATTGTGGTGAGATTCTCGGAGTTGATTTGGAGGGCGAACTTATTCAAGGCATTCAACAATATGAATCGGAACTTTCTCTAAAGTTCATTACATAAGAGGGGATTCTTGAAGTTATGGATTGTGTGGATGAGAGGTTGTGTTACTACATCATTTGTGATTCTGATTGATGGTCGATGAGAGGGGTTTTCCTCAAACAAGCACTAACATGGGATGAAGGTAGGGTTACTCGCTGGATCTCATCCTTTTTGTATTGGCAACTGATTCAATTGCTATTTCCTAAAATCAGGTGGTATTAATTGATGGCTTTAGGTGGTTTGAGAGAACAGGATTTTCCATACCGATGATGACAGCTCATAGATAATGGCATCGACGAGGTCAGGCTCTTCTATGCTTTGTTAGATTTCTTTGGTTGGCTTCTCAAGACTCTAGATCAACTGAGAAAAATTAGCTACTGTCCATTTTAGCATGGAGGAGGATACTGCAATTGCATGCGAAGACATCTCAGTATCTTCTAGGGACGAGATGCCGTAATGCATATGGCATACTGGGGTCCTGTATTGGAGAAGATGAAGCGAAAGATGATGGGGTGGAATGAGAGATGTTCTCGAGAGGAGATGGGGGTTTTGTCATTCAGAAGTATGCTTTCTGCGATCCCTGGTTTCTTTCTTTCACTGTTCAGATGGTCGATCGGGATCCATCTTAGATTTGAGATCCTCGTGCGGAAATTCTTCTGGTCTTTATTTGGGAAGGGGAGAAGGATGTCAATAATATCGTGGAATTCGATTGCATAACCATCAAAAGACCCTCGGTTTTTTGGCGAACTGACTCTTATTTGGGCAGGGGAGAAGGATGCCAATGTCTTTACTTGTGATGAGCAGAAGTTTGTGATGTCAGATTCTTATCTTGAACATGCGGGCAAATGTGTCAAAAAATGTGGTATGGGCAAAACAGTAAGCACCACTAGAATGGTAAGCTACCAGTTTGTTAAGCCAGGTTCTGGTCCTATGAAAATGAGAATCTCTTTACACTTTGGCAATTTTTTGTTGGACATCAAACTATTAGGTGTGCATCACATACCCTTTTCAGAGGTGTATGTATTCAGAGGTCCACATGTCATATCGCCATTGGTAGAATTCCATGCAACTTTCAGCAGAATCCACATTGGTCAGAATATTATATTGTACTCTGTTCATAACTTCATATAACAGTTTGCCAATGGAACACGTTTTAAAACTCCCAGCCCATTCAAGCGAGAAGTGAAAGGATGGCCACCAAAGATTAGTATTAATTAGAGATGGCAAAAAATATACATGAGGCACTTCATTGTATTTTCCTGCGGTATTGCACTAGTAGCTGAGAATAGGTATAAAGTGAATATGAAGACCTAAATAGCATCGCCTCAAATTTCAGCGAAATTCGGTCGAATTTCTGTCGAATATCAATATCTAGTTGAAATCGATGTTCGACCGAAATGACCGAAATATGAGAGTCCTATTACATAAAATGACCGAAATGATCGAAATTTCGGTCGAATTTCGATCAAAATTCGACCGAAATTCTGTTTCGGTCTGTCACCGAAATGGTGACCGAAACCGACATTTAGGGTCTTGCTAAATAGTAAAAATGAAGGCACAGCAAAGTAAGGATTTTTACCAGTCAATTCAAGCATAGTTGAAAAACATTATATCCTAATTTAGCAACGTGGTGAATAGATGAATAAGTATACAAATTATTGCAATACGGTTGCAGAACCGAGCGATTGCTAAAATTCATGTCAGAATACCCACTTTTTTTTTTGAAAAAAGTATTTATTAACAGGGTTGACAATCATATAATTTGCAGAAAAAAGACGGGGCAATTCTACAGAAAGGATTATCAAACGTTTTGGTCAAGCAATACTTTCACCTAAACATTTCAGAAATGCCAATTTCCAAGAAAACACGCACTTATAGATCATGTTCAAGAGCTTGAGGTGCTATATTTATTATTCGTTTCAGGACTAAAGTCTCAACCAACTCAAACTCAAAAGGGCTATCAAGCGATTCGTCCCAAAATTGTTTTAAATCCTGAAACCTGTGTTTTCTTAAAAAAAAACATATCAACTTAAATATCTTACAGATACACATATCCTACAGATACCAATCTGATAGGATAATGTCAGAAACACATTATCAACTTAAATATGCATGTACTGAATGACTTATATATGAAACAAATATTAAGGGCGTTCATGGGGCGGGTACCTGACTCACTCATTTAATTCTGACCTGTCCCGATCCGTTGTTATTGAGTCACGGGTAACCCGTCCCATTCCAATGGGTACCCGATCGTAACGGGTACCCAGTTAATATAAACTGGTAATGGGTACCTGCAGGTACCGGTGGAAGTACTACCTTTATTAAGTGCAATTACATATGTATTTGATAAATATTAATTAAGGGACAAAATTGAACGTCCCATGCATATTGACGGCTACGATTTCTCTGTGTTGACGATTGGGACCAAAAATTACAAGTTCAACTTGGTTGATACACCAAGGAGGAATACGGTAGCGGTGTCGTCGGGGTGGGCGACCATCAAATTCATGGAGGACAACCCCCAAGCTTGGGTGATGATGCACTGCCACCTTGACATGCATCTAACATGGGGGCTGGACATGGTGTTCCTCATCGAGAACGGGGAGGGGGAGCTTGGATCTACCCGCCTGCAGAATCTGCCCTAGTGCTCGTGATTTCAGGATAATAATACCCTCGTCATCTAATTTTGACTTGTGTACCATTCTATAAATGATGTTATTTTAGTGCATACCTTCGTTGTACATTGGATTTGCCGCATATGAACAATGTGCATAAAGGAAATATCGTCAATATTTTGCTGAATCCGGTACGAAAAAGGCACAAGGTAAAATACATCATTTTAGCAGCATTTCGCTACATCGACGAAATTGATATTTTGACGATACCGAAATTTGATAAAATTTGAATTATGATTTTGTTTGGACCATTGATTTACACCATTCAAAATGGATACATATACAGATATGTCATGTGAAAGCTATCAAATGCATGTAAAGTTAATCAAGTTATATTATATTAATTTCTATTATTTTCGTATCATGTATCCATTTCATATCCATATCTTTTTTAACGATTCGGTAATATATTTTTCATATTTACTAATTTCTATATCCGCATCCATATTTATATTTTGAAAGATAAGAATAATATTTATATATCAGTATTTGTACCTAATCATTTGCATTGTTTAAAATAAATTAGGTAGTAGAAGCTTCTAAGGGTACCCGCAGGTACCCGTTAATTCAAATGGGTTTTTTAGATGGGTTACGGATCATGATATTGTGGGTACCCGACCCATCAATTTCAAATGGATACCCGTAAGTTTAAGGTCAAATTAAGCAGGTCAAGCTGGGTACTCGTTGATCCGGAAAAATTTGAACACCCCTGCCAAATATGGTGAAAAAAAAGACAATTTTTGGCGTATCTAATCGTTGACGACCAAAATTTTTGGCCCGTCAGATCTTCCTAATCTAGATCTTTATACAGAGTAACAACATTATTCAACTAACAACTAATATTCGGATATTTGTGGACATGAAAGTGATATCTATCTATGTCCATGTCAATTTTAAAACAGACACCAACGTCAAAATCAATGTAAAACGAATACGATCGATTTAGCAGGCATAAGAAGCAAGTGAAGAGCAGGAAAGATACCATTAACGAGGGAGAAGAGGCTCCCATTGGGCTGGTAGTCATACACCACGAGCCGCAGCCTCCCCACCATCTCCATGTGCCGCTTGAACTCCTTCCCGGCCGTCCCCATCCACCCGCTTCACGCTCACGATCAGCCGGTTATCCAGCACCGCCTTGTACGTCGGTCCCCACCGTCCTCCTCCCCAGAAGCTCCGCCGACGCCCACATCAGCTGCTCCAACGAGTGCATCGCCGCCTCACCGGCACAGAACACCAAGCACCCGCTCTTCCCCAGTTTTCTCGCCTGCTCCTCGGACAACGAAGCAGCTGCCTGCTTTACCCCCAATCGTATCGCAGGCACCGTCGCCGCCTCTCTAGAGGGCGTCAGTGGTTCCTGCGGCAGCCGCCTCGGTTCCTTTTCGGGGATCCAGCACCCTCTTATGCTTCCTCACTGCAATTCCGACCCCCAATAGAGCAATGAGAAGCACGCCGACGGACGTGAGGCCAGCGGTAAGAACTCGCCTGCACCGTGTCCATCGCGAGGGCCCCGATACCCCCGACGGAGGCGGATCTGCTCCAAATTCCTACCGTCGGCGGTGATCATGGACTCGTTGCGATCGTACAAATTCTGGAAGAAATCGCCGCGATCACGGCACTCGCGGCGGATCATGAGGCCGCAGAGGCCAGGGCTGGCGTCGAGGGCGCCGAAGGCAGGAGGGGAGTGATGGGGATGGGGCCGGAGAGGGAGTTGGAGTCGAGGCGGAGGACAGGAAGGGACTGGAGGAGGGTGAGGGAGGGGAGGGGAGGGTCGGAGAAGTTGTCATGGTTGTAGCGTGAGTGTCGCCTGAGAGCAAGGGAGTGAGGGAGGCAGCATTAGGGAAGGAGGTATTCCTTGATCTTCCAAAACGAACAAGAAATAAACCACAATTTTTCCTTATTTTTTCATCCAAATGGACCATGTAAGTTGATTTGGATGTATAAAAATGTCATCTTATTTCAGGATTAAAAATACTTTATCTAAATACAAGTTATCATAACATAAACATGCATATATTATTAATATCCATTTTATATATTTATATGTCTACAATATTTTTAGAGGTTAATGGGGTAGCCCCAACATGGATGCCCCACGTCATTTTTGGCATTTTTTTTATTTTTTTCCAAAAATATCACCATGTATATTCATCTCCATATCCCTCATATATATCATTCGAATTTCGTCAAAAACAGAGACTCCTACGGCCTTCATCCAGACAGTCATTTTTTAACGGTAACATATTTTTAAATCGACACCATCTCGATAAGGCCGTAGGAGTCTATGTTTCTGACGAAATTCGAATGACATATAGGAGGGATATAAGGATGAATATACATGACGATAATTTTCGGAAAAAATTAAAAAAAATGCCGAAATAAGGGGGCGGGACAACCCCATTAAATCCATATTTTTATCAGGCATCGGGAGCCTACATCAATGATTGTAGGTAACTCTCTACAAGCGATTTTTATCATCATTTTCTAAATTTTTAGTGAAACCTTGGGATGATTTACTTAATATATTGAGCGGAATATGAATTTCAAATTTTGTACAAAGCATAATTCCTCCATCTAGAATAGATAAATTTAACAGTGAACATTATAAAAGTTTCGAATTATGATTATGATGATCTAAATCTCCCAACATTTATTTTCAAAATTAAAAAAATTAAAAAAAATCCAATTGTACGTAGGTGCCTTTTTCCTCTTTTTTACTAATAAACTCTACTCATTCTTTGCCCCTACCTTATTTAGAGATGTTTCAACTAATGTTGTATCAACAATCATATTAATGTGATACAAATAGATCATTCGTGTTAGCAAGTTTATTAGTTTCCCGACTCTTTTTGTACGTGAAATAACTCTTATCGCGACATAACGAGACTTTATTGTGAGACAAGCTATCAAAGGACAACGGGACAATTACTATAACAATCACCTTATTTTCATCTACAATATTTATCACTTTCTTATCTATCATTCTAACAAAACAAAAGACGAGAGATATACGTCACATCTCCCTCATCCTTCTCAGTTCATTACCTCTCATCCCAACGGGATAAAGAGAGAGACGCATATCTTGAGATTGGAAGGTTGAAGATGGTGGGCTTGTGGTTGAAATGATTTATTAAGGGAGATGGATGATCAATCTGATCGGGAGTACAGCCGTACGTAGGGCTGGCTATTGAGTCACGGCTCGATGAGCTAAATTCGGGCTCAGCTCGATAAAGGCTCATGAGCTTGGCTCATTAAGCTATGGAGCCGAGCTCGAGCCAGATTTTTGAGCTCAATAGCTTATCGAGCCGAGCCCTGCTCAGTTTGATAACTCAACAACGAGCTCGATAAGGAATATATATATATATATATATATATATATATATATATATATATATATATATATATATATATATATATATGAGGAAAGGGAAGCTACAACATGATGTAGCTAACCTTAGCTACATCAGGGGCATTTTCGTCACTTTTTTTTAATTTTTTTTGAAAAATGCTTCCATGGATTTTCATAACTATATCTCTCTAATATGTTGTTCAAATTTCGTCAGAAACAGAGACTACTACGAGCTCCATCCAGACAGTCATTTTTTAACAGTCACAGATTTGCTGTATTTTACCTGTTCTGGATGGAGGCCATAGAAGTCTTTGTTTCTAACGAAATTTGAATGACATATTAGAGGGATATATTTATGAAAATCCATGGAATCATTTTTCAAAAAAAATAAAAAAGAGTGGCGAAAATGCCCATGATGTAGCTAAGGTTAGCTACATCATGATGTAGCTTCCCTTTCCTCTCTCTCTCTCTCTCTCTCTCTATATATATATATATATATATAGGGAATTTATCCAGAGAGCACTGTGCCCATTTGAGTTCAAATGAGCCTTTGTTGTCATCCTTCGGATCATGATCTAATGATCCTATTTTATCTCATCTATTCCCTTTTTTTAGCGTCAATCCTTACTATAACAAACTCCCCCCGCATTCTCCTCGTGTCTGATTTCCTTTTTTGATTCGCAATTAAGTCTCTCCGACGTTGCATTGTTTTTATTTTCGAAATTTCCAAAATCATCTATGGATTCGTCTTCAAGCGAAATCTCAAGATCTCCAGCGACGAAAGAAAGTCGTCTTCAAGTCCTCGATCTGTAAGTTTTTTCGTTGTTTATTAGACATTTATTTATTGTTCTTTTGTAGAATTTGATCGTTTGTTTTTTAGTTCTCATTTTCAGTTTCAAATGCGATGGATCATCTGTGAATGGAAACTGATCATGATTCCAAAGAAGCAATGATGAACGATGCTTCGTGGATGGATTTGAATCGTGAAAAGATCGTATCAAAAAGAGCGAAGATGGATGTCTTACAATTGGATTTAGATAACGAAATCATTATTTCAGAAAAATTATACCAAGTTACTGATGACATTTGCATATGTTACTGATAATATATCAAGTATTACTTTTCTATTTTATCATTCTTACTGATTAAAATCCATTCATAGTTACTTATGTATCTTAAGAAAATACAAGTTCTTTCTATCAAATACAAGTTAAGTAATTTATACGTAGCTATCAGTAACACTTGACATATTGCAAGTAACTAAATAGACTTACATCATTAATTTATACGTAGCTATCAGTAACACTTGACGTTGCAAGTAACTAACTAGACTTACATCAGTAATTTATACGTATCCATCAGTAACACTTGACGTATTGCAAGTAACTAAATAGACTACATCAGTAATTTATACGTAGCTATCAGTAACACTTGACGTATTGCAAGTAACTAAATAGACTACATCAGTAATTTATACGTAGATATCAGTAACACTTGACGTATTGCAAGTAACTAAATAGACTACATCAATAATTTATACGTAGCTATCAGTAACACTTGACGTATTGCAAGTAACTAAATAGACTGCATCAGTAATTTATACGTAGCTATCAGTAACATTAACGTATTGCAAGTAACTAAATAAACTACATCAGTAATTTATATGTAGTTATCAGTAACACTTGACGTATTGTAAGTAACTAAATAGACTACATCAGTAAAGAAGGCGGGGATGGACATTAGTAACAATCAAAATGAGTACTGTAAAATGGATAATTGTAATCAGTTCTTCTTGTATGGACATTAGTAACTTAATTACTGATCTCACAACAATAATTACTAGAGAACTGAATATGTATTACTTGAGTAACATGAATGAATTACTGACTGTCAGTACAATGTAATATTACAGATGTAAGTTACTGACAACTATTTCAATATTACTTATCTTGCAACACATAATTACTTACATATAATATATACATTACTGATCAAATGTACAATGACTATTTATTCGAAATGAAATTAAGGATTTGAATTTATCTTTCCAAAACCGTCTTCCTTTTTTTAAGGACTCGATATAATTGGAAATAGAAAAGGCTTAAATATATTAATATCCTTCCAAAACCGTGTCCTTCGAAATAGGAAACCATTCAAATGAAAATACACGTGGTGAACCCACGTTTGGTGCTCAAAAAAACTCAAATCGGCACAGTGCTCTCTGGATATGCCCTCTCTCTCTCTCTCTCTCTCTCTCTCTCTCTATATATATATATATATATATATATATATGAGGACTGGGAGGATGCACCAGCTGGTGTAGCTAACTAGCTGCACCCGGCTATTTTTTTCTTATATTTTTTGTGTTTTTGAAATGAAACCTAGGGGGGATTTAAATTACTATATATCACCATGATATCATACCAATTTCAACTAAATTCGACATTTATATCATCTCCATCAAGGCTATGGCATTTTCAGAATTATTGAAATTGACCATATCTAGATGGGCATGCTAGGAGTGTTTGTTTGCATGAAATTTGAAACACATAGTCCACACAATAAACTAAGTAAATCTCCATAAGTTTTTTTTCAAAAAAATAAAAAACCAATGAAAAAATCTCCGAGTGTAGCCAGTCGGCTGCACCCGCCGATGCATACTCCCTTCTCTCTCTCTCTCTCTCTCTCTATATATATATATATATTCTATTTGTGAAACTATAATGATTTTTATTTATATTAATTTTGCAACATTGTTAATGGTGGATTATGTGTTTATGTGACAACAATGTTGGGTGGACTATTTTGTAGACTTGGATTTTCTACCTTTTATCTATGTTAATCTAGGTTATAGTTAGATATTTAGTATTTTTTTTCTTTTTTATTAACAAGCAAAATGTTACAAAATATATTATAATTTAACTTTTATATACACCTTGGATGGTGGCCTACTGGTAAGGTGGACGGTCTTTAAAAAGGTCTCGGGTTCGAGCTCGGGCAAAACAATTTTTCACCAAAAAACACCTATTTCCTTAACGAGTATGAATAGGCTCGAGCCCAAACCAGGCTCGATAAGAAGCTCAGACTCGATAAAGGGCTCGGCTCAAAACTTATCGAGCCCGAGCTGGCTCGATAAGTGCTCAAGCCCACCAAGCTCGAGCCCAACCCTGGCTCAGCTCGTTAAGCTCGATAGCCAACCCTAGTCGTACGGTTAGATCTTTGTAAGTTATAAGGGGAAAAGGGTAAATGTGTTTGGAAAGCGCTGGATGGGGATCCAACAGTGAGATGCTGAAAATGAGACGAGTGACGGACAGTAGATTCTTCTTGGGAGCGGGGTTTATGAATGAAAGGACAGTACATCCGCCACTTTTTCTAATTCTTTTTGTATTATGGAGTCAATCATGTCAGGCTATCAAAAAAACTCCAATTCGTTCAATATTTTTCGTTGTCAATTACGGAATTTTTTTCATTAAATAAATATAAATTGAATCGTACGTAAATTAATAATTAAGAAGAATCTATATTTTAAAAATAAGTATCGATCATTATCGATTTGAGAAGAACCACATCGCGGCAGCGTTAATCGATCACAAGAAGCTGCTCCCTCCGCCGCCGTGCAATCTAAATCTGTTCTTGGAGCTGTCATTCCCGCTGGGGCTTCGGGTAAGTAGAATTCAGATCTTTAAATTACAATCTCTCTATGAGAATCAATCTATCATCTAGTCAAGTACCAAGCAACCTAGAGATTCAACAACAAAAACGACAGCCCTGAAGTCTACTAACTTTCAAGACAACTAATCAGCAATTATACAACTTAAAAGTTACAGTCGAAGTCACGCACGCTTTTGCAAGCCCATCTGTGACTTCGCATATCTAAAGACTATTAAGGAAGCCATAACCTCAAAACAAGCATGTAGTTTCCAAACGCATCAACAAAGAAAATAAGGATTTTTACCCGACAGACCCTATAAACTTTTTAAATTACCATTACGACCTTTTGCACAACGTAATTACCCCATCAACCTTGTAAATTACCCCAAGAACCCCCACGGGCTTCAAACAGATTACCCGGAAGGTTCATGAGGTAAGAGTTGGCAAGTTTACGGGGTCAAGGGGGGAATTAGGTTGTTTGAAAGGTCGTGGAGGTAATTGGCAAAGTTTATAGGGTCTGCCGAGTAAAAATCCCAAGAAAATATTAGCTGCTGTCCAGAAGGAATCAAAAAAGGATACTCCAATCGCATACCCTCCCCGTCTGATGACCGCAGCAGAAGGCCTTGAAGGTTTCCCAATGCACCCGTAGAACATGCCTCATCCTGCATCCCGTTCACCCAAGCACAAACGAAAAGTTACAGGACTTGAGAAGAATGGTAGCATGTCAAGACAGCAGCATCCATTAATCTATATGCATACAATAGAGCGGATCGCAAAATTTGGGTACATATTGCAGAGATATTTTTATGTTATTGTACGGTTTACGTATTTTCTTTTTCTTTCATCTACATTATGTAATTTACCCTTAGGGTCTTTCCCAATATAAGAGGAGTTCAAGGGTTCCCTGGAATAATATATTCGTATTTTCTACCAACATTATATCACCGGAGCTCATGTACCCTAGAAACCCTACCCCACCCGCAACCCCTCTTCTTCTTCTTCTTCTCCCTCCAGCGGAGTCGCCCCTCTTTCCTCTAGCAACTGCCACCGCCGCGACTGCAACCCCGCTACAGCAGCGCCATGCGCGGTTGCTGCCGCTCGCCGCCACTTTCGGACGCACCAGCTCCAGCGGCTGCCGAACCAACGGGTGTGGTCGCTTCAGCAGCTCCGGTGACTACGGTCACCCCTTGGGTTGTCACCTATGATCAATATATCACCCGTTGGCATAAGGCACATCAAAGATTGATGGGAATGGTTGTACTTTGAGTCTACACGTGCAACCACTTCCCTACGTGTCCGTGTAGACAAACTCTTTTGGTCTGCAAATCCCAGTCTTTGGATCCGGCAATATGCCAGAAAGCAAAGTTGATAACCCTGCCGCATGCGCTTTTCGAGGTCCAACGTCAATTGTGAAGATGGACAGGAAGAATTATGAATTATGGGTCATGCAGTTCATGAGCCAGAATGCCTAATGCAATCTATATGTAAGAAACATATTCTTACCGAAGAGGAGCCGGGTGAAAAGACTGGGGCGAACGCCTCTTGGGAAGCTGATGATGCTTATGCATGTGTATGATTGTCTGGCACACTCACAATAGAGACTGCCAATGATATTCTGCACCAACCCACCACCAAGGCGATGTGGGACATTCTTGTTGCTACATATTCACAAGCGATGAATGAGACCAAGATCCTGCAATTGCAACATGACATATTCGCAGTCAAGCATAATGGTTGTCCCTTACATTCTCTGTATACGTCTCTCCGTGGCATGTTTGAGAAGCTTCATAGCTTCATGCCTATTGCAGCAACTCCTAAGCAGCAGAAGATGTACATGAATGCTACCATGGTTACCGTATTTTAGCAACACTTGACCTGAAGTATGATGCTACTCGCTCACGGATTCTTGCGATACCACCATACCTCTCATGGAGGAGGCATACCACAGGATCAACAGGATTATTGTTCCATCGTCTACCTCTAGTCAGACCTCCTATGCAATGGCAGCATCTCGTGCGTGGTAGGGGAGGCACTTCTCGGTTGAGTGATCGTGGCCCTTGTGGTAGGGGAGGTTGCATCCGCATGCAGCAGAGCATGCTGAGTTTCATGTTGGGTCTCATGCATCCTCAACTGCTCAGGAAAGTCATTCAGATGTTGTGGCTTCTACAATCTGCTAGTACCTCAGGTAGTACTTATACTCTTACCAGTTGTCATAAGTCGGGTATGACGGAGTGGATTGTGGACTCTGTCCATCATCATAGTGTGAAGATAGGAGTCAATTAGCAGTACACAAACAATTACCCCTAGTAGATCAGTTATCATAGCTGATGGAACACACTCTCCAGTTGCAGGATAGGGGGAGATCAATCTGGCGTCATCTACGCGCTTACATAATATGCTCTATGCTCTTGATTTTTCAATGAACTTATTGTTCATTAGTCAGATTACTAAGGATCTGCATTGTCATGCTATATTAACCCATCTTCACTTGTGTTTCGGGACAATCTTACGAGCATGGTGATTGGATGTGGCCGTGAGCAAAGCAGCCTCTATCGATTGATATGCAGTCCATATGCTGGTGTCTCATCTAGTCCCATAGGATCAGTCTTTCCATTTATGTGGCATATGCACTTTGGCCACTTTCCTCTTCAAAAGATGTGTCACGTTCTTCCTCGGATCTCTCCTCGCTCCACCTTCCATTGTGAGGTGTGTCAGCTAGGGAAGGATCATCGGTCTGCTTTCTCAAGTTGTCAATGTCGTAGTAACTCCAATCTTAAGTTGATTCATGTATTTGGCTCAATCGCTATTGTGCATCACTTGTCACCTGGTATTGAAAAGCTCACTCCTAGAGTGGTCAAATGAGTTTTTGAGGGTATTCCAGGATACTGTAGGGGTGCAGATGTTATGATCCTCTTCGTAGGAAGTACTACATCAACGTTGATGTCACCTTTTTTTGAGTATGTGATGTATTTTTCTCCCAAAGGTGACAAATTAACTTAATCTGACTATGGAGAGGAGGTCTATATGCCACTGCCTCCTTCTGTCTCACCATCTCCATCTAAACCAGTTGTCCTTCCACCTCCACCAGTTGTATCACCACCTCCATCCCCGCAGCCTCCTGCACCACCACCACCACCACCCGGTACCCTTGGTCATTTCTTGCCACGATTCTACATTCGTCAGCCTTCCTCTGCTCATGGACCTCTTCAGTCATCCAGCACGCCCAGGTATGTTCTGAGTGTCGGAGTATATGTGTCACTTGTTTAGATAGGTAATTGGATCTCTCTATGGTCCAATTACCACATCCACCTGTTTAGTCCCACATCTATTGTTAATGGGACTTGGAGACTCAGTGGGAGATATATAAGAAGCCCCACACCACATGTAACAGATGAGAAAGTTCAATAGAAACATCAACCCTTTGAGGCGTTCTCCCGTGGTTTCATCCTGCTCCTCACAGAGTAGGGTTCCACGTAAAAATCTCGATGCTTATATTCTTCTGATTCTATTATCTCTGATATTACGCTTCTGCATTCTCGTTTTCTCACATGGTATCAGAGCGGGTTCGGTTCTCGAGGATTTTATGTTCTTTTCGAGATTCAATTCTAGAATTTTTGTTGTAACCCTAATTCTGCAAAGTTCATGAGGTCATTCTTGAAGATTTATTGTTGATTAGTATGTTCGTATTCAAGATATGTTCAAAGTTCTATCTCCACGAGTTACCAGTGAAGTCTGGCAAGCAAGATTCCTTGAAGGTTCAAGAAGGTTGAGGGTTTCTGAAACCCTAATTTGCGGTGTGTTCTCCTGCGCCACTCAGGTCCTAGATCTGACAATCTCCAAGCGTCATGTCCTCACCACCCAGACCGAGCACATGTGTGTCCTCGACTCCTGCCGCCACCTGCAACATGAGAGCTTCAAAGTCACCTATCTCCCCATCAGTTCTGACGGCTTCGTCGACCCTGACCTCCTCGGACGCTCATTCTCCCCGATACCGACCTTGTCCAGTCACGACTCATGAGACAACATTTTCAACCTTAACTCTGATCATATCGAGGCCTCCATCTTTCTCAACACCATCAAAATCTTCATTGCACCCACCAAGGCACCAACCTCCTATCATATCGAAGCCTCCATATTTCTCAACACCATCAAACTCTTCACCGCACCAACCTCCTCGCCAATCCTTTGTGACGCAACATCTATATTCCTGTTGGTGTGCTTTGGGGGCACCAAAACATGGAGACCATTAAACGGGATAATGTCGGACTACATTGGAAACTTTGTACATAGCTTATATCTAAAACCAGCTTAGAAGAATAGGTATCGCGTAATTTATAGAGCTCGGGACTACATTGGAAACTTTGTACATAGCTTAGGGATCTTTCAGCAAACTACTCTACATTCTAAACAGTGACAACTAACTAAAGTTCAATTGACCACATTCTTGATTCAATTAACCACAAACTGTGTACATAACTTAGGGACCTTTCAGTTTTGGTTTATATTGGGAAAAATAAGCATTGTGTGTTTATTACTTGAGCCCTAGACTCTCTTATATAGGGAGATGTCTATGGGCAAATTACATACGGTAGACAAACGTAAAGAACAATAAATAAAAGATACAGAAACATAAACTAAACTTCTACACTCCCCCTCAAGATGGAGCATAGATATGTATCATGCTCATCTTGGATAGGCACTTCTGGAAGGAACTCCGAAGTAAGGCTTTGGTAAGAATGTCTGCCGTTTGATCTCCTGAGCTGACATGGGTTGTAGAAATGAAACCTTTCTGGATCATATCACGGATATAATGGCAATCCACCTCAATGTGCTTCGTCCTCTCGTGAAATGCAGGGTTGTTTGCAATGAATAATGTGGCATGATTGTCACACTCTAGTGATATGGGAAGAGGAACATCTATATGTAGATCTGTCAGAACTGCGCGAACCCACATCACTTCTGCACATGCTTGGGCCATAGCTCTATACTCCGATTCAGCACTAGATCTCGCAACTACTATTCGCTTCTTGCTCTTCCATGAGACAAGTGACCCCCCAACAAATATAGCAAAGCTTGATGTAGACTTCCTATCCTTCGGACACCCTGCATAGTCTGCATTTGCACATGTTGAGATAGTAATAGTGCCACTCTTTCTAAACATCAATCCTGCACCTGGAGATGACTTAAGGTACCTTAGTATCATAAGTATGGCGTCCATGTGTACCTGGCGAGATTGCTCCATAAAGTGACTCACTTTATTCACTGCAAATGTAATATCTGATCTGATAATAGTAACATAAAGAAGCCACCCTACAAGTTCTCTGTACCTTCTTTTGTCAATCTCCTCAGTGTCGTCATCATGCATCTTCATGCTTAGATCCATTGGTGTAGAAGCAGGTCGACATCCAAGCATACCTGTGTCACTTAGCAAGTTAGTGACATATTTCATCTGAGTCATCACGAGTCCTTGTTCATTTCTAGCAAACTCCAATCCAAGGAAATATCTCAGTAATCCTAGATCCTTGGTAACAAATTCAAGGCCCGAGAAGTCTTTTGCTATTTTTATTCCCTGCATATCATCTCCTGCATACATGTACACACTCTCCCTCAGCAGTAAACCCAGGTGGTTGCTGCATGTAAACTTCTTCCTGAAGATCACCATATAAAAATGCATTTTTGACATCTAATTGAAACATGGGCCAATCTCAAATCACAGCAACAAATAAAAGAATCCGTAAGGTAGAGTGTCGAGCAACAGGAGAAAACATGTCCAGATAATCTACTCCATAAGTCTGAGTAAAGCCCCGAGCAACCAGTCGAGCCTTGTACCTATCAATACTTCCATCGGCATTATGCTTCACCGTAAACACCCACTTGCAACTCACAATAGATGCCTCGGTAGGAGCTGGAACAAGACTCCAAGTACATCTCGACTGAAGGGCGACCATCTCTTCCTCCATAGCCAGACGCCATCAACTATCGACTAATGCTTCCTGGTGAGTCCTTGGAATATTGACAGCAGATAAAGCACCTACAAATCTCCTGAACTCTCCTGCCATGCGCTCAAAGGTAACATGAGAAGCAATCGAATATGAAGCACATGACCTCTTCTGCTTCCTTAGTGCAATCGGCAAATCAAGATCTGCATCAGTAGTACCAACATCCGTGTCATCCCCTGCATGTTCCTGCTGAGAAATGCAGTCAGTCCCATCATTAGAAATAATATTATCAGAACAAACCTGGGGCATGTTTGATGATTGATCATGATCATGAGCAGGAGTTGGCCGTCGACTGTAATGGCGTGGTAGAGGAGGAACCAGAGATATGGGAGGTAGTAGAGGTGGTGGCGGTGGTGGAGATGGTGGTGGTGATGGGAATGACAGTGGTGAAGCTGTAGGAGCTTGCTGTGGCGCATACAAGGGTGGACGAGGAATATAGATTTCATCATTTATATCTGATGGCACCAGCCTATCACCTTGAGAGAAAAACATGACTGACTCAAAAAACGTGACATCTGCACTGACATAATATCTTTGACGTAACAGATCATAGCAACGATACCCCTTTTGAGTCCTGGAATACCCGACAAAAACATTTTTGACAGCCCTAGGAGAGAGCTTATCAACCCCTGGAGACAACTGGTGAATGAATGCCACAGACCCAAAGACACGTGGAGTTAGAGAAAACAACTCCTTGTTAAGAAAAACGAGGGAGAAAGGTATCTTCTCCCCCAACACAGATGAGGGCATGCGGTTAATGAGATAACATGCAGTAAGAACCGCATCGCCCCAGAACGAGGAAGGAACACAACTCTGGATAAGAAGCGTACGAGTGACATCAAGAAGGTGGCGATGTTTTCTTTCCGCGACACCATTTTGTTGGGACGTATAGGCACAAGACGTTTAATGAAGAATGCCATGGATTGAAAGAAACTGAGATAATGTTCGAGTACATAATTCAAGGGCATTATCAGTTCTCACAATCTTGATAGAAACAGAAAACACATTCTGCACTTAATAAAATTCATAATAGTGATGCCCGCTTCAGATTTATTCTTTAACAGAAAAAACCCAAGACAAACGACTGAAATCATTCACAACAACTAAATAGAACCTGTGTCCCTGATGATCTGGAACACGACTTGGATCCCAAATATCAATATGAAAAAACTCAAATGGAGAAGAGCTACTGCTCCGACTCTGACGACTAGGGAAGACGGACCGATGATGCTTCCCCAACTGACAAGCTTCATAATCGAACGACGAGCGGGGTGAGATCTGAGGAAGGACTTGACGCAGTTTCTGAAATGGAAGATGATCAAAGCGCAGATGCCATAAGTAAGAAGAGACAGGTCCAGTGGAATGGGATGATGCTCCAGCGTAAGGTGTGTGGACCATTCGATACAGCCCGCCTTGCTAACAACCATGTCCAATTATGTTGCCCGTGAGAATGTCCTGAAACACAAGAGATGATGGGTCAAATATCGCTCGACAATGTAGATCCTTAGTAATCTGACTAATTGACAGTAAATTCATTGAGAAATTTGGAGCATGGAGCACATTCTGCAACTGCATGGAAGGTGTTAAAGCAATCTATCCATGTCCTGTGATGGGAGAATGAGTCCCAACTGCTATGACGACGGTCCTTCCTGGGGAAACTTCCCTGTAGGATGTGAGTTGGTGTCTATCTCCACACAAATGATGTGTGGCACCTAAATCTACAATCCATTATGCGGTATGTGAACCCTGGTAGAAAGCAGAAGTATGAGCTTGCCTGAGGAACTAGCTTCTGCAGTAGCAGCAACGTCCAAGCTGCTCTCTGAAACTGGTGGAGTACTGGCTGGTGGCATGATATCACGTAGACGAGACACTAGGTCATCAAATCGTGAATCTGACGCTGGCACCATGATGTTGTATCTGTTCTGTGGCACGGGCAGATGCTGGGAAACTATGCTTAGAGTAGCATGTGTCTTTTGTATGACCAATCCGACGACAATAAGTGCAATGTAATCCACGACCACGACCAACCCTACCACGTGGTCCTCGTCCACGAAAAGAGATGAATTGCATCTTCCTCTAGAGGCTGCCAAAGCAGAAGAATTTAGTACAGTAGTAGGGTCTGTGATATTGATTCGGCTCAATCGTCGAAAGGCCTCCTCCATGGGAGGAATGGTAGCATCTGCCAGAATCTGAGAAAAAGCCGCCTCATACTGTGAGTCAAGAGAGGCTAGAAAGACTCTCACCATCGTCGCATTCCGATATGTCTTCAGTTGTTCTGGAGTAGCCGTGAGAGACATGAAACTGTGAAGCCTCTCAAACATTCCCCTCAATGCTTTATCGTGAAGATGTCATGCTGGAGCTGTAGGATTTTTGTTTCATTCTTGGCATGAGAATACGTGGCAGCAAGAATGTCCCACATGGCTTTGCAGTAGGTTGATGCAAGACACCATTAGCAATGTCTGAAATCAAAGTACCAGAAAACTAGACCTGAGCATATGCGTCATCAGCCTCCCATGAGGCATACAATCCTGTTTTCTCCTCTGGCTCATCCTCGGCAAGAATATGTTTCTTACCCATCGACTTCATTAGGCTCATGAACTGCATGGCCCATAACTCATAGTTGGATCCATCCATCTTCACAATAGGCGCAGGACCCTTGAAGGCGCCTGTAGTGGGGATCTCGATTATGCTTTCTGACATTTTGACTGGAGAAAACTAGGGTTGTAGACAAGATAAGTCTTGATCTACACTAACATGATTAGGTTTAGTTGCAGTGTAGACCTCTATGCAACCAAACCCATCAACCTGGAGGCGAGTGGAGAATCCCTTATAAAGATGACAACCAAACCCTAGGGGCGGTGAAACCCTAGGGACAACCGGCGCACGGGCACACGGTGCACGGGCAGGCGCCGCACTGACAGGTGGCGCACGGATGACCGCACGTGAAGGTGCCTCACATGGAGGCGGTGCGTGATGGAGTAGCGTGCGACGGGGTAGAGCGCGAGGGGGCTGCGCGCGTGGGGGTAGCACGCGAGAGGGGGTTGCGCGCAGAGAGGCGGCGACGCGCGTGGGGGTAGCGCACGAGGGGAAGCTGAGTGCAGAGAGGCGGCGACGCGTGGAGGGGGCGACGAGCGGAGGCTTGAAGGTGGAGGGCTAAGTTTAGGGTTCGGTACGAGAGCTCCGGTCTAGGACTGCCGCTCTGATACCATGTTGGGAAAAATAAGCATTGTGTTTATTTCTTGAGCCCTAGACTCTCTTATATAGGAGAGGTCTATGGGCAAATTACACATTGTAGACAAATGAAAAGGACAATAAATAAAAGATACAGAAACATAAACTAAACTTCTACAGTTTACAAGCTATCCTCATTATCTCTTATTATCTTCTTTCTCTTTTCCTCACCTTCAATGTAGACATATTCCTTACTGACCAAAATGGCACAGAACCTAGCACATTTCTTTAACACGTTTGTGTCACATTTCAATATAGCTAAAGGTTGCAGAATCATCAATGGTAATAAACCGATAAAGCAAAGAAGAAAATCGCATATTACCGAGCACAGAATAATTCATATATTTCAAGAATAGAAACAACAGTCAAATACCTTAAAGTCAACAAATGCTACCGGGACACCACGCTTATTTTGCATCTTTAATTTCAGGTATCCAGGGCACCTATATCAAAAAATAGCAAAATAATTTTTGTTTTACCAAACATCTCATGTGGCAATTGTCATATTAATAAGGTACCAACCTGGAAAACACTTGTATAAGCTCCTGCTCTGTACATCTAGAAGTCAAGTTTGCAACAAAAAGCGTTCGGCATGGATTATAATTTCTAGGAACATATGCTGCAGAAGTATTCTGTTGATTGTCTTGTTAGAATGTAAGTAATAAATAATAAAACATTGTTATGGAAATGAAAAGAGCTTATCACATAAACAAAGCACGTAAGCTAAAGGTGTACGAACTATGAAGGGCGAAAGGTGCATGTGATGGTGAGGAGACAGAGAAGGTGATGGCATAGGGCCAAATGCATGTAATAAATAATAAAACAATGTTATGGAAACTGAAGAGTTCGCACCAAAATTAAAGGAAATGAAAAGAGTTTATCTCATTAATAAAGTAAGCAAGCTAATTGATCAGGGGTATGACGGGTGAAAGGTGCATGTGATGTTGAGGAGACAGAGAAGGCGGCGGCAAAAGAGTATTATCCACTTCTGGAGTAAAGGGACTGGGCAGATGTGGGGAATGGAAAGTTATGGGATGGATGGGAAGGATGTGCAAGCTTGTAAAAATCATCTGACTAGGCCTATAGTAAGTCAACTCGACTAATTTGGCCAACTTTTTAATAACATTTTTTTATTCCTCTATTCTCATTTTGTCATAGTTAGTGACTTAGCATTCATTATTGATTAATATTTAATAGTTAGTAACTTAGTATATCATGATACCTCTTATTTGTTATTTTATTCCTTTGTATCTCATGCTTATATTGTATATTAAGTTCATGCAATCATATTGTATATTTAGTTTATGAATATAAATGGTGACAGGGTATGGTGCCACGAAGGGAGAGGGGAGACAACAAACCCTTCTTCAATTGAGTTCAACATAATAGATGGTTAGGATTCGAGGCATATCAAATTTTATGCTATTCGATTTTGTATTATTGTTAATGATAATGTTGTTGGTTACTATAAATATCTACATAGGGATGATTTTTTTTTGTATGCTATCCATTCAATGCTAATGCTACTTGTTAGTATAATTATGCTACTCATTTTTTGAATGTTAATTTTTTTAATAGGTGCAGGTATTTTTGTTATATTTTTTGTGAATGTATAATAGTATTAAAAATATCTAAATCTATGCAAATGTATAAGAATATATGTATAAAATATGATTGAGATATTTAAAATAACTAAAAAGGTTCAAAATCGACTAAAACCTAATTAAATCCGATTTCTCGACTAAGCTGCCAATTAATCCTTAGTGACCCAACCAATCGAGTACCGACTACCAACTTTTGCAGCCTCGAATGGGGTGTCAATTGTGTAGAGGATAGTGGAAGGGCAATGGAGGATTTGGCAAGAAATGGAGGAGAAGATATGAGGTTGTGGTGGATGCAGATGAGGTGGTCATGGTTGTGGGTGATGATGGGAAATGGAGAAAATGAGTGGGAATTGTGAGAAACGTGAGTATTAAATGCTAAAATAAATCCTAAAATCAAGTGTTACTATGAACATTTTGGAGCAGCTTAACAATATTTTCGTGGATGTTGAACTCAAGCCTTGTGGTGGATAGATTAGAAGTATCTTGAGTTGCACTATCGTAGAATACAGTCTAAAATGCGATATGCGGGAATAAGTGGGAAGTATATAATTTTGTACAGTTTATTTTGAAAAATGATAATTTATTAATATTTCCTTATTTTTCGAATAATGTGAAATTTTCAAGATACAAAACTTAAAGGTAAGGTAAGATTATTCTTTTAATGTAGAATTTGATAATAAAATCATTTTTTACATGGCATATACGTAAGCATTATTCTCCTCAATATAAGTTATAAAAGCTACTAATAAAAATAAGTATTAAAGCCTATGTTGTATAAACTCAATATAGAATGGGATTAAATATGCAATCTATATGCAAATCAAATATTAAAGTAGATTGCATAATGCACGACATAGTGAAAGGATTCCGCCGACATACCATCAATGTTGCAAAAGACGGTATTCAATATTCAGTCAAAGAGGTCATTGAATAGAGCATACTCAGTATTCAGACGACTATTTGGAATTATTCAGTTTTGTATTTTTTTAATTATTTTAAATATACGATTTAATTCTAATGCATATATTCTTATATATTCATATGTGTGTGTGTGACCATCAATTAACAAGAATCCAAGATAAAAGTACCAATTAACGAGACACATATATCAATCTTCGACATTTCTAATAATCATGGTTTTAAAAAACGCGCCTTGAGGCGCTGATGCATAAGCTTCGAGACGGTTTTCCAAGAAAACCTCCTCGAGGCTATAGCCCCAGTCTGAATATCTGAGGCGTAAGCCTCAGAGACCCAAGGCGGTATCGAGGCGGTCCCGAGGCACTGCCTCAATCTGTTGTGCATTTTCTTAGGTAAATAAATAAAAAAACTATATAAAGTTGTACTTTATAATAATATTTAAAATATAAAGCATATTTTAGTTACAAACATACAAGTCACAATCGCAATATTGTGTTATAGTATCATCATATATTATTACCAAAACATAACATTTCATAAATATACAATTATACATTTATATTACAATCACTATTGCATCAAAGAAATCATGCAAGTGTACAATGATTGTTTCTAATTAGTATGAACAAATTTTATGTCAACAATTGATATTCAATTGCTTATATCGCTACAATGAGTATAATATATGTTTAAAAAACTGTATATTTTTGTAAGAATATTAGAAATTCACATATTTACAATATTAATATTACTTAATCACAAATTAAAACTAGCATATATGGTTAATATGGTATTCTTTGTACATCTATTAGATTTAAAATATTCAAATTTAGGATTTATGATCATATATTTTGTCAATATTTGAAGTTTACGGTTTTATGATAATATAATTATGCTTAATAATAATTTTGACATGTATTTTCTCTATAAATCGAGGCTTCCGCCTCGACCGCCTCGAGGCTTATGCCTCGCCTCAATAACGGAAAACCTCCTCGATCCGCCTCACGTTTTTTAAAACATTGCTAATAATATTGTTATAAAAGTTAAGCCTTCAGAATTAAAAAAAATAAATTAACACAAATTCAACAGTCGGTCATAAGTCGGCTGAATAGCAGGATCGACTACTCGGTCAAGCTGAGTATTTATTGTTCAGGCAGGACCCCCTTGCATCGCACAGTCAGGCCGACTATTCTGTTAGAAAATCGAAAGCGGAAGCATAAACATGGAAAAAGATAAGGAACAAACAAAAACAACGGGATTTTAACGTGGAACCCTACTCCATGAGGAGCGGGATGAAACCACGGGAGAAGCCCTCTACGGGGCGTGTTTGTCTATTGACTTTCTCATCTGTTATAGGAGGCCTGGGGCTCCTTATATAGCCTCCACAGGGCCTCCAAGTCCCACCGTTGGACGATGTGGGACTAAACCACTGGATGGGATAAATGGATCATGGAGGTATCTATTTACCCATCTACAACTCAGTAGACGCACTACCAAATACTCTAACACTCCCCCTCAAGCTGGAGCATGCAATGCTCAGCTTGGACAAACAAACAGAAAGAAACTCAACTCACGCTACATGACACTACGGACAATATCAACCCAACGCGCACATTGCTGCAGTCGAGGACGTTGCTTCTCATGCCGTGCAGGTGAGGAGGACGAACGGGCTGTAGTGTGAGTCAACTGAAGACTCGTAACCTGACCGTCGAGTCTGAACTTGCGCCTGAAGTCTCCTCGTCGGAGAACTGGGTCTCTCCCATCTGGCTCAGAGAATGGTGCACTGCTCTGGTGTACCTATGATACCACATGAAAACCCTTGCCAACATATGGCATAAGGAATGGTCCTCTGCTCTGGAGTCCCTATGGCTCACATGAAGACTCTGGCCTGACAACTAGAAGAATGATGGGGACCTCTGACAATGATGATGGCAACATATGCACATCTGACAATGACCGCATACTTGTGCATGTCTGAAACTGGAGACTCGGAAGACAATCGTCGAGTCTGAACAACTGCGCATCAAACTGGGACCCGGAATCTGAACGTCGAGTCTGGAAACTTGCGCATGAAATCTTCATCTGAAAACCGTAGAGTCTGAAAATCAGCTGGTCTGGAGAATCTGCAATCTGGAACTGGAGAAGATATCTGAGATGACCTGTGACTCTACATATATACTCCCCCTTTCTCCCATACTTGTCGGAAAACATGGACGTCGACCAAGTTGGGAGAAGACACAATGATGGGGGTAAAGAAATCATCAAATAGCCGACTTCATTTTTTTTCTCGACTTTTCAAACATCATCATCATTTTTTTTGGCTATTTTCAATTTTTTTTTAATAGCCGCAAAATTTTTTTAAGCCGTTCATCCTTTTTTTTTCGGCTTTACATCTTTTTTTTTTCGAAATGTGTGCGGCTCTCTTTTTTTTATGTTGCACGCGCCTCTTTTTTTTTCTCCTTTTTTTTCGAAAAAATGATCTCTTTTTTTCGGATGCCCTTTCTCTCTAACCTTTTTTTTTTTTAAAAAAAAACAACACACGGCCTCTCCCCATATTTTTTTCGGCCCAAACTCTTCTCTTTTTTTTTTGGCCTCGGCCCACTTGGGCCTCTCAAATTTTTTTTTTAAACAGAGCCGCCCCCTCCCAATTTTCCTTTTTATTTTAAACCGAACCGTCAGCCCACTTGGACATAATACATTTTTTTTTAAAGAAAGACCATCGGGCCTTCTCTCTTCTGCCCGCTAGGGTTCGTGGCAGGAGGTTGCCTGGAGCCGCCGCTGGGCTCCGATTGGAGATGCTGATGCTTGGAGGATACTGTGCCACAATATGCGTGGCTGGAGGCGAGATCGGGAGGAGGCCGCCCATGCAAGGCCTGCATCTAATCTGGAGGCTAGGAAGAAGACAATCAAGACTTGAAGTGCAGGCGGCTGCGAAGCCTGGATAACCGCGGCTTCTTGATTAGGGTTTCGTAACCCTAGAACCCGACACTCTTTATTGACACAGAAAACACAATCTCCAGCAATAAACACGAATCAAATCTTCTCTCAAATTGATTCTCGAATCATGAACAAAGAATATAATGAAAAAAAAACCCCGAGAATCGAACCAGCTCTGATACCATGTTAGAAAATCGAAAGCGGAAGCATAAACATGGAAAAAGATAAGGAACAAACAAGAACAACGGGATTTTAACGTGGAACCCTACTCCATGAGGAGCGGGATGAAACCACGGGAGAAGCCCTCTACGGGGCGTGTTTGTCTACTGACTTTCTCATCTGTTACAGGAGGCCTGGGGCTCCTTATATAGCCTCCACAGGGCCTCCAAGTCCCACCGTTGGACGATGTGGGACTAAACCACTGGATGGGATAAATGGATCCTGGAGGTATCCATTTACCCATCTACAACTCAGTAGACGCACTACCAAATACTCTAACATATTCAGTATAGTCGACCAACTATTACACTGCATACCATACGCAAGGTTGCAAAAGTCGAAATTGAGTACTTGATCAGTTGGATCACTGATTAAGGATCAATTGGCAATAAGACGACTAATCAAATTAGATGTGAGGTTCCCATGGCTCAAAGCATTGGCGGAAAACCCAGATTGCTCGATGGCGGAGGTCTGAGATGGGTGTTCTTTCTTTCCTAGATTAGATCTGAGCTTTCAGATCATCAACTGGAGGACCTTACGGTTCCGTTGGAGCATGAGGAGGTGGCTAGTGCCATGGACGACCGCGATTGTTGAATCTAGCATGATGGTTTCTTTTCGGTGGAGAAGTGTACAGGGCTCTGAAGGGCCCCTGATAATAGACCCGGGAGGGTGCGCAACGGACTGCAAGCGGATATGGAAGAGGAAGGTCCCAACTCATGTGAAGGTCTTCTTTTAGATCTTTAGGAGGGAAGATTGATGACTAAGGAACGCACGCTTTGTTAGGAAGGAGGACTTTGTATGCCCCATATGTTCGGCAGATGTCGAGAATGCTGATCACTTTTTCTTTACCTGTGGGAGCTCTGCGGAGGTTTGGAGATGTTTTGGGAATCATGGGGTGTGTTCTGACAATGTTGCTAATTTGTGGAGCTCCACTGGGATGGATGGGAATCATGGTGAAGTTTTTGGGCACCCACCTATATGGTGGAGGCCCTTTCTTCTTTCAAAAAAGACGACTACTCAAATTGAGTTGGACTTTTGTTTTTGCATTTTTTATTATTTTAAACAGATAAATCATCTTCTATAAATATATTCTTATACATTTACATAAACTTGTACATTTTCTAAACTACCATAATGAAATAAAAGAAACAACTGAATTCTAATCAAGCATCTAGGTTTTTAAGCAAAAAAGAGGGAAGAGTGCGTAGGAGTCCACCCGAGGGATTTTGTTTATAAATGGATAAAAACAAAACTACAAAAGCCAAGACTAGATATGAGATGAACAAAATTCTCAACATAGAACTGCACTTCCCGGAAAATAGCAATGTCTCGAGCCAGCCACATAGCCCAAAATCACAACAACATTCGACAACCTCTCGTTATTTGAATGAAAGCCTGAATTAAAAAGTGATTCCCGAAGTTTGTTTGGCCCACCGCATCAAACCAATCCAAATCCAACACCCTCCAACCATCCATGGCATTGTCGCACTCGAAGAAAAGATGATCAATTATTCATATACCGTCGATACACAACATGTAGGAGCTACTTGTACGACGGGAAAACCTTGAACATCTATCCCTGGTTAAAATATGACCATGCCGCATAAGCCACGTCAACACTTGGACACAAGAAGGGATTTTCATATCCCAAAAAAAGCATTGCAGTCTCTGGTCAAAATCATCAAAGGGGTGTCTAGCCAGGTATTCGAACATTCGTAGGCTTTCCTCCAAATCCAGCAATCCCGGCAAATAGGCAGGACTTATAGAGGGCTAATCTCCCCCAAAAGATGAAAAAACTCATGATAATGCTGCTCAGAAAAATCAGAGACAAAAGATGGCAACCAAATACCATCCACCCAGATGTTAGACACACGTGCGGACATGTCAGAAATGAAACCAAAAAGATGAGGGAAATGAGCAGCCAAAGGATCGGCATCAATCCAGGAAGCAAGACCAAAACAATCACTAAGAGCCAGACAGAACAAGCACGGTAACTTCGATACAACAGTATTAATACCCTTGCAGAACGCTTATTTAAAATGCAAGGGATGAGCATCAATGGAACTCTGTACGTGCACTCCGTAAATATGCCTTATTAGACTAATAGAGATCCCCACTGTCACCCCCCCCCCAAATTCTTGCATCACATTTTATTGACAGGGCTCAATTCATATGTTCTGGATTAGGCTCACCAAGACCTCTAAAGTTTTTACCAAGCATCATCGTATCTTAATCAACAAGGGGTGAACCAGGGTCGCTCTGATTGGACTTACCCCCAGAAGAACCGCCTTATGATTCTCTCCTAACATTGACGAATTCCCAGGTGTAGTAGCCTTGTAGACAGAGAGAACACAAGAACGGCAGCAAGGACAACCTCAGCAGAACAATATCACCACCACTCGAGAGTATAAAGCCCGTCTAGCCCAGGAGCTCTCTCCAAAGAATGATAAGGAAGCCAATCAACGAACCTTAACCATCTTACGTTAAGATTTATCTAAAAAGAGGGGGGAAAGAAGTAAAAGTAGTCGCAAAAAATCGACCACTAATGACCTCTTAAGCATAAGCACTTCTGAAAACTAAAAAATCAAAGTTCGTTTGTGGTGCAGAGTTTTTTATGATGAGACTCGTAATCAAAGTTGCAGAAATCGGTAGTCGGTACTCGGTCGGTGGGGTCACTGACTAAGGATTAATCGGTAGTCTGGCGACTAATTGGATTTAGTCGGCCATTAATTGATTTTGAATTTTTTAATTATTTTAAATATATAAATCATTATTTCTACGTATATTCTTATATATTTGCAATATAAATCATTTCTAAATATATATTTATATATTTGCATAGATTTGTACATTTTCTATACTATCATAATGAAACAAAAGGAGTAATTGACTTTAAATACAACATTAAGCAAATTAGAATAAGTTTGATTTTTAAAAAAGCAAAAAATAAAAAACCTCTATGTAAAAGTAGTCAGGTTGACTGACTAATGGCTGACTAGGCCTAGTTGAGTCGGCTACAACCCCCACCACCAAACTCGACTAGTCAGCCGACTTTTACAACGATGCTCGTAATATTATAGGAAAGAGTCAACACGTCACGGCTCCTTCTGTTGCCCACTCTTTACCCCGATCGAATGACAAACGGAAACAACATCTCCTAGCCCCTTAACGCCCCCCCCCCCGGTTCACTGCTACAACATATATTTATAAAAGCTCGCCCCTTCGCTCCGATATGAATAGTAATGTCGCTCCCGATAGGCAGTGAGCCCTTCCTTTTCTTTTAGAACTCACTTTCATGACCCTTAAATATATAGGAGACCCTCGCTCGACTCCGTCTATACATACTTCCACTATAAAACTTTTTCTTGTCCTTGTACTGGTTAACTAAGATAAGAGACAATCAAGACAAATCAAATTACATACATCCTTCCTATGAGATCGGAATTTATGGATCCAATTCCATCATAACTTATAGTCATTAGAGTGTGTCTTAGTGCTTATATATGCAGTCAAAATGTTGTGATGCCGCAAATGATCATTTTTTTGTTTGAAAGGAAAAGGGTGCAACATTGAGGTGCCGACCCCAAAAAATTTAAATATTCACAAATTCATGAGTTTACATAAATCGAAAAAGCTTGACGGTGTTTGGCATGTGCTACAACATTCTTATAAAAAAATGTTCTATAACATTATCCACATACATTTTCCCCTCCTGGAACAATATGTGCTAGTCACATGAACCTGGGAGTAACCATGATCCAAATCTTGGTAGGAACATCCTCGTGCCCCAAGCCATCAATAGACTCCCAAAAAGCACTTTATTTCGCAGTATCCACCAAGATAATGTTCGTTGCAAACCAAGCCTCCCTTGAAATAGTGCATTCAAAGAATAAATGCTCGACATCATCAACCACCTCAATGTACGGACATGAACCATCATTTGTTTTGAGCCAATACCATGTCCCATCATTCCCATGAAAAACCCACCACATCGCTCACCAGTCAACAACTGATCTCTCCTAAGTAGCCAAAGGACGATACGAATGTGTGACGAGGCCTTCCAATGCCATATCTGTTCGTATCGGTCCGAGGCAATCCCAATGACGAACGCCATCTCCGAGTAGAAAACCACGTCGGCCTTCGCACTGTAAAGTATCCAGCTGGATGTAGTGATTTGATGTATTAGACATCCCATCAACACTAGACAGGGTCTTCAGAAGCAACAACAAGTCAGAAAAACGTTGGTTCGTCAAAAATGAATAAAACCAAGGGAGCCATCCATCAGCCTCCATGCAATCCCTTGCGAAGCAACTTGTCTCAACGGTTAAGGCAAGCTGCTGAGGGACACGAGCTCCAAGCACACCCTAGACTATTCAATCATCCAACCAAAAGCAAAAACATCTGTCATCCCCAATGATGGATCTCAAGAACGAACGTGGAAGAACGATGTAGATGTCGTTCCAATAATTCAAGAGAGCAATCACCCATGCTAAACAAGTCAGATCCACCCCTTCCCAAAATGTAGGTCACCCACTTTGCCAACAAGGCACCATTTATCTCATCCAAACATAGAATCATCAAGAATCCATCATCCTACTACAACAAAAAAAGTCTTCAACCCCACCAAAGGCGACCCTTGCAACTCCCCGAAAGAGGCCGAAAAGAACCCCCGCATCAGCGCCTCAAGTCTTCCCCTAATGCCAGCAAGAATAAGGCATGCAAATAGAAAAAAATCAGTATAGCAGACAGAATCGCCTTCAAAAGGACCATGTACCACCTTCGAGAGGCAATTCACGCTCAAATATGCCAACTTCCTATCTATTTTCTCGATCCTCGACAACCATATCCACATGTTTCGATGTGCCATCTACTAGAGGGAAACCAAGGTAAATAATCAAAAGCATTCCCCTCACTGTGTCCAAAAGGGCAGCCGCACAACCCTCAATTTCTAATTCATATCAAAGAAGACAAAAGTCGACTTATCGTGGTTGATCCACAGTCCAATAACCAATCCAAGCAACTCAAGTACAATAGTTGCCCCATACACTGACCTCACATCACCTGCCAAGAGACTATGCGAGACAGTGAGTAGCATCCTGCTATGGAGGAGGAGATGGTCGTGCTACAGTTGCGTGGCACATAGAGCCTGGTAACTACCCCTATATGGGCACATGAGGTCGGATGGGAGCGGGTGTTCACAGTGAAGCACTATGCAAATGACGGTGTTGATCTCTACAAGGCGAGGCTTGTGGCTCGTAGGTTCACCAAGACTTATAGGGAGGACTACCATAATACCTTCTCTCCGACTGCTTGCCATTCTACATTACGGATCCTTCTCTCAATTGGTTCTTGGCTCAACTTGATGTGAAAAATGCATTTATCTATGATGCCTTGTAGGAGGAAGTCTACATGTAGTACCTACATGCATGGGTTCGCTGCTGAGGAAGAGTGTCAGAGGTTTGCAGACTTCATAAAGCTATCGATGGCAATAAGCAAAGTCCCAAAGCATGGTTTCAGAAGTTCTTGAACTTGATAGAGCAGTAGAGAATTATGAGATCGATTGCAGATCATTCACTATTTGTTCAAAATACTCGAAGAGGTATCATTGCTACACTGGTTTATGTTGATGATGTCATTGTTACATAGTATGATGTACATGGTATTCGTGCGGCTACGGATTTCTGTGATAGTAATTTGTCACCGAGAACCTTGGCAATTAACGCACGCTACTTCATGAGAGTTGAGTTGGCCAGGAACCAACGAGGTCTTGTTACGACTCAGAGGAACATGTTACTGATCTTCTCTCTGAGACAGGCATGGTGGATCGCAAGCCTGCCACTACACCCATGGGCCCCAGCATGAAGTTATACGATGCTGGTATAAAGGAGGTAGACAATAGGTTGTACATGGAGCTCATTGGGAAGCTCCTATATGTGATCATTACCAAGCCAAACATCTCTTTTGCGGTGAGTAGAGTTAGCCAGTTTATGGAGCAGCATAGACAAGCACATATGGATGCGGTTCATGTGATCTGAGGAACCTGAAGTCCTCTCCTGGTATTGGATTATTCTTTATCAAAGGGACATCCCTCACCATTGCACCATGTGCATATGTAGATTATGCAAAATGTCCCAAGGATAGGAAATATACCTCAGATTTTGCAGTGTTCATAGGGAGCTCTTTAGTGTCACGAAAGAGCAAGAAGCATAATCATGGACTGAAATTTCGCGATATTTCGACAAAATTTCATCGAAATATCGGTTTCGACAGGTCCGGGCTTTCGAAACTATTATATATATCGATTTCCACGGTTTTGAGCGAAATATCGCAAGATCTCGACGATATTTCGGCTCAACTCGAGATATCGACCGACATATGGAATCTTTCATTAAAAAATACACCGATATGTCGAGATCTGCCGAAATTTCGGTCGAAAGCACCCCATTTCGACCGACTTCAGGCAGAACCAGCTCCTTCCTCTTCCAAGCTCTTCTTCCTTTGAGGTAAGCCAAATTAGGCTAATTCTTCTTCAAATTCATAATTTTTTTAGGGGTTTCACTGTTAGGATGTTGATATAGCTTGCCATGGTGTTTATTTTGAGAGATTTCCCAAACATAGCTTTAAATTTGGAGACGAAAATTAGGGCTTTTGTGTTTGTAATGCACAATAGTGTTAGCTATGAACATGGTATCTCGGATCTGAAGTTAACATGAACTAAAACATAGTTGGAGAACATTTTGTTGGATCTACGTTAGAGGAAATTGGGGCTTTTGAGGTTTAATGTGGAACGATAATGAGTTGGGCTATTATATATTCGGATCTTAAGTTTTGGAAGTAGAAATCATAATCAGGAATTTTTTTAATTAATAAAATTTAAAAATATAGAAAATCCGAAAATCATTTGTTAAATATTTAAGTTTTTGTTCATATTTTGTGTCACTTAGGTAGTCTTTCTTGAAAATGGTCCCCTAATTGGTAGATCTAAGACCCTAATGTATAGATCTAAGGTCCTTTTTTTGTAAATCGGAATAGTAGGTGTTAGAAAAATTAAATATATAATAATTCTGAAATTTAAAACATAAAATAATTTGCATATTCATAAGCGGTCGCATTGTATGCCAACTTAATGATCGTTCTTGAATTTCCTCGCAGATTTCGACGATCATCACCATGGCACATTCTGGTTCCGGTTCTGGATTTGACAGTTCTGATGATCAGAGGGGCGATTCCAGTGGGGACATTGGCTGGAGGTATGCCTCCACTCCTGATGGAAATAAGGCGAAGCCACAATGCAATTTCTGTGGGGAAGAAGTTGGAAGGAGGCGGGATCACAAGGATGAAGCAACATCTTATTGGAAACAACAAGAATGTTGCCAAGTGCACGTGTTGTCCCAAAGATGTGAGGGACAAAGTCAAGGCGAGCTTGGATGGAAAGAAGGAAAAGGAGACGAAGAGGGTAAGAAGGGAAGAACAAATGAAGGAGTTCATGTTTGAGAAAGAATTCAACGTCATTTCTGATTCAGATGACGATGATTTTGTGTACCCCGCCGACATTCAGACTGCAGCGGAGAGGAGGGCATACAGAAGGGCTACATAAGAATCATTGAGGAGCGAGTTCGAGAGAAGAGAACTCGGTGGTGCACGGGCCGGCTTCTATGGTGCAGGTGGGAGTGGGAGTGGTTCTGGAGGTGCACCAGTACCGCCACCCACCAAGAAACATAAGGGGAAGGGAATTGAGCCATTCTTGACGAGGGGCGGATTAATGCAATACAAGGAAAGCAAGGATCCAAGGTAGAAAACAGTGAAGGGAATGTTCACCAATGCAAGAGAAAGGGTGGGAAACGCCATCATCAAGCTCTTCTTTGGGGAGAACATTCCTGCCAACATTGCAGACGGGCCATTTCTCCAGCATGCCATTGATGAGATCGTTGCCATGGCCTCAAATTTCAGCGAAATTCGGTCGAATTTCTGCCGAATATCGACATCCAGTCGAAATCGAAAATCGACTGAAATGGCCGAAATGCCCGAAATATGGGTGCCCTAGTACAAAAAATTACCGAAATAACCGAAATTTCGATCGAAATTCGACCGAAATTCCACCGAAATTCCGTTTCGGCCGGTCACCGAAATGGTGACCAAAACCGACATTTAGAGCCTTGATCGTTGCAGCAGGAACGGGAGTGAAGGCTCCTACATCCTACGAGATCATGAACAAATATCTGGGGATGGAGAAAGAGGAGATGAATGAGTACATCGCCGAGTTGAGGAAGAGATGGCCAAAGTACGGGTGACATTGATGTGGGATGGGTGGACGAGCTACATGAGGAAGCAGATCATCAACTTCCTTGTCTACTGCGATGGGAAGACAATCTTCTTGAAATCTGTTGATGCATCTGAGCATGTGAAGGACCACAGGTACCTTCTGAAGTTGATGAAGGACGTTATAAAAGAGGTTGGGAAAGAGCACATTGTGTAAATTGTGACGGATAACGGCAGCAACTTCAAGAAGGCTGGTGAAACAATAATGAAGTCCAGCAGCTACAGAATTTTTTGGACACTGGCATTGCACTGATTTGATCCTTAAGGATTTCAGCAAGAGGAAGCTCGTCTCAAGGGTGGTGGAGAAAGCACGAATGATCACCACATTCATTTACAACCACGACAAAGTGCTGGCACTGATGAGGCGGATGTGCAATGGGGAGTTGGTGAGGTCTGGCATCATACGCTTTGCAACCAATTTTATAGCGTTGCAAAGCCTCAAGCAACATAAGACAGGTTTGAAAACCATCTGTTGCCAGGGTGAGTGGTTCGAGATACCAGAAGCTCGAACTGAAGGAGGACGAAAGGTGGAGATATTGATCAATGATATCTCCTTTTGGGATGACGTGACTCGGGTCACGAGGATCATGGATCCAGTTGTTTCTGCATTGCGGATCGTGGATAGCGACAAGAAGCCCACCATGGGAGTCATCTACGAGGCAATGCGTTGCATGAGAGAGAAGGTCAGAGAATCGATAGGAAAGGGATCGCAAGCATGGTTAGACATCATAGACGAGCGATGGTCCAAGATGCTCTCACATCCTCTTCACAAGGCCGGTATGTATTATGTAAAAATGATTTTTTTTCATTTTTTAAATTTCTATGGTTGGACATCATAAATGAGCTTGTTCGTGACTTTGTGTGCAGCTTATTACTTCAATCCTAAGTACCAGTACAAGAATGGACTTAGTACAAATGCTGACCTTCTAGCAGCCGTACAGATTGTGGTGGAGAAGCTCGTCAAGGACGAGAAGTTACAGATCATGTGCATGAATGAGGTAATCCTCAATTTCTAGCTAAATTTGGAGTCACAAGAAATTTCGTAAAGATGTAGTACGACTTAAACCTATGTGTGCACTGTGCAGGTTAAGTATTTCCGGGATGCGTTGGGTTCCTTCGGTCGGATTACTGCGGTCAATGGACGGGGCAATACTCTTCCTGGTAGGGACGAAGGCAAATAAAACCATTACTTGTGTGTTCATTTATTCCTACTATTGATTTCTCTCTTTTTCTTTTTTCCTGTTCAAGTGACATTGTACTGTACGTAGCACATATTCTCCAACTAAAGGAGTTAATTCAGTTCCGGTGACTTTGATAGACGTAGTATATAGAACACGTTCTCTAACGAGGAAACATAGTTCATACTTCAGCCCTTCAGTTTCTCCTTACTAGCGTGATATGAGAAGCAACATCCTCCGTAGATAACCAACATAGTTTGTGTTGAGTTGATTTTGTCCGTAGTAGTTTCTTTCTTTTTGTCCAAGTTGAGTATTGCATGCTCCAACTTGAGGGGGAGTATTAGAGTATGCGCCCATTGGTTAGTATTTGGATCCATCCAGGACCAATTACCACATGCACATATATTAGTCTCATATAGACTATTAGTGGGACTTATCATTATGGTGAGGCTATATATGAAGACCCACACCACATGTATTCATAGAGAGAATTCATCATACAAATAAGCCATTTGAGGCGATTCTCCCCTAGTTTAATTCTCGCTCCTTACGGAGTAGGGTTCCACGTAAATCTTAGTATTCTTCATGTTCTTTATTCTTTTTCTTTGATTATTACTCTTCCACATTGTCATTACTATAGGGAACACATGACATGTGTTCCTTCTCTCCGTCTGACTGAGGTGCAAAAGAAAATGAAAGTTTTCCCTCTAATTTAGAATTTAGGGGCTATGTTGCAGACATCACAAATCTCGTTTGAACTTTCTTAATTTAGTTCTTCTGATAAGAAAGTTTTCCTTCTGCATAATCCCCGATGATATCCATCCCCAAAATCTTTTTCTCTAAACCAAGATCCTTTATGTCGAACTCTGAACTAAGGAGCTTCTTCAAATCATCAAAATCATCAGTGCCACTTTTCTTCTTGGCAGCAATAATCATGTAGTCGACATAGAGCAACAGATAGATAAAGCATCTGTCCTCCACCTTGCGGTAGAAACAACAATTGTATGGGCTCCTGTTGAACCAAGACTAATCATGAAACTGTCAAACATTTTGTACCACTTCATGGGAGACTGCTTAAGCCCTTACAATGACTTCTTCAATCTGCACACATGAACTTTCTTGCCCTAAAATATGAATCCATCTAGTTGACACATTGCCGAATGGTGGTTGTTATACGAGATGGAAGCTCCCAACCTTCGAAGTGTGGCAGTGAAAGTGTTGTCTCAAACCGCATCTGCTGGCGGTTGTGAGAGGAACTGGAGCACGTTCAATTTGATCCATTCCAAGAGACGGAACAGGTTGGGAGAAAAGAAACTCAATGACTTTGTCTACGTGCATTACAACTTGAGGTTGAAGTTGAAACATGCAAGGGAGGGACAAGACAAAGATGACTATACGGACCCTATTGATCTTGCATACATTTTCAAGATGCACGATGACGATGCTGATGAAGACGTCTAGAGGTGGATGGATTCCAATGGTGCCCCCGTTCTCGATCAGCCAGGTGGAAGACCAAATGAGAACATAAGCCAGCAAATGGGAGCAGACGTTGGTGACTATTTGGCAAGATCCGGGCGGATTACAGACCCTGTTGGAGGGTTGGAGGGCGAGATTGATGCGGCTGTTGATGAAATTCTCTCGAGTAGCTCCAAATCCAAATCAAAGTCAAAGGATGAAAGTGGAGATGAAGATGATGATGTTGGTCATCGTGGACCTGGTGGTGGTGGGGAGACAAACTCAGGCAGGTCAGGAGGGAGTGCTCGTGGACCACAATATACCAGACTTCAGGAAGGGCTACATGCAGGACGTGAATATATGGAGCGACAGCAGAACACACACGGACAATTTGTTCCAAGTCCGAGTCCAGGGCCTACAGATTACGAGTACGGTCGAGGCCATCGTCCAACAGACAGCTACATGGACGATTTGACATCATCTGTAGGTTCTTTGAGCTTCATGGACATTGACATCCTATATCGCGTAGGAGCACCAAGTCCTTTAGGCGGATATGGATCGTCGCACGATGAGAGATCATTTGGCGTCTTCCCAGAATACTTTCATTCTCCTCCTCTAGGACCTCCTCCTCCTCAGTACTACAGTGGTTACAGTGGGTATGGGGGATACAGTAGCTACAGCGGAGATAACTACCAAGGTAGCCAATCTGAGCAGAGCCAGGGTAGCTTCTTTGGGGTGACAGCTACGGTTTCTTCCCTGAGTACACGCCAGTTCCTCCTCCTCCTCCGCAGACATCTTCTCCTACTCCATCGTCGTCGTCCCGAGGATCTCAGGGCAGTAGTTCGCAGCCTCGTCGTGCCACTCGTGATACCGGATCCAGTGCTGCTTATCCTCAACTCGGGATACTCATAGGCATCGATGACCACCAATACAGGCAATATATGATTGATTACAAGGCCATGTACTCGTACATGATATGGGAGAACTACTGCAAGTTCATTGAATCTGCGATGCGTTATGAGAGACAGCAAGGAAGGGGGGCCATTCAGATCTACCGCGGAACTCTTGGTTCTGAACAAAACATGTCACCAGATACTATATTTTAATCTTTTATTGCATTAAGAAAATTCCTTTAAAAATTAAAGGAAATTTAACAAAGCAGCCGTGAGACCTGCTATGCTTTATGGTTCTGAATGTTGGCCTGTGAACCATAGACATGTGCAGAAAATGGCTGTAACAGAAATGAAAATGCTAAGATGGATGTGTGGACATACACGTAAAGATCGGATTCGGAATGATGCAATCAGAAAGAAAGTTGGTGTAGCTCCGATCGAGGATAAGATGCGAGAAAACCGCTTAAGATGGTTTGGTCATTTGCAAAGAAGGTCAACTGATGCACCGGTTAGGAGATGCGAATGTTGGGATGTTGAGCCGGCTAAGAGAGGGCGAGGACGGCCCAAGAAGTGTTGGAAAGAGACTATACGAAGGGATCTTAGTTTTTTGGATATAAGTCCGAGATTGACCCAAGATAGATCTGAATGGAGGCGAAGAATCCATGTAGCCAACCCTACTTAATTGTGGGAAAAGGCTTTGTTGTTGTTGTTGATTGCACTGATCATTGATATGCATGTTCTTAATAATTTTCACTTGTTGTTGTAACTTGTAAGACTATTACTCTGTTCTATTATTTATCAACAATGTTACAACAATATCACCGATATGACCGATATGGTCGATATGACTACACAAGAGGTATAGATGACCAATATGTGTGAAATAATTGTGTATTTGTATGTTATTTATTGTTCTATTAACTTGGAATATCGAAATTTACAATAAAATTAGGGGAAAAATCAGATTTTTGAGCCTTTTCCGACTTTTCCACCGAAATCATCGAAATTTCCCGAAATTTCGGCGAAATTTCGATTTTCCAGGTCACCGAAACGAGATCGAAATCGAGATTTCGAACCTTGAGCATAATGCGGTTGTCAGATCTATTGTAGAGTCGGAGTACAAAGCCATGGCACATGTGTGTATTGAGATGATGTTGGTCAGATCCGTTCTGACTGACCTAGCCATTGATGTGCCTCTTTATTATACCCCCAAAGTCCAGATACTCAGCAATACACATCCACAACATATGATTTTATATTTGCAATACAAACATTATAATATATGCAGGAGAAAAGTAAAAAAGGAATAAAAAGCAATAATTTTCCATTCATTTTCCATTATAATAGCATATCCACAAATATATATATATATATACAATGCCATAAGAATATTATAGCCACATGCATATATCTACATCAAGTCTCTCAAAAATAAGTACGTGTACATAATGAAGAGCAGAAATTGAATGTACTACAGTAGTTGCTGCTCTTATGAACCCGTGGAATTCACGCAAATAGGTTTACAAGCAAAGCGTATAGTACAGATAAAACGACAACTAAAAGCATAACAAATGTGAAGAAGAAACAAGTGTGAACCCACTACATATAACCGAACATGTCTTTCCCGACACCCACTAGTAGTACCTCCCCATGGAAAACTGATCCAAATGAAATGACTTGTATTATCTCCGCTTATGTTACCAACTTGCACATAAGTATAGTCTAAACACCAAGACTAACTCAAAGAAGATAGATTCCAAGGAGTAGTCCAAGTCCTCAATTCGTAGGTAGGGTTCTCGAAAGGTCACGATCTGATTCGAAATATTTGATTCTGGATAATTCATTATAATCGCATAGCTTTAACGGATTTTCATTTAATAAACTTGGTATCTTTCCTCGCATGGGTGAATCCGGATAATTATATGGGGGCCAACACCTATAAGTACCTAGAAGTCACGTCGGTAAAGAAATATGAGCTTGGGCGGTAGCTTAATGCTATTTAGGGTCATCACTCACACACCATGTTAGTAACACACACTCTCAAAAGGAGTCACACAGAGCACGTAGGCCTCATCGTCAGGCGGCACGAAGCACAAGGGCACAAAACCGCTCGACGCCATGGCAGAAAAGTCATTAAAAAGCCAAGAGGAGCACTAAGCAATGCACACAGCATACGGTAAGCCAAGGCAGCATTATCTCTCAACCAGATTATTTACGATTGTTCAAGTCTAAGGAGGCATGCTTCTCCTTGGTGGTTTATTTATTATCGATAAGACAACTCGAAAATAAAATTCATAAAAATCCGTTAGGTACTAAGCTGACTTAAGTCGAATAGTCGTATCCTCATGGCTATTCACTATTATATGTATATAATTCAAAACACTAAACTAAGATAACCCACAATTAGGATCTAAGCCACTAAGGCAAATTCACGTAGAATTTCTTGAACCTATAAGATAGAGGTGATATTTACAGTTACACCTTCAGGATCCAGATTCTCAACAATACACATCCACAACATATGACTATAATTGAAATACCAAACAATATAATATATTTAGGAGAAAAGTAAAGAAGAAATAACAAGCAGAAGTTTTCCATTCATTTCCCACCAAACAGAAATATAACTCCCTCACTACATCACGACAATTAAAAAAAGCCTAATCCATAAATCATCTAGACAATCAGGGGCAGCAAAGGCACAACTAAGAAACAGTTTTCCCACCCACCTCACAATATTTCATCATAGCCTTTTATAACAAATGTAATATCAATACATCAGATCTTAGCCCAAGCAATTCTATCAGATGAATCAAATTCAAATAGCAATAATCGAGATTAAAGATCTCCAAGTTTTGACAAGGACTGATCATAGTGTACACATCAATTGCAGGCAAATCATGTGCCCAGTGTTCTTTTCTATGAAAATAGGGGAAAATGTCAGGAAGGAACAGATCGGTGTTACAGTTAAGAAGTCAAATCCATATCTTATAGGAACAACACCACATCCAAGCAAATCAAGCCATCAAATGGATCTACAAGAAGTTGTTCTGAGATCCATCTGATCTTGAATCCTTCATCTCACATTTTATGCTTGGACAAATCAAACTAAAAAGAATACGATTGCTGCTAAATAATCATTCTACAAACTCATGGTAGAACAAGCTTTCTAACATGATATGAATCTTAGTCTGAGCAATAAAAATATGAAGATAAAGCAGGGCTCGCTCTGGAAATGTCACACTCTAAACAGGATGGTGGCCCATCTCCTAACCTTTACCAACATGTAGTTAGGAAAATCATGGACTCCATGCATCAGGGCAGATCCTTTGATGTGAGTGACTCTAGTAACAATCATGTGTGTGTGTGCCTGAATCCGAGTAGCAAGGAGGTCGGAAATCGCACCTATCAAGCTGTTTTCTCGGAATCCTTTCCACCCGAAATCTGTGATTCCGACGCGTTGCGCGGTAAACGGACACCACCACAGTACTCCCAGCATCAACCAACACGCGTAGACAATCTTGGATCTTTGATCGACACTCGGCGGCTAAGACGGCTTTTCTGATACGTTATGAGGCTGGGCTCCGGAAACAAAAGCTCAAGGAATAGATTTAGGGTGAGCCAACTTTGCCCCAACCCTCTTTCTATACCGGATTCGGTTAAACGAATCCAGATCCGGATCTGTTTACTGACCCACAGTTGTAAAACGACCATATCTTTCTCGTCCAATATTCTTGGTACCGTTGGAAAGGTCTCTCCGAGTGCTAAAAATAAACTATTCATATGTTTCATTTGGATAATGGATTAGGTCTGAAATCTGAAAAGAAATGAACGAAAGTCTATGAGAGTTGGATCAGAATCCATACCTCCAACCATATTGAGATCGGATTTCTATGAGAACTCAATATCCAACCCGTATCTTGCATTTTAGTATGTATACGGGTCTTCGAAACTTACACTATTCCCTTCCATCTACAATGCAACCAAGCTGCTCTTTTCATTGCCAACACCCCTACCTTCCATGAGAGGACCAAGCATATTGAGGTTAACTCAAGAGAACATACAACAGATGTGTTCACTAAGGCCCTAGCCAAAGGCCATTCCAGAAGTGTTGTTCCAAGCTGAGCATGATTGATATCTATGCTCCATCATGGGGGGGAGTGTTGAGAGATTATTTATCATTTCCTATTTCATGTATTTTTTTCCTTTTTTGTATATATTATGTTATTTGCCCAACAGAAGTTTCCATAAGAGAACTCTAGGGCTCCATCATAATGCAACTCATTCCTATCTAACCACGATTAGCATTTAAAAAATTGTAGTATTGGGAGATCTAGAGTGGAAAATCCATTTGATCTTCACATTCTTAAATAACGGTATTCTTGTGCAACCAAGGGGAAAACAGAAATTCATCGCATTAAAATGAATCTTTTTACACATTTACCATGTCTTTGGATGGTCTTATAGAAAATTGCAATTAATTTTTCATCTATTCATGCGGTCAGTCACATTCATTTTGTTGTCACCCTTTATCAAATCTCTCACCTAGCTTCTTTCATTTGAATCACATTTGCAGTCGTAAAAAGCATACAAAGTCGCACATCCCCTCCCCTCGGCCACCATAAAATGACTAGACACAAATTACATCATAGTATGCCCGCAATTACATACCCAAATCAGTTTCCGAATTTAGTATAATATATGTATCTGGACACCATATCCTGAGCCTAACAAGTATGCAGATAAGAAAGATTCACAACCTAATAATGCCGAATCACATTGCAAGCTTAGAATCCCAGAATGGATAATATCAGGTTACGGTCGTGTTGAACAAAACCAACATTTTCGTTAAATAAGCTCAAATTACCGTAAAATATATTACACGTCAACTTTAAATGCTTGGATTGGCAAAGCCAAATAATAGAAAGTGTTTTTTCCCGATAGGTTACATATCATTTTCATCCATCATGAACTAAAAATCAAGCCATTACTTTGTGGATTCTGTAACAAAGTAAAAGATTAAATGAATATTAGATCCATTCTTGTTAAAAGAAAAGAAAAAATGAGGTTTATACATGAATATTAGAAAAGGGTTATATGATCCTCGGTTACCTTTCTAACTTCTGAACCACCCACAGCTTCATAGTTGAAGTTCAAATGGCTGAAAATCTTGCAAGAATAAAAATATTAGATATGAAAATACCAACTCATTGAATACAAGATGACGATAGTAACAATCTTAAGAAGACGGCGGATCCTGGTCAAAATAGATTATAGTTGCATACAATCCGTGATGTCATGGTGAAACATTGCCGAAGTGGAGGAAGATGAGTGTTGTGAAGCAAGTGTGCATTAACCTTTGTGTAGATGTATAACCATTTGTGCTGTGAGCAGAGTTACCCATTCCAGGAATGTGAATATTGCTTCCAAGACCTGTGAGTGCGAAAAGTGTCCCAAACAGATGTGTGTGAGCTCTTAGTAGAATGTCTCATAAGTCATTTTACAGTACCATCACATACAAACAGGCAACTCTGCTAGGGTAAATGGCCCAGAAATAAATACAAAAGAAACTCTACAAAAGAAGCCCAGATATGCATGGTATACAAGGTTGCAAAAGTCGGTAGTCGGTACTCGGTCGGCCAGGTCACTGACTAAGGATTAATCGACAGTCAGGCGACTAATCAGATTTAGTCGGCTTTGAATTTTATGATTATTTTAAATATATAACTCATTTTTATGCATATATTTACATAGATTTTGTACATTTTTTCACTATCATAATAAAATAGAAGAAGTAATTAAATAAAACATTAAGCATATTATAATAAATTTGCTTATAAAAAAAGCAAAACATACAAAAATACGGTATCTCCAAGCAAAAATTGGTCGACTAATGTGCTTAGTTGGTATTACTCGGTACTCGGTCGGCCACCCCACTGACTAGACTAGTCAGACCTACTAGTCGGGCCAGTTGGACAACTTTTACAACACTGATGGTATATGCATGGTCCAAAGGAAGCCCAGATAATGCATTTGATTTGCACGTGGGAATGACTGAAACTTTGCATCCCCAAAAATCTTCCATGGAAAAATTATCCTAAAACAGACATAATTTGCACGCATATCTAAACGTGTGGTATGTGTTCCTAGGTTTCACAAAAGTCAAGTACCTACATTTCCATAAAAAGGCAAAAACATAAAATCAGAGCAATTGTGAGGAAAGGTGTAACCTGAATCAGGAATACCCTGAGAAGATGCAGCTGGCACTCTACCTTTCTTGCTAAAGCTAGAAAATCCGTCATCTAGTATAAAAAATTAGAATCAGAAAAAAAAATCAAATTAGTAGTAAATAATTTGAATGCAAGGGTTAAAAGGACCAACAATCCAAGAAAAAACACAAACCTGCTCTTTGGCGTTTGCCCCTTGAATTGGACTTTGCCATCTCAATATGTAGAGTTGTGTCTTTTTCAAGGTCAAATATTAGCCCCTAAGATGAAGTACAACAATATCGAAGCTGAGGTACATTTTTTTAAGAAAGAAGCAACTTGTTGAATCCCCGCTTAATTTTACTCTCTAAAAAAAACAACGATAAGAAAAGCAACCATACTTAATTCTCAGAAGTATCATCTTCCACTAGTGAAGAATTTAAGAGACAACTCCCACAGTTTGCTCATAAAGGGTCCACAATTTCGCACCTGATCTCTCCTAAAAAAACAATTTCGCACCTGACAGACGAATCACATTCTGGTAACTATCGATTATCTTCCATGAATTAAAAATATATATGAATTATATTGACTTAATAGAATCTAGCAGAAACCAGCTCCTGCCCCTTCGTCTTCCATATAGATGTCAGGTCAAAAACTCTTACTAGTATAAGTAGGAGAAGAGCATCGCAGGAATCCTCCACTTTTCTGAATTATATATTACGAGTCAAAGTCTTTTGAGCTCTTTAACTCACCCCTCAGTCGCCCTCAGTCTTTTTCCGGCCTCTTTCGCCCTCTAGGACGTCAAAGGTTTGTCATGGGCCTCCTCATCCAAGTCCGGCGTCTTGTCGTAAGCACAAGCCTGAACTACTAGCATAGAGAGCTCTTTTTTACCAGTTATTTTCTTTTTGACTTACGACCATGACTCTATTATATTGATATTAACAGTCCCAAGACCTTTCTTTTCTCTTTTTTTCCTGCCTTGCCTACCATGAATTATATTCACTCTATTAGATTGATATTAACAGTCAAAGGTTTCTCTTTTTTAACAATTACTTTCATTTTGACTTATGACTATCACTCTATCCCTCTTGCCTGCTGGCTGACCCTGAAATTGCTCTCCGGCTGGGTACAAATTTGCACTGGATCAGACCAATCACAATCCGGAAGCTTATCAAATATCTTCCATAAATTTAAAAAATATAAGAACTATATTGAGTTAATAGAATATAATAGCAACCAACTCCAGCCCCTTTATCTTCCACTGATGAACTACTAAAACTGATAGAATCTAACAGAGTCGATGTCGAAGTTTATCGAATATCTTCAACAAATTTAAATATGTAAGAGCCATATTAAGTTAATAGAACCTAACAGCAACAAACTCCCCCCGTGTTAGTGAAGGGTGTACATCTTTACTCAGGATCTTGCACTGACCTATCATCATTGGATCAATCACAACAAAGATGCTTCTCACTGAAAAAACTTCCTTTCTGGCAATCATAAAATCATGTTTACAACAACAACAAAACCTTTTCCCACAATTAAGTAGGGTGGGCAACATGGATTCTTCGCCTCCATTCAGATCTATTTTGGGTCAATCTCGGGATTATATCTAAAAAACTAAGATCCCTTCATATAGTCTCTTTCCAATATTTCTTAGGACGTCATCGCCCTCTCTTAGTCGGCTCAATATACCAACACTCGCATTTCTTAATCGGTGCATCAGCTGATCTTCTTTGCAAATGACCAAACTCGGATCTTTTCAACATGGATTTAAGCAAACATAAAGATTTTGTTGGCGCGTTCCCTACTTACGACGCGTTGCATCGCCCGAATGCAATGAAAAATTGGCAAGGGCCACAACATTGTAGCACGGATGTAGTTCAAAATTCGCGAGGGTTCTTTCATGAGGAACGCATGCCAGTAAATAAGCTAGTTCTGTTGCATCACCGTCCGGATGTAGTCCAAAATTTGCAAGGTTCTCACAAAATGGATGCATGCGAGTAAAGAAGTTAGTCCAAAAGAGATTGCAAAGGAAGTTGCGGATTAATGGTTGGAATATTGGCACTTTAACTGGAAAATTGATGGAGACAGTGGTTACGATGGAAAGAAGGAAGTTTCATATACTATGTCTTCAGGAGACTAAATGGGTTGGAGAGAAAGCAAGGGAGATCGAGAAGACATGCTTGAAACTTTGGTATTCAGGTAAAGATAAGGGCAGAAAAGGTGTTGGAGTGATTGTTCATAAGGATTTGAAGGATTGTGTAGTTGACGTGCAAAGAGTCGGGGATCGGACTATTTTGCTAAAATTGGTGCTAGAAGAAGAAATTCTGAATATTATCTCACTTTATATACTACAAATAGATTTAGATGAAAGGACTAAATAAACTTTTTGGGAGGATCTGGATAAGATTATACAAGGAATCCCACAAAGAGATACGATTTGCATAGGTGGAGATCTTAATGGACATGTGGGAAAAGATGCTTCAGGGTATGCTAGTGTTCATGGAGGACATGGTTTTGGGGATAGAAATGAAGAGGGAAAAGTCATTCTGAATTTTGTAACGGCATATGATCTTTTCATAGCAAACACTCTCTTCAAGAAGAGGGAGGAGCATTTAATTACTTATAAGAGCGACCTAACTAGAACACAGATATATTACTTTACTTTGAGGAGAAGAGATCGGTTGTGTTGTAAAGACTGCAAAGTAAACCCAGGAGAGAGTTTGACAACCCAACATCGCTTGTTCTTGGACGTGCAAATAAAAGGGATGGTAAAGAAAAGGAGGGTTCCTAGGATCACTAGAACTAGATGGTGGAATCTTCTACTGAAGCAATCGAGCTTCAGGGAGAAGGTTTTAGAAGACTTATCTTGGGATTGTAGCGGAAGTGCAAATGAGATGTGGGAGACAGTAGCATCTTGTATCCGAAAGATAGCCAAAGAGATACTAGACGAGTCAGAGGGAGGAGCTCCAGATCAAAAGGAGGCTTGGTGGTGGAGTGAAGGGGTGCAAGAGAAGCTAAAAATTAAAAGAATGTGCTTTAAAGCTATGTCTAAGGATAGAACAAACGAAACTATCACAAACTACAAAATAACGAAGAAGGAAGCAAAGAAGGCTGTAAGTGAAGCTAAGTCAAAAGCTTATGAAGTTTTCTATAAAAATCTCGACTCTAAGGAGGGCCAGAAGGATATATTCAGGATGGCCAAAGCAAGAGAAAGAAAGACCAAAGACCTTTCTCAAGTGAGATGCATTAAGGACGAGGAAGGTCACGTGCATGTTACTCAGAAGAACATAGAGACTATATGGGAGCAATACTTCCATAATTTTTTTACTGGGGAAGGAGATCGAGAGATCACTTTGGGTGATCTAGCTAGTAGTGAAAGTTACTTGAATCGTGCAAGCTATAGACGAATTCAAAGAAAGGAAGCAGAGGAGGCTTTGAGGTTATGAGACATGGGAAAGGTGTAGGACCGGATGACATCCCTGTAGAAGTATGGAGAGTTTTAGGTGAGTGCGGTTTGACTTGTCTTATGAATCTATTCAATGTTATTTGACGAAGCAAGAAAATGCCTGAAGATTAGAGGAGTATCGTGGTGCCTCTTTATAAGAATAAAGGAGACGTTCAAAATTGTTCAAATTACAGAGGTATCAAGCTGATGAGTCACAATATAAAAATTTGGGAACGTGTGATCGAAAGAAGGTTGAGGAAAGTTTCCAAAGTAAAAGAAAACCAATTCGGATTCATGCCAGGTCGCTTAACTATTGAAGCCATCCATTTGCTGGGGAGAATAATGGATATTTATAGAGCTAAAAGAAAGAACCTTTATATGATCTTTATTGATTTGGAGAAGGCTTATGATTCTGTCCCACGAGAGATATTGTGGAGAGTTTTGAAGAAGAGACAAGTATATGTCCTATACATTAACCTCATAAAAGATATGTATGATAGGGCTTTATCTTGTGTGAGGACCCTGTCAGGGAAGGCTGACTATTTTGACATCAACATTGGTTTACATCAAGGTTCAGCTTTGAGTCCATTTCTTTTTACTTTGTCTATGGACAAATTGACAAGTCACATTCCAGCTGAGTTACCTTGGTATATGTTATTTGCTGATGATATTGTGTTGATTGACGAGACTAGAGAAGGAGTAAATGAGAAGCTTGAGGTCTGGAGACATGCATTCGAGACTAAGGTTGCGTTCGGCTACCGGGTTCTACTCACTTTTCCAAACTTCAATACAATCACATCATAATAACTACTCACTTTTTCAAACTTCAATACAATCATATTACCCCAAACCCACTTCTAACCCACCCCCAGTTTAACCCTATATCCAAACACCAAAATCTAAAAACGGGTTACCCTCTACCAGTTTAACCCGTCTTAACCCGCCAACCAAACGCATCCTAAAGGATTTCGTATAAGTACGGCTAAGACGGAATATATGGAGTGCAACTTTGATGAATGCAATGGTGAAGGAATCGAGGTGAAGATTTGTGACGATAACATTTGGAAGAGAGATTCTTTTAGATATCTGGGATCTATTTTGCTACATGATGGGGAAAATGATGGAGATGTTACTAATAGAATAAATGCAAGGTAGATAAAGTGGAGAGGAGCCTCTGTTGTGCTCTGTGATAAGAAAAATCCTTTAGAAATTAAAGGAAAGTTTTACAAAGCAGCTGTGAGACCTACTATGCTCTATAGATCTGAATGTTGGCCTGTGAAACACAGACATGTGCAGAGAATGGTTGTAGCAGAAATGAAAATGCTAAGGTGGATGTGTAGACACACACGTAAAGATCGGATTCGGAATGAGGCAATCAAAAAGAAAGTTGGTGTAACTCCGATCGAGAATCATCAAATCACATTTATTTCAAAATAAATGTGAATTAGACAAATATCATTGTTCAAAAATTAAAGCACTAAAAGAAATGCACAATCTTTCTCATTTTGCCGAGTTTCCTACTTTTACTACTTAAATCTAGAGGGAGGCAAAAGCAAGCACCTCCAAGTAGCTATCTTTCAAGCTACGGATGTCAATGCAAACTCAACAAGGATTCTGGCCACTACCCGACGAGAGCGCCTGAAATGATGTCCTCTGACAGTGATGAGCTTCTCAATCTTTCAATGTGGCGATTAATTTTAGTCTACCTTTTTTCCCTTCAATGACATGGTGCCCTTCCATCTCTCAATGCGAGAGAGGATGTATCTACGGGCAGCAGGCAAAAAAGGGCTGAAAAAAAGACTTGCAAACAGAAAGTTTCGCTTTCTTTAGATAGTCAAATTCAATCTTCGAACATGTAGAGATCGAATTTCCCATTATTACTTAGCAGATGCTTCATCTCATTAAGTCTGAAAAATCAAAAGAGTGCATACAGGACATGGAGCTTGGATAAGATGTCCAGATCGGGATCCACGGCTCACAGATCTTGAACTCTCATAACATTATGCCCCTTAAGTCTGTCCATTTCAATGCCCAGGCTTCTGTTCAATGCTTTTGATAGCGCACAATAATATGCCATCAAATTTGGTATCGACAGTCAACAGAAATATACGCATTAAAAACTTCTTTTAACCATCCCTAAGAGCATTACAAGGCAGTATCCCTCCAAGCCTGAATTCCACATCTATTCAAACATCAATACTTTGTAATAACTGATGTCCTCAAAGAGACACATAACTCTATCCAGAAAATAGTTTTCTCTAAAAGGTGAAACGATCAGTATCGCATTTCACAAAAAAAGAAAGTGTGCAATAAATAGAGGACATCAATTCTGACTAATAGACAGGAAAGACGCATAATCCCTCCTATTAAGATAAAATTGATGTTTTTTTTAAGGAAAAAGGATTTTATGTCGAGGACACGCCCATCCAAAAGCTTCCATATATTCACAAACTAAACCATAAGATTACAAAGATCATGAAGCCCGAATTTTTTGGCGAGCTCAAATACATTCTCTCTCTCTCTCCAGAAGATAAACCCGTTCCGCACCAGCCACGGGGGCCAGAGAATAGTTGGGGCACAGACCTTAATAGATCTAGCTATGTGACCCAGTATGTTAAGGGACTCCCAAAAAACAACTGGGTCCTCTGTCACCACCTAGTCAGTGTGCGCCGCCGCTCATACATTCCTAGCCAAACTACATCTAAAAAATAGATGCTCAGCATCCCCCGCTGCAGTACACCATTGGCATGTCCTATTTGCGTTCATTAAAAATCTCGATCAACACTCGCCAGTCAAAAACATGTCCCTCATCAGCATCCAATTAAGGATCTTGGCATGATGTAGTACATTCCATCTGCAGATCTATATGTACTGATATGATGTAGTCCCAGGATCAAAAATCATCCTCGCATAAAAAATCATGCATGTCAAGGTTGCAGAAGTCGATAGTCAATACTCCATCATTCGAATCCTAACTAAGGATTAATCTGTAATCATGCGGTCAAGTCACTGACTAGTCGGGCACTAATCATTTTTGAATTTTTTTAACTACTTTAAATATATAAATCAAATTTTATGCATATACTCTTGTATATTTGTATAGATATAGACATTTTCAATACTACAATACATTCATAAAAACATAGCAAGAATACTATACCTATTAAAAAATTAACATTCATAAAGATAAAACGCATAAATATACTAATCAACAGCATTAGCAGTGAATGAATAGCATATAAAAATAAATCAGCCATACATAGATGTTTATAGTAACCAATAGCATTAGCAATAATACAAAACTGAATAGCATAAGCAATTGATATGTCTTGAATCCTAACCATCTGTCTAGCAGAAAGCAGTTGAAGAGCAGTCCGATGCCCCTCCCCCTCCCCAAAATGCCACCATACCCTGCCAGCACGGGGATCTCGTTCCATTTACAATATAAACTAAATGTACAAGATGATAGTATGAATTAAATACACAACATAAATATGAGATACAAAGGAATAACATAAAAAAATAAAAGGCATGATGATATACTAAGTTACTAACTACTAACCAATGAATACTAAGTTACTAACAATAATATAACATAAGAATAGATAAATAAAAGTATTATTTAAAAACATTTGACTAATCGACTGACTAGTCCGACTAACAAACCCAATTAGTCGAGTCGACCGACCATTGGCCACTAGGCCTAATCAAGTCAGCTACCGCTCCCCCTGACTTAACTAATCGAGCCGACTAGTCGTCCAATTTATCACTTTATTAGCTGAAAATATGGCTATGTTCCTAAGTGATTAAGTACATTTGTGCATTATTAATCAATCATGCCTAAGTATATAAGACGTATATTTTATCATTCATAATTTTATTAATAACGAATTGAATAAATGAGTATAAAATCACTTGTATATTAGCCTAACTTCTCATATCTTTAATTAATTTACACTAAATCCAAATCAAAAAAATCAACTCTATTGGGTAAATCTCCTATGAAACATATTGACTTTTGAATTGATGTACATTTAATTATCTACAAATCAAGATCAAATTCAAAAGAATTGGAGTGCATGTGTAAAACTTAGGTTTAACATTGACTTATCATTTTATGTACAATAATAAAAGGTTAAGTAAATGAAAAAGAAAGGATTTCCCATGGACATGGAATACGCCTAACGTTGGAGCTACTGCAAGAGTGTCTCTGGTCGCCGCCTCCAATGGCCGATGTCGGTCACGAAGCTTAAGCGGAGGATGGGATTCAACAGCACGAAGACGAGGGTCTTTTTGGATCTCGCCTCGCCTGAGTTTTGGCTCGTTGTTGTCGTCGACAATCAATCTTTCGTTGTCACCGAAGGGGATGGCTGGAAGTCGGGGCTCTACTCCTCTCAAAAGTGACGGACAGGGTTGTAAAAGTCGTCCGACAGACCCGATTAGTAGGTCCGACTAGTCTATTCAGTGGGGTGGCCGACTGAGTACCGACTAATTCCGACTAGGTACATTAGTCAATGAATTTTTTGCTTGAATTACTATATTCTTATATGTTTTACATTTTTTATAAGCAAACTTATTATAATATGCTTAGTCTTTTATATAGATTCAATTACTTTTTTATTTTATTATGATAGTATAAAAATCTATGTAACTATATGTATAAAAATGAGTTATATATTTGAAATTAAAAATGTACTAAGCCTTCTCCCACTATAAGTAGGGTCGGCTACATAGATTCTTGCTCAAATCCATGTTGAAAGATTCGACTATTTTTTACGCTGGCCGTCGACTACCTAACGCAACCACTGCAAGAGTGGGATTTAAACCATGTTCTTTTGTGTGGCAGACACACTGTACTACCACTATACCATTAAGTGGGTACAGTTATATATTTGAAATAATCATAAAATTCAAAGCCGATTAAAGTCCGACTAAATCCGATTAGTCATCCGACTGCTGATTAATCCTTAATCAGTGACTCGGCCGACCGAGTACCGACTACCGACTTTTGCAACCTTGGTGGCAGATGATCGACGATGGTGGTTGTGGCAGACGAAAAGGTATGGTCGAGGGGGGAAGTTGAAAGGGTGAAGATCATGTGACAGGTGGAGCAACAGAGGACCTAACAATCTCAGTCCTTCGTAAGGATCGACGTTGGATGACGGAGGAGATTATGACAGAAGTGGAGGAACGATCAATGGATTCGAGTTGGGTTTTCGAGTTGGCGGTGAAGGACGAGAGGTTCGAGATGATCGGCTGAAGCTAAGAAGATGATCCAAAACACCAGAAAACAATAACAAAAAGGAAGAAGGAAGGAAGCTTTACCTGTAGGTTGTGTGATGTTCACCGAAAGAACATCATGCTCGATGAGCTTGAAGTGGATGTCGCCAGCAAAGAGCTTCGGAGAAAGAGCTCTAAGGCTCAACATCTTCGCTTGGAAGTCAGTTGCTACGAGAGAAAAAAGAAGTCCTCGGATCTCGATAAAGGATAGTCTTCGCTCGACCTTCGACACGCTCACTATCATTGAGTATGGATTGGGAGCTCGAGGACCTCTCTCATCCGAAAAATCCCAACAATTCAAAGTAGGTTAATTTTGCATAAATTCACACTCTGACCAAGTATCTTAATTTTTGGAATCGATTTGATTGAAAAATTGCTGAATATCCCATGAACTTGGTCGAATTTGCATTTCGTCATTCATTTGCATAAAAAATAAAAAATCCTCTCTGAAAATGGAACATTTAAATATTCTCAATTAATCATGAGCGTGTAATTCCTTCCCTATGTTTGACCTTAAGCTAACCCCAAGTAAAATAAATTTGACCGCCTTCAAATTAATTAATATGAATTAAAGTGCTTTTTGATCGGTCGCTAATTACCCGACTACAACGTAATTTCGCACAATTAACCAAGGGCATTTTGGAATTCGTCAGGTGTCTACCCCAGATGCATTAAAAGATGAAGAAAGATTACAAGAAGACTTACAGACACCAAGACTCGAGAAGAGTCTAAAAATGAAAAATTGTATTCTCGGAATAAAAATGTTGTAAAGAAAAGAGCGCACCATTTTACAAGCTTGACACATGCCTTTCGCACCGTGAAGTGACCATTACCCTAAAATCACAGGCCTGGATCCTCCAACATCCCACCAACCACATGTAAAGCCTCCAGAAGCTACTGGAAATCTGCAAAGCATTGGTCTGACAAATCAGGCAACCACCATCAACCTCCATACATCCCCTCATAGAGCAGTTCCCACCAACTGTCAAAGCAAACAAAGGTGGGAAATAGACTTAGAGTGCACCCAAATAGGTCCAATCATCTATCCACGACCGGAACCCATTGCCATCCCCCAAAACGGATCTCACGAGCTAGGTATCCTGAGGAATCACAAAAAAAAAGTCCCTAAAGAAGTTTGAGGTCGCCCTCACACCGAACTTGCATTAAAGGTCCAAATAACCCCATAAATGATGTGAATCATCTTGCTTAATGGAGCTGAGCCACAACATTCAATGTGGACCACCCACTTTGTAAAGAGTGCCCCATTCATCTCCTCGAAAATCGAGACTCTTGAGCCTCCATTCTCATCTGTGAGGAATAAGGTCTTCCAACCCACCAAAGGTAGTCCCTTCACCTCCCAGAAGAAACCCAAAAAAATCCCCATCAATGCCTCAGGCCTTCCTATATCACCAACCAGAAGGTAATGCATAGACGGGAAAAAGACAGGATAGCACACAGAACCGCCTTTGGAAGCACCAAGTGCCCACCTCTAGATAGGAAGGTGGCCTGCTAACCAACCAGCTTCCAAACATCAAGTTAGCCTACATCAATCTACCACCGACCGATAGCATACACGGGTAACCAATAGAGAATGCCCCTCATGCATCTGAAGGGAAGCCATACAACCAGCCACCTCGCCCACAATCATTCTGAAGGGAACAAAGGGCAATTTATCGTGGTTGATTCACAGCACATACACCACCCAAGAAAGCTCCAGCACAAGTGGTATCCTCCCTGTTGCACTAGCATCACCCTCCAGAAAGAATAGAGTATCATCACCATACTGCATGATCGACACAAAAACATCCTCGATGCTATAACTTGTAAACAAGTCACCATATATTTCTCCTGTAACTGTTGGGAAAAAATGAGAGACATGTTTATTCCATACGCCCTAGGCTCTCTTATATAGGAGAGTAGCCTATGGGTAAAATACATAAAGAGTCCAACAGAAAAAAGAAAATACGAAAAGGTACAAAAGAGAATAACATATATCTCTACACTCCCCCCTCAAGGTGGAGCATAGATGTCAATCATGCTCAGCTTGGACGAACACTTCTGGAACAGCCCTCGAAGTAACGCCTTGGTAAAGATGTCTGCAGTTTGGTCCCCTAAGCTAACATGGGATGTAGAAATAAACCCCTTCTGAATCATATCTCATATGAAGTGACAATCAACCTAAATGTGCTTGGTTCGTTCATGAAATGCTGGATTATTTGCAATGAATAGAGCAGCTTGATTGTCACATTCCAGAATCATAGGAAAAGGGACTTTTATATATAGATCTGTAAGCACAGCCTTCACCCACATCATTTCTGTACTGACCTGGACCATAACCCTATATTCAGACTCAACACTGGATCTCGCTACCACCGTTTGCCTCTTGCTTCTCCATGAGACCAGAGAGTCTCCGATATACACAGCAAATCCAGTGGTGGACTTCTATCCTTAGGACATCCTGCGTAATCTGCATCTGCACATACTGAGATAGTAATCTCCTTGTCTTTCTAAAACAGCAGACTTGCACCTGGAGATGACTTAAGGTACCTGAGTATCATATGTATAGCATCCATATATACCTGACGTGGTTGCCCCATGAACTGGCTCACCCGACTCATAGCGAAGGAGATATCGGGTCTGGTAATAGTAACCAGTGTTCATGAAATCGGTCGCACGGGCCGCATATGCGGCCGCATATGCCCGTGTGGCATGCACACCGCACCGATTTAATGAATCAGTGCATTATGCGCCCTACCTGCATATACGGCCCGCATATCCCTCATATGCCTCGCATACTGCTCCAGCAACTCCAACTTTTCAATCTTCTCTTTCAGGTCCTCAATTCCGTAGCTCTGTCTCTTCCTTCATTCAATTGTAAAAATATGACATGTATTTCTATACAATTGCAATGCAGTATACCATTATATATATGCAACGTTTTATGTTTTTCTCATGTATTATTTTCACGAGTATATGCAATATATCGTCAAATATTTTTATATATGCCGATTGAGGTTTTGCCCATGTAGTGCATGTATGTGTATTGAAGTTTTGTTACTACTAATCATCTAATATGTTAAGTTTTTATGGTAAATATTTTTTGTGATTAAATATGAGGCAATTAGTACCCACTTAATGGTCTAGTGGTAGTACAGTGTGTCTACCACACAAAAGATCAGGGTTCAAATCCCACTCTTGCAGGGGTTGCGTTAGGTAGTCGACGGCCAACGTAAAAAAAAGTCGAATCTTTCAACATGGATTTGAGCAAGAATCCATGTATCCGACCCTACTTATAGTGGGAGAAGGCTTAGCACTTTTTTAAATATGATGCAATTAAAAGCATATACACACCCATCTCACATGAACCGTTTTTTTAGATCTTCTTTAACTTCACTTAAATACATAAATTCAGTAGTAATGTTATTCAAAGATATTTATTTATTTTTAAATTAAAAATTAGAAAACTGCGTAGAACCGCATATACCCCGCATATGCCCATGCATACCACTTATTCAGTATTCGGTGACATGTCCGAACGCATACGCATACCGCTTTCCTGAACCTTGATAGTAACATAGAGAAGCTTGCCCACCAGTTCTCTGTATCTTCTCCCATCCACCTCATCAGTGTCATCATATAATTTCATACTGGGATCCATGGGTGTAGTGGCAGGTCGGCAACCAAGCATTCCTGTTTCACTCAACAGGCCAGTGACATATTTCCTCTGGGTCATTACCAGTCCATGAGGATTTCTGGCGAATTCCAGTCCCAGAAAATATCTAAGAACTCCAAGGTCCTTGGTGATAAATCCATGACCCAGCATTTCTTTCGCCTTCTGAATTCCATGTTCATCATCACTTGTAATCAAGATATCATCTACATACACCATAATTGCAATAATACCTCTGGGTGTCTTCTGTACGAACAAGGAATGATCTGCATTGGAACGTTTGTACCCATGTTTTTCAAACAGGTCTGAGAGCTTCTGATACCAAGCTATGGAGCTCTGCTTAAGGCCATAGATAGCCTTATGAAGTCTATACACCTTAGAACACTCCCCCTCAATAGCAAAACCAGGTGGTTGTTGCATTTAGACTTCCTCCTGCGAGTCACCATATAAGAATGCATTCTTGACATCTAATTGGTATAGTGGCCAATCACGAGTAACCGCAACAGAGAGGAGGATCCGTAGGGTGGAATGGCGAGCAACCAGCGAGAATGTATCAAGATAATCCACCCCATATGTCTGTGTAAATCCACGAGCAACCAGGCATGCCTTGTATCTGTCAATGCTGCCATCTGCATTCTGCTTAACTGTAAAGACCCACTTGCAGCTCACTGTAGACACATCAGTAGGTGCAGTAACAAGGCTGCAAGTACCTCTTGACTGAAGAGCAACCATTTCTTCTTCCATGGCTAACGTAATTTACAAGGGTTCTCGCATAATGGACGCATGCGAGTAAAGAAGTTAGTCCAAAAGAGAATGCAAAGGAAGTTGCGGATAGTTAGTTAGAATGTTGGCACTTTAACTGGAAAATTGATGGAGATAGTAGATACGATGGAAAGAAGGAAGATTCATATACTATGTCTTCAAAAGACTAATGGGTTGGAGAGAAAGCAAGGAAGATCGAGAAGACAAACTTTAAACTTTAGTATTAAGGAAAAGATAAGAGTGGAAACAGTGTTGAAGTGGTTGTTCATAAGGATTTGAACGATTGTGTGGTTGAGATGCAAAGAGTCGGGGATCGGATTATTTTACTAAAATTGATGCTTGAAGAAGAAATTCTGGATATCATCTCAGTTATGCACCACAAATTGGTTTAGATGAAAGGACTAAACAAGGTTTTTGAGAGGATCTGGATAAGATTATACAAGGAATCCCACAAAGGGAGATGATTTGCATAGATAAAGATCTTAATGGACATGTGGGAAAAGATGCTTCAAAGTATGCTGGTATTCATGGAGGACATGATTTTGGGGATAGAAATAAAGAGGGAAAGGTCATTTTGGATTTTGTAACGGCATATGATCTTTTCATAGGCCTGTGAACCATAGACATGTGCAGAGAATGGTTGTAGCAGAAATGAAAATGCTAAGATGGATGTTTGGACATACACGTAAAGATCGGATTCGGAATGATGCAATCAGAAAGAAAGTTGGTGTAGCTCTGATCGAGGATAAGATGCGAGAAAACCGCTTAAGATGGTTTGGTCATTTGCAAAGAAGGTCAACCGATGCACCGGTTAGGAGATACGAGTGTTGGGATGTTGAGCCGGCTAAAAGAGGGCGAGGACGGCCCAAGAAGTGTTGGAAAGAGACTATACAAAGGGATCTTAGTTTGCTGGATATAAGTCCGAGATTGACCCAAGATAGATCTGAATGGAGGCGAAGAATCCATGTAGCCGACCCTACTTAATTGTGGGAAAAGGCTTTGTTGTTGTTGTTATATGATCTTTTCATAGCAATCACTCTCTTTAAGAAGAGGGAGGAGCATTTAATTACTTATAAGAGTGGCCCAACTAGAACACAGATAGATTACTTTGCGTTGAGGAGAAGAGATCGGTTGTGTTGAAAAACTGCAAAGTAATCCCAGGAGAGAGTTTGACAACCCAACATCGCTGGTTAGTCTTGGATGTGCAAATAAAAGGGATGGTAAAGAAAATGAGGGTTCCTAATATCACTAGAACTAGATGGTGAATCTTCCACTGAAGCAATCGAGCTTCAAGGAGAATGTTTTAGAAGACTTATCTTGGGATTGTAGCGGAAGTGCAAACGAGATGTGGGAGGCAGTAGCATCTTGTATCTAAAAGGTAACCAAAGAGATACTAGGCGAGTCAAAGGGAGGAGCTCCAGGTCAAAAGGAGGCTTGGTGATAGAGTGAAGGGGTGAAAGAGAAGCTAAAAATTAAAAAAGAGTGCTTTAAAGCTATGTCTAAGGTTAGAATAGAGGAAATTGTCACAAACTACAAAATAACGAAGAAGGAAGCAAGGAAGGCTGTAAGCGAAGCTAAGTCAAAAGCTTATGAAGTTTTTATAACAATCTCGACTCTAAGAAGGGCCAAAAGGATATATTCAGGATGGCCAAAACAAGAGAAAGAAAGACCAAATACCATTCTCAAGTGAGATGCATTAAGGACGAGGAAGGTCACGTGCTTGTTACTCAGAAGGACATAGAGACTAGATGGGAGCAGTACTTCCATAAACTTTTCATTGGGGAAGGAAATAGAGAGATCACTTTGGGTGATCTAGCTAGTAATGAAAGTTACTTGAATCGTGCAAGCTATAGACGAATACAAAGAAAGGAAGTAGAGGAGGCTTTGAAGGTTATGAGACCTGGGAAAGGTGTAGGATCGGATGACATCCATGTAGAAGTATAGAGAGTTTTAGGTGAGCGTGGTTTGACTTGGCTTTCAATGTTATTTGGAGAAGCAAGAAAATCCATGAAGATTGGACGAGGAGCATCGTGGTGCCTCTTTATAAGAATAAAGGAGACATTCAAAATTGATCAAATTACAGATGTATCAAGTTGATGAGTCACACTATGAAAATTTGGGAACGTGTGATCGAAAGAAGGCTGAGGCAAGTTTCCAACGTAAAAGAAAACCAATTCGGATTCATATCAGGTCGCTCAACTTATGAAGCCATCCATTTGATGAGGAGAATGGATATTTATAGAGCTAAAAGGAAGAACCTCCATATGATCGTTATTAATTTGGAGAAGGCTTATGATTCTGTCCCACAAGAAATATTGTGGAGAGTTTTGGAGAAGAGATAAGTACATACCCTATATATTAAACTCATAAAGGACATGTATGATAGGGCTTTATCTTGTGTAAGGACCCCGTCTGCGAAGACTGACTATTTTGACATCAACATTGATTTACATCAAGATTCAGCTTTGAATCCATTTTTTTACTTTGATTATGGACGAGTTGACAAGTCACTTTCAGGGTGAGTTACCTTGGCGCATGTTATTTGTTGATGATATTGTGTTGATTGACGAGACTAGAGATGGAGTAAATGAGAAGCTTGAGATCTGGAGACATGCATTGGAAACTAAAGGATTTCGTATAAGTAGGGTTAGACGGAATATATGGAGTGCACCTTTGATGGAAGCAATGGTGAAGGAATCGAGGCAAAAATTGGTGACAATAACATTCGGAAGAGAGATTCTTTTAGATATCTGGGATCTATTTTGCAACAGGATGGGGAAATTGATTAAGATGTTACTAATAGAATAAATGCAGGCTGGCTAAAGTGGAGAGGAGCATCTGTTGTTCTCTGTGATAAGAAATTTCCTTCAAAAATTAAAGGAAAGTTTTACAAAGCAGCCGTGAGACCTGGTATGCTCTATGGATCTGAATGTTGGTCTGTGAACCATAGACATGTGCAGAGAATGGTTGTAGCAGAAATCGAAATGCTAAAGTGGATGTGTGGACACACACGGAAAGATCAGATTAGGAATAATGCAATTAGAAAGAAAGTTGATGTAGCTCCGATCGAGGAGAAGATGCGAGAAACCCGCTTAAGATGATTTGGTCAGTTGCAAAGAAGATCAACAGATGCACCGGTTAGGAGATGCGAGTGTTGGGATGTCGAGTCGGCTAAGCGAGGGCGATGACGGCCCAAGAAGTGTTGGAAAGAGACTATACGAAGGGATCTTAGTTTTTTGGATATAAGCTCGGGATTGACCCAAGATAGATCTGAATGGAGGCGAAAAATCCATATAGTCAACCCTGCTTAATTGTGGGAAAAGGCTTTGTTGTTGTTGTTGCTGCTTGTTATCATGTTTGTTTTGATTTTGTTTTAGAAGAGCATGTACAAATGCCACATCTGAAAAAGGAAATATTTGATGGAATGAATGGTTATTTTCTCCCATCTTTTTCCCCTCTCATCTTTTTTTCTTTTCCCCTTCCCTCTCATGAAACCATGACCTCTACCTCTCCAATCACCGTCCCACCAACGCCACCTTCCTCTACCTACATCATTGTTGCCGCCTCCCATCGCCTTCCCATGATCAATGGCATCTCCATATCCCCCCCCCATCGCCATTTTCACCACCACCGCTCCTTAACGAAGTCGTAGTCATCTATCCCCAACATTTTTTCCATTTCCCAGTCGCCGCCAATTCCTTGCACTACCACCATCTTCACCCCTCATCGTAATCATTGATGCCACCATCTCACATACTATATCCCCTAATCATGACATCACTGAAGCATTGACACCCCTTCCAATGACACGAGGAAATTGGCCAGGTGGCTTGTTTAACAAGGATTGAGTTGGTGAGGAATTTAGATTTCATTGCCAATAAAGCATAGGAATTTCTTCTCCTTGAATCAAATTAACATATTCTATAGGCATGGTTATATTGTAGACGATAAAAAAATTCCTGCTATATGAATATGTCACATAATTCTGTTTGCATTCAACAATGTCATTTGTTTTGGTCAGATTTATTTTGGCATTAATGTCAAGGATGAGAGATGAACTCAATCAAATTTGAAATAGGATCCTCATATATTTCCTCCAAGGCCCTAAATGTCGGTTTCGGTGACCATTTCGGTATCGATGAAAACAGAAATTCGATGGAATTTCGGTGGAATTTCGATCGAAATTCCGGTCATTTCGGTCATTTTTTGTACTAGGACCCCCATATTTCGGTTATTTCGGCCATTTCGGTCGAATTTCGATTTCGACTGGATATCGATATTCGACAGAAATTCGACCGAATTTCACTGAAATTTGAGGCCATGATTTCCTCTTCCACGTGTCTTTCTCTCTCCATGTGTATCTCCAACGCTTCTCTGACAAAATCACGAGTTACATGCATGTCTTCCCCTTCGTTCCTTTCTTCCCCTTAATCACCATTTTTTCTTGCATCATACTACAGCGATTGACTACAAACGTAGTATGGCATTAATTGAAACTATTTTATTCCTCATAAGGGTGCTTGCATCATACTACATCGATTGACTACAAACATAGTATGGCATTAATTGAAACTATTTTATTCCTCATAAGGGTGCGTTTGGAGCAAGTTTTGTTTGATCACAGTGTACTAGTTTACGACCATGAAGAAAGTCAGCAATCTGCATGGTGTGAGGAGTTGAAGACTTGACCGGCTGAAAATATATGGTCCTCCCATGCCTACATGTCCACCCCAATGGTTGGACCAGGTAGTGCTAGTCCCACACCTATGAAAGCACCTTCATTACCCCCACCCCCCCCCACCCCCCCTCCGGGCATCCTTTTGCCCAAGTCTGACATTTTGTTATAGCAAAAGAACCCTATTTTACTAAACATATTCGATCCATTGCAATCGAACCTTAAAACACATTTTGTCATGAGCTGTGTTCAAAGCCAATAGAATCAATACCCCTAAACTGCCATCAATCTCATCATGCACAACTCTGACCCCTTCACCACAGGGTCTCGTGACCTCTATCATCATATCTTTCCAAAAGAATCATGATTTGATAGCATCCAACTGTTTTCCTACTCATACTGGCAACCTGAAGTCAGACAAGTAATAAACCAACGTGGTCGAGAACACCACGTAGAGTACCAAACGCCCCCCTCGTGACAAAGTCGAGGAGGCCCAGACTCCCTAACCTCCTTTCCACCTTATCCAGAACCACAACCCAAATAACTTCTTTCATTTGTGGACCGACCAACAAGTCCACGTACGACAACAGTACAGAACCTCATTGGCATAATAAAATTGACTCGCAAAGAATCACCCAGCATTACATCAATGTTGAAGGAGGCCATGAACGACTTGTTCATGGTTAAAATCAAAACTTGTGGTCGTGCTGAAGATGTCCAACAGATCTTCACAACTTCTGCATGTGTATGTCTTTCCCCTCACCGAAGAACGTATTGTCATCTGCATATTCAAGCAAAGGAAAGAGGGTCCCTCGGTAGTAAAGTCTCAAAAGAGATCGACTCCATAGCCCACCTTCGCATTCATGATCACGTTATATGTCACCAAGAGCAAAGAAGAAGAGAAAAGGAACACTCATGTATGATCCCCTTAAGGATATATGTGGGTTTTTGACGTTGACAGAGAGATATCATGTTAGAAAACATCTTCAACTTACGGACATCCAACCAGAGTCTCAAATTTCGTGAAATTTCAGCTAAATTTCGGTTTTGACCCTCCACCGAAACCGAAATCAAAATCTCGATACGGACCCTTCCTTCACAAATCTAGGTCGACTTTGGCCGAAAAAGGCAAAATTTCGTCGAAATTTCGTGTTTTGTTTTTTCGCCATCTCGAAATGAAATCGAAATCGAGATTTAAAACCTTGCGTCCAACGGAAGTCTTGGTCGAAAGTACCATAGGTCTTGCTAAAGACCACCTTCTAAGGAAGATACCCGCGTTTATCCTCTCACGTGCCACTACCACCTCCAAGGCAATCACAGCCAACCAGGATGAATCTCCCAACTACAAAGTTTCATCTAACAAATGATAATACCCTTACAGTCACATTTCTAGTGTATTAGTTGTCACCTTCGCCATTAATGGAAGTGCAATTGGCCTATAGTCAACCATGACAGAATGAACACGTAAAAAATGATTCAACATTTCGAAACATAAATTCCAGCAATAACATTACCTTCCTACCCCAAAACTACCTTGCTACCCGATCCGTCTGGCACTCAAATAATCCTTGAAGATGAGAACAGGGAACTTGTCATTATTTAATGAATCCTTCTACTTACGCTTTGCCACAAACATATCCTCCATCAACAACTCGCGCACTAGGCCATCATCATACAATGTACTCTCTAGCCATCACGCATCCTCCTCGACCCCCTCAAAAAGCACGTGAAATGGTCCTTCAATATAATTCCTACCACTCCATGCCCATGGTAGTCAATTACTGCCACCATGTCTACTCGATACAACTTTGTTTGTACCGGCCTCCATGTGAAAGAATCTCGTATTAGCATCCCCTCCTTGAGCCAGATTTGGCGTTATTGTTGTCTCCACTCAATCTCAATTCTCATATCCGCATCAAGAACAACCATAGCACATCATCTCCATTCTACCACCTCATTCAAGGATAGGTTATAATCTACATTCAACCTATCAAGACCTAGAATTACTTACAAAACCTCCTCATCTCCTCCTAGAACCTCTTTTCATAATCTACCAAACATCAGTACAAGGAATGCAGCTAGGATACCAGAGAACCCTTGGCCCTCCACTTCTCCTCCACCAACTCTTGAAACCTCCACTCATATAGCTACACCCTCTCAAACTTGAATTCAAACCCAAACCCCGGCCCTCAAAAGATCTCAACACAACGGTGTGTGATTTGACAACAACCTAACCAATGCCTCCACCCTCAAGATCGAGGAGGTCTGTGTATAAGAAACCAATCACAAAAAGTGATCTAATCTCAATCTTGATATCACAAAAAGTGATCTAATCTCAATCTTGATGTCTCAAAAGCAGTGCTCCATATATATCAACATCCTAGCACCAACAACTCCCCTCAGGAAAAATCATCAAAAACATCTCCAAACAGGAACATATCATGGTCCCTACACCCCATGCCATCAATGATCCTTTAGGTTAAGAGAACCACCCAAATGAACAGGCAAATATAAAAGAATAAATGTTATCTTTAATACACCTTGTCATTCATTGCGCTTTAGCCTGTCAAAAAATAAAACGAAACCAAAGCCATATAAAATTTGTTGTGTGTAAGACAGAATGATGCCAAACAATATTTAATCATCATAAAATGGAGGCCTTTCAACAGAATGTGCTTACATCACCAACAGAGCAATAGCAAATCCTAGTTTTTTTCTCGGGAGAAATAGATCGTGAAATAAAGTTTGGTTCAAAATAACTGCTAGATAAATAGTACGGTAACATGCTTGCAAAATTACAACAAAGGTGAATTACCAAATTCTTAGAAATGTTAATATAAGTACACTCCCATTTCCGTAGATCGTATAAGAGTTCTTTTTTGCAATATATGAGGCTCTCAGACCCCATTCAGGTTTACATGTTACTTCTATGGGGGGAAATGTGTCCCATCTCATTCACGGGTTTATGAGTGGAAAATATTACTTACATTTAGTGCATGCATGGCAGAGATTGCAGATTGTTGATCAGTGAAGACAGCAAAAGCAAATGCCTGGTCCAAAAATTATAAACATAATCAGGTGATAACATCAACACATACACCTCACCGTAAATATCATGGAGATCAAATTTGATATGTCCATTTCAACCAGCTATAAGTCAGCAACAAGACTATTGGAAGAAAAGTAAATTGAATTTCCCATACCTTCTAAGTCTACGCATCAAATGTGACAAAAGACTACTGTCATTTGACTTGTTGCTTGAGGGAAGATTTTTTTAACTTAAGGAGAGATGTGAAAACATAAAATGCGAAAGCAAAATTGATAGTCAAATGAACAAACATACGAAACTCTAGGGTTTACGTAGAACTCTACTTCCTAAGGAGAGGAATGAAACCACGGCAGAACGCCTCACAGGGATGGATATTTCATTATGTTTTTCTCAAAAATTACGATGGATGGGATGCCATATATATTACCCCACCAACACACCGAAGTCACATCAATAGTTGATGTGGAACTAAATATGAGAGTATTGTAATTGGATCTAGGAAAGACCTGATTACCCATCTAAATTAGACTCTAACACTCCTTCTCAAGCTAAAGATGAAGAGTTGCAGCTTGTTACAAAAGAAAATATGTGATTGATTCACTTGATGCATCGTTAAAGAAGCCAGGAAGAGACTTGCTTGAAGTAGCCGTTGTTGGGAGGAGACCCACGCGAAGGAAATCGCACAACGAAGAGACATGTGCCTGGAGTGGATGCTCGGTGAAAATGGTTGGTTGGAAATAGTTGCGTTGGAGTGTAGACCTTCGTGCAAAGTTGATGGGCAAAAGTAGCATGAGATGATCCCAAGCAGTAGTAGAAGTCCATCTGAAGTGGTTGATGTTGAAAATCAGAAGTAGTGTGATCTTCTCACATACGAAGATCTCAAGAGTGTGCCTCTCCTACAAAGAAATCCTGAGAAGGGTCTCTCCCATACATATGGATACCACAAAGAGTGAGTTTCTCTCATACAGGGACCCCAAAGAGTAGATATCCTTTTAAGGACCATGAGGAGAAGATGGTGGACATACAATTAGAACTTTGTTGGGTAATCTGTAATCTCAGGTAGAATGGTAAATATGCCATTGATATTTCGTCCCCCTTTTTTTCTCCCATACTTATCTAAAATATAAGGAGAATTGACCAAGTTGTGAGATCAAATGAAGATGGGAGTCAAACAAAATTCATCTCTCTGTTTTTGTTCAGACCATGACATTTTTTTCAGGACTTTGGCCTCTCCTTTTTTGAATAGCCCCATTAAAGATACGTGTGTCCGCAACCCTGAAGAAAAAATAATAAAATATGGAAAGCACAACAGGACTTCAATACTCTTTTCTTCTTCCTCACATTTTATGATCGCTCTTTTTTTATCCATTTTTCAATCCAAATTATTTTCCATATCCATCCTTTTTTGGTGATTTACCGTACAGTGGAAAAGTGACCCGCTGGGCCTGAATTAAAATCCTGCAAAAGGATAAATATCCCACAGTTTTCTTGCCTTTCTGTTATCATTTTTTCATCTCCTTTCAAACATTCATTTTTTTGCACTTTTCATTCTTTTTTTCCAGCCATCTCCCTTTTTCCCTCAATTTTTTCAGCTATATGCCTAAAGTATATGTTTTCTTCCTTGTAGAATTCAAAACGAGGTTGGCAGATGTGGGAGGCATCTTAGCTAGGAGGGCCTTGACCATATTCAAGACAAGCTGTCTCTCATGGCTTAAGAGATCATGTCAAGGATGGTGGAATCTGAAATCATGAATGAGGACCTCACGATTGAGATAGATCTCACATCAAATATAGTTACAAGAAGGGGATATAGTTACATGCTTCTTCTATCAATTTGAGAGCAAAAATAGGAGACCGTCTGTAACAACGAGGTCAATATTTTTTCCTAAATGGAATTTAAAAAAAATGTTAAAAACGAGAGAGGCTCCAAGGTGCTAAAGGTCCATGAAAGAGGACCTCAAGACTGAGGTAGAGCTCACATCAAATATAGTTACAAGACAGGAATATAGTTACATGCTTCGGCGGTCTATTTGTGAGCAAAAATAGGAGACAGACTGTGAAAATGAGATATAAATTCCTTTCCAATGGTATTTTAAAATAACGATGTTAAAAACGTGAGGTGCTCCAAAGGAATCTTTTGGTTGCTTTTGGCGGATTGTTTACTACTAGGTTGGATCGGATGTCAACCTGTGGAGGCACCATTTGTGACTACTGGACAAATTTCCTCTTTCATTTTCTTCTTGTTCTGACTTTGATTTAGGATCTTCCCAACTCAACCGAAAGGTAGGTTGTTGCACAGGGGCTAAGCTCTTCCCAGCGGTGAGTAAAGAAGTTCTGAACGGCGGGCTGACCTTAGGCGGACTTGCAGGGGGCAGAACGCAAAGCCATTAGGCGGGCGCAAATGCGGGTTCACGAGTTAGGCAAAAGATCGATCATCCCAGCACCTTGCGTAAATAGCAGTTCTATAATCCCAGTCTTGAGTCGACAGATCGTCTCCAAGATCAAGACAAAATTCTCATTCGATTTTTCTACTAGATTGACTTGCTCGCCATTGAACTATAGAGAGTTGTGGTTGGTTATTGACCGCTTGTAGAAAATTGGAGTGCGGACTCTATAGAAGAGAAGAACTCAAAAGTCAAGATAAAGGCATTTGGGACAAGAAGGTACAAATTTTAGTGGAATCATATAGTTCATATGTTAGATCACTCAACTATCAGGGAGCAGAATATGTAGGTTATGCTAATAAATATCAATCATTCCTAGAGAAGCTGAATAACAAAGATTCGTGTGGTTTCGCTCTTCACCTCTAATAGTTTCCTCTATCCGAATGTTTGAGTGAGCTCAGAACACTCAAAATCGATCCTAGAGAGTGACTACAGGAACTCATTTATTCCCCATACTACTTTTCATATATGGTGATACGCCTTATATAAGGTTACCAGGAGATCATTTATTATATGATACGCTTAGAGTACCCAACATCTTCAATATGCACGTTCGCATAGGAGTCGATATGCACGTTCGCATAGGTCTCGGTATGCGCATTCGCATAGGAGTCGATATGCACGTTCGCATAGGTGTCGGTATGCACGTTCGCATAGCTATGAAAGTCCTTGTACTATTTATTCCATTGGGTAAAGTTGATCCTAGGGCTAAAGACCTACTAGTGTGGTCGGTCTTGGAGACTCTACTGTAATTTAGAGGATCTGAATTGTGGTTAGGGTGCCCAGTTCCTTCACATGTTAAGGCAACACAAACACACACACACACATATTATCTGCATTATGATCTAGGTGCCCAGTTGAGAAACTATGGCACTATATACATGCATTGTGATCTAAAACCAATACGACATATGTCAGGTATAATTTTGTGTGTGTGTGGAAATGTGCAAATGAAAATGTATATGTGTGTGTGTAGAAAACGATAGTGCGGAAGCATATCATAGATAAAGAAATAAAAAATAGTGGAAGAACACCCGGATTTTACGTGGAATCCTACTCCATAAGGAGCGGGATGAAACCACGGGAGGATACCTCTCAAGAGTCGGGTATTTTGTATTGCTTTGTCTCTCATCTGTTACAGGTGGTGTGGGGCTCCTTATAAAGCCCCACCAGTAAGACAAATTCTCATTCACAATAGATGTGGACAAAACCAGTGGATGTGGTAATTGGACCCTGGAGGGATCCTATTACACATCTAAACATGTGACTCATATTCTAACACTCCCCCTCAAGCTGGAGCATGCAATGCTCAGCTTAGACAAATAAAAAGAAATCAACCTCTAACACAACATGGCACTACGGACAATATCAACTCAATGCAAATTCTATTGATTGCTAGCAGAGGACATTGCTTCTCATGGCGTGCTGGTGAGGAGGAACTGAAGGGATGGAGTGTGTACTTAATTGGGTCTCCTCATCAGAGAACGTGTGCTCTGTATTGCATCTGTAAAAGTCACTGAAACTGAATCGAGTCTCCTCGTCGGAGAACTCTGGCTCGCAACTGCTCCATCTCTCTAAAGGGCAAAAATGGAGAAAATCAGAGGAAACATCCTCGTCGAAGTCCACGTTCGTTGGAGAATGGAGTCTGAAAGTCCCATCGTCAAAGGACTGGGCTTCTCCTGTATTGGAATGGGATCTCTACTCTAGAGTCCCTACAAATCCACATGAAAATCCTAAGCCCACAATGACTCAGAGATTGGGATCTCTACTCCAGAGTCCCCTATAAATCACAAGAAAAATCTAACTCCAAAAAAAATATGGGGAACTCTCGAATAATAATCTCATACATGTGCGCATCAAACTAGTAGAGTCTGAAATCCAATGTTGTAAAAGTCACCCGACTAGCCCGACTAGTAGGTCCGACTAGTCTAGTCAGTGGGGTGGCCGACCGAGTACCGACTAATTCCGACTAGGTCCACTAGTCAACCAATTTTTGCTACGACATACTATATTTTTTACTTTTTTAAAAGCAAACTTATTCTAATACGCTTAATGTTTTATTTATATTCAATTACTTCTTTTGATTCATAATGATAGTAAAAAATATATAAATCTATGTAAATATATAATAATATATGTAAAAAAATGATTTATATAATTAAAAACTCAAAGCCGATTAAAGCCCGACTAAATCCGATTAATCGCCCGACTGGCGATTAATCCTTAGTCAGTGACCTGACCGACCGAGTACCGACTACCGACTTTTGCAACCTTGCTGAAATCTGAACGTTTGAATCTAAACTGAAAAGTCGAAATCTGTCATGTGGAACTCAATATAATACTCCACATTTCTCACATACTTGTCTGAAGATGATGACGACAAAGTTGAGAGAAGATCTAAAGATGGGGAACAAGAAAACACCAATATCAAAAAAATTTAAGCCCTCATCTTTTTTTCGACTATTCTTTTTGTATAGTTTTTTACGATACGGCAGGCCAAACTTGGATTAAATAATGCTGCTCAGCCCAATTATTTTAAAAAATGTAGCCCCTCTTTTGGTATTGGCCCCTCCTTTCTTCTTCTTTTTTGAAATATAGCACAACTAGGCTTGAAACCGACCCCTCTTCTTTTTTCTCCTTTTTTCATGTGGGCTTGTTGGCCAGTAAAATAATACACACCTCTTTTTTAATCTCAGAAGAAGCAATTGCGAGCACACGTTTGGGCTAAAAATCTTTCAACCACAAAACTTTTGGTCGTTTAGGGTTCCAATTTGATGGGAACCCATCCATGATCATGTCGCCACCAATGGCTTCATTGCGTACTAGTGGCTCCGTCAGGAGGTCTATGCCACTGCCGCCTGCGCATGGGGGCACCTTCGTGTCACATATAAGAGTGCAAGGCCTAACATCATCGTCGCTTCAAGTTGCGATCGTGGCTGAAGATGCGACTCATGTTGCTTGGATCGAGGCCCTTATGCGAAGCCACGAAAGGGAAGATGCGCCACCGCCTGAGAATGTTCTGTGTTGTTGTCGCTTGAAGAAGATGAGGGGACTGTGGTTACTCCGCCTTGGAGCGTTGTGGTGGAGACACTGAAGTGGCCCCCATTTTCGCCAGAAGAGAAGATCGCATAACAGATGAAGTTGTACAGGGTTAGTAATTCCCACATGTGATTCGATGGTAGAGAGGAGTCGCTTGAGGAGATTCAGTGGTGGCTTTCGGAGGAAATCTATCGGGAACTCATTCCAGAAATCTGATATTGGATCATGCACTGACTTTATTGTTGCGACTGGAAAAAGGTTTTAGGAACCCAATTTTTTCGAACTTGCTGGAATCGCATGGAGGCTGCAATATCTTCAGAACTGGAACTGCGCAGAATTAGGGTTTCATCTAAAACCCTACAACATGTAGAAAACGATGTGCGTGGAGAAGATACATGCAAAGAAGATGCGAGCATTGCAATTGCTGAATCAACTTCTAAACTTGCAATCGAACACGACACGGCATAGGGTTTCATAAAGAAACCCAACACAGCATGTCTAGAATCAATTCGTATAGAATTTCCAAAACTGATCTTCAACAAAACACGAACATGAACTTCATAAATATTTATCTTCAAGAATGACCAAGAATCGAACCATTCTGATAATCTCGAACAAATCCCGAATATAAAATAAATCCTCGAGAATCGAACCTGCTCTATGCATGTAGAAAACAAAAGTGTGGAAGCATAAAAATGGCAAATCCTTTTCCCACATTAAGTAGGGCCGACTACATGGATTCTTATCAAATCCATGTTGAAAAATCCGATGGTTTTTTACGATGGATGTTGCTACCTAACGCAACCCTCCTCAAGGAGGGATTTGAACCATGATCATTTGGGTGGTAGGCACATTGCTCTACCACCATACCATTGAAAAGAATATCAGGAATAAAGAAATATAAAATAGCAGAAGTGTTGGACTTGTAAGCCCTTGGCGACCCATTAATAAAATAAAAGTTATTGTTTTATCATGTCCATCTAAATTGAATGATTGTGAATGCACTTAATATTAAGGTCCCCTTGTACAACTAGAATTATGTATTGTTCCCATACATAACTGATATTAACATGTGATATTCAATAAAGATCTCATGTTCGAGAAAGATATGGCAATCTTTCTCTAGATTGGTTTATGACCGTCTTCTTGATGCAGATCCTCTACATAGGAATAGAGATTCGGAAGTGTTAGAATAATCAAGTCAAAGAGTTGACTTGATGAGGTCGAGGTAAACTAAGACCTGAATCGTAACTGCTACGATCAGGCACACATCCTTTTACCGGAGACATATATACATCTATATGCCTGAATATGCACATTTAACAGACCAATAGGTTGGTGACATAATCAAGGTTCATATACCGACGAGTAGGTATGCATATGAAGATATATAAGAAGTAAGACCTGAATCGTAACTATTATGATCAGACACACATCCTTTTACCGGCGACAGATATACATCCATATGCCTGAGTATGCACATTTGACATATCAATAGGTTGGTGAACTAATCAAGGTCCATATACTGAAGACATGTAAGAAGTATGATCTCTCAAAGAAATCATACTGTTTCATAGTTGATGAACCGAGAGACGGAGCTCACTCATGAAATAATTTTGGGTCATAATGAATTCAATGCATGGTTATCTTATTTACAAAATAAGACACGAATTCGAGATATTAATATATGTTTTTGGAAGATATTCTAAATATTGTTGCCCAATTATCGAATGAGAAATTTATTGATTTGGTTCGACGAAAACAGTCAAACTAGAGTTTGAACTTCGGATATATCAAAGTCTTCAAGTATGAAGGATGAATGAGTATTGGGAACAAGGTTGCAAAAATCGGTAGTCGGTACTCGGTCGGTTGCGTCACTGACTAAGGATTAATCGGCAGTTGTAACATCCGGGAATTCGCGTAAACCCGAACTCGTCCGATTTTGGGTCTAATGAACCCAAAAACGTTGTCGGTCAATACTAAACAACCTAAAACGACCAATTAGTAGTGAATCAAAAGTCGTTCGAACGAAATCGACCAAAAATCGGTCCCTTCGCAATGCGTGCCGTGAAAAGCCGCGACGCAAATTCGGAAACCGCGAAATAAACCGAGACCATCATGAGATCCGATTCGACGATACGAGACCAACGGAATCGACCGTTCGTTAATCGGAGGTTGTTTGATATTTCTAAATCGTAAAATTTAACCTTAAACAAAATCCGTATCCGAAAATTTCGGGGGTTCAAAACCCAACCGAAAGTATATCGATATGGTACTCATATTGATCGTCGTCCCGAGACGGTCAAAACGAGATGTTGCGTGTTGAAATCCGAGACCCGAGGTGCACGTACGGTCGATTTTTAATGTATGATCAATAAAAAGAGTTTTTGGATATATATATATATATAATTCCTGGAATCACTGTAGCAAACTGTTGTTAAAAAAAAATAATTAAAAGTTTTTCCAGGCTGCACAGTCCAGCCGTTGGGAAATAAAAAAAAAATTTAACACTTGTCTGGACTTTCTTCCTTATTCCACTTGGCTTCCTCTTTCTTCACACTTGTCAAGCAAATAAAACCCTTTCCCTCTTATTTATATCACACCATTAAGCCGTTCTTATTTCTGCTTTTCCCAATTCCCTCATCAAGGAACACCACCGAAGGTGCCCTTCATGGTCCATGTTGCTCTCTCCTAATTAGAGCAGTTATTGTTACTGCTACTCTTGGGTTTCAAGTGTAGCTGCTTGCTGCTACTGAAGTTCCAACAGCCATTTCTACTTCAAATTGAAGGTGTTGGAGCTGCAGCCCTAAGAATGTCACTGCATGAGGTTGTGCTGAAGATCCTATCTTACATGAGAATTATAGGTACCTCTTATACCCCTATTTTGCTGCCATACATGTATAATCTCCAGCACCTTTTCTTACAGCCATTTCAGTGCTTCTCCAAATTTAAAAAAAAAATATTCAAATTATAACAGTTTTTGTTTGTGTACAAAAGTAGTTGCTACCTAATTATTTCCCTATATGAATGTAAGCTACAGTATAAATAGGACAAGATAATTTAAATAGGAACATCTATGGGTACATTGTTCACGGTAGAACCCACTCGAATTAAGTTGGATAAAATTTCTTAAAAAAAAAAGAAGAAAAAGAAATGCTTACAATAAGAAACTGTTGCTGACATTCCATATGGAAATATTAACATAATATAATTAACGGTTGAAAAAGAACCCAGAACATTGGCACATTGTAGGATTAGTCCTTAGCAAATTTACAAATCACAGGGCACGAATCTCGATTAGCCAGAGGACACAAATTCAAGGAACCTCATGTTATAACCATATATATAGGAGGTTTGAGAAATGAGACATGCTAACTGGTTAGCATCTCAGTGTTCAAAACTAAGAAGAAAAAAAAATCCACAAATGGATCTTCATATCCCTAAGGGGTTCACATGATTGATGGTGAACTCAACATGCCTTGCATGTGACGAGTTACAAGGATTTTGCTGGGCACTGGTAGAACATCTGAGTGCCTTTAACAGTATTGGTGACTGTTATTTTCTAGCATGAAGAATTCGATGTTTGCTTTTGGGTGGGTCCACATACTTCCTGGACATTCCGAACTCACCAGTGCAACTAAATTTTATTGCAAATTTTGGAGGAAACATCTTGGATTTTTGAAATGATCCCATGTCGGTGTTGACCCGTTTTATCTATCTTCATTTTGAATAATGATGCTGGAAGTTGTTAGTATATTCAATTATAGTAATTTATAACAAAAAAAAATATATAGATCGTGACATCAAGGAAGTGAGTCTGTTTACGTTTTTTTTGTGAACTTAATAGCTATAAGCTTATTAGAAAACTTATAGTTCTGTTTCTATATCAACTGCCAATTGTTAAATGAACTGAAATCATCTTGCCTGTGTAAATAAATAAATAAGAATCCTTGACAAACCTTGCAGATCATCCGCAATTAAGTTAGTACCGTTTGCAATATTACTTTATATACATTTAATAGTCGAATTATAGAAAAATAAATTAAACAAATGCTTTTAATGCGATGTCATAAATGGAATTTCGGCGAATTGTGTCGTAAACGGGTACCCGGGTCCTGAGGGGTTCACAGTTTGGTATCAGAGCAGTGGTACCCCGATACACACATTCGCAACATTACAATTCCGATCGCATTAAGTTCTCGGATAGCGACAGTCTTCCGACTTGTCGTGAGTCTAAGAAGGGAAAATATGACATTCATATTCAATTACCACAAAAGTCACCAATTTCATTAATTTTCATATTATATCCCAAGAAGAGAAAAAGCAGATAAGATAAGTTTCTGCAAGTGGCATTTTTATGACTAAAAATGGTTCTCATGTAGAGTCATGTCATCCCGACCAGACCAAAAGATGACTAATCAACTAGCACACATACTGTCTACTCTTATCGAGCTTTCCATGTTTCATTTGATTTGCAGCGACACATTATTTCCTTGCTTCGAGACTACTTGCTTCTTTAGGTCGAGTCGCATAAACTCTCTCTTCCCCATATCACATCCGAGGGCCAGGTGGCCAGTTGTTTATCATTTCCCTAATAGTCAGGCATTTGCCTGTACTGATTGGCGGTCACGAGATTGTCTACTTCTGCAGCTCGATGAGTTCGACTTGATTTTGGGTATGGATTGGCTATCTACTCATCATGCACTGACTGATTGCTTTAGGAAGACGGTTGTCTTCAGGATTCCAGATCTACCCGAGTTTACTTTTGAGGGTACTGTACATGACTCTACCATGGAGTACATTTCAGTATTGCGAGCCCAGCGACTTGTTGACCAGGGTTGCGATTCATATCTTGCATTTGTTCGGGAGGTATCTGATCAGGAGCCGATGACACAGGACATCCGAGTAGTATTAGAATACCCTGACGTATTTCCTGATGATCTACCAGGATTACCTCCTGAGAGAGAGATCGAGTTCGAGATCACATTGCTGCCAGATATACAGCCAATCTCTATGGCACCATATCGTATGACACCAACTGAGTTGAGGGAGCTGAAGGTGCAGTTACAAGAATTACTTGATTTGGGATTCGTGAGACCGAGCACTTCACCTTGGGGTGCTCCGGTTCTATTTATCAAGAAGAAAGATGGATCCATGAGGTTATGCATCGATTACAGGCAGCTGAACAAGAGAATGGTGAAGAACCATTATCCTTTGCCACGCATCGATGATTTGTTTGACCAGCTCCAGGGATTTTCGGTATTCTCGAACATCGATCTTCGCTCAGGCTACCATCAGATGAGGATTCGCGAGTCGGATATTCCGAAGACAGCCTTCAGGACTCGCTATGGACACTACGAGTTTGTGGTGATGCCGTTTGGGCTCACCAATGCACCTGCGGCTTTCATGGATATGATGAACCGTATCTTCCGTCCATCCTTGGACAAGTTTGTAGTGGTGTTCATCGATGATGTGCTCATCTATTCACGGAATGAATGGGATCATGCGAATGATCTACGAATTGTCTTAGATACATCGAGGGAGCACAAGCTATATGCCAAGTTGAGCAAGTGTGAGTTCTGGTTATCCCATGTCTCATTTCTCGGGCATATCATTTCTGGAGCAGGCATTGCAGTTGATCCTGCGAAGATAGATGCAGTTATGTCTTGGGAGCAGCCCAAGACAGTCACTCAAATTCGGAGTTTCCTCGGATTAGCGGGCTATTACAGACGCTTTGTCAGCGGATTTTCACGCATCGTCCGTCCATTGACACGATTGACGCAGAAGGGAGTTCCATTCATTTGGGACGATTCATGTGAGCAGGCATTCCAGACACTGAAGGAGAGGTTGACTACAGCGCCTATTCTTGCTCTTCCTTCAGGCACTCAGGACTATGCAGTATACACAGATGCATCTGGAGAAGGTTTAGGAGCAGTGTTAATGCAGAGAGGACAGGTGATTGCTTACGCATCACGGCAGTTGAGACCGCACGAGCGGAACTACCCCACACATGACTTGGAGTTGGCGGCAGTTGTCTTCGCCTTGAAGATCTGGCGCCACTATCTATATGGGGTGAACTTCGAGATTTTCACAGATCACAAGAGCCTAAAGTACATCTTTGATCAGAAGGAGTTGAACATGAGACAGCGCAGATGGCTCGAACTGCTGAAGGATTATGATTGCACGATCTCTTACCATCCCGGTAAGGGAAACGTGGTGGCTGATGCACTTAGCAGGAGAGCGCATGCTGATGGTACGGCGAACTGGCTATACACGTGGGATACGCTTGCAGCTTTGACCGATTGGCATCCTCAGGAGAGCGCATCCATTTCTACCGCAGTACCTCCTCGATACAGCAGTCTTTGGGATCGTATCGTCGAAGGCCAGAAGACCGATCCTTGGATCCGAGATAGATACATGCGCGCCATCAAGGATGAATTTGATGATTTTGTCGTGACAGAATCTATTTTATGGAAGGTGGGACGGGTCGTTGTACCCAATGACGAGCAGCTTCGCAGAGACATTCTCGATGAGGCACACAGTTCACGGTTATCTATCCATCCAGGCAGTACGAAGATGTATCGTGATCTGCGTCGACATTTTTGGTGGGATGGAATGAAGCGCGATGTGGCACTACATGTTAGCAGATGCATGACCTGTCAGATGGTCAAGGCTGAGCACAGGAGACCACCAGGATTACTGCAGTCTCTCCCCATTCCCGAGTGGAAGTGGGAGAGCATTTCTATGGATTTTGTCACAGGTCAGCCGAAGACACCAGGCGGGCATGATTCTATATGGGTCGTTGTTGATAGGTTGACCAAGTCAGCCCATTTTATACCTGTCAACACGACTTACACTCCATCCAGATTGGCCAAGTTGTATGTACAGAACATCATCAGACTACATGGTATACCACGTGAGGTGGTATCTGACAGGGATTCGAGATTTACATCTCATTATTGGCATCAGTTCATGTCGGCACTACAGACAGAGCTGAAGATGAGTTCTGCATACCATCCGCAGACAGACGAGCAGAGTGAGCGCACCATTCAGACGCTTGAGGATCTACTTCGCGCATGCACTTTGGAGTGGAAAGGGTCCTGGAAGGACCATTTGCCTTTGGTAGAATTCACGTACAACAACAGCTATCACTCCAGCATTGGCATGGCACCGTTCGAGGCCCTATACGGGCGGAGATGCCTCACGCCTCTCAGTTGGCGTGAGGTAGGTGATCATGCTCTCTATTCCGTGGATCTCTTGGAGGAGACTGCGAGAGCCGTTGATCTTGTGAGACGGAGGCTTCTGACGGCACAGAGCCGCCAGAAGAGCTATGCGGATCGTCGGAGGAGAGACTTAGAGTTCCAGGTAATCTAATTATTTCTTCTTCATCTATGACATATATATATATGTCCAAATTAATTTCATATTAATGACAATCCTATCAATTATAGGTTGGAGAATGGGTATTTTTGCGAGTATCTCCCATGAAAGGAGTGCAGAGATTCGGTGTTCGTGGCAAGTTGGCGCCGCGATATGTTGGACCGTTCGAGATTCTGGCTAGAGTGGGGAAGGTTGCTTACCGAGTAGCTCTTCCTCCACATCTTTCTGCTATTCACGATGTCTTCCATATATCCAACTTGAGGAAGTATGTCCACGACCCTCGACACATTATCAGTTACGAGAATCTCGATGTAGAGCCGGACCTGACTTATGAGGAGAGGCCCGTCCAGATACTTGACCGTGCCGTGAAGAAGCTTCGCAGCAAAGAGATTTCATTGGTCAAGGTTTTGTGGCATCGTCACGGAGTCAAGGAAGCGACATGGGAGACTGAAGCCGACATGCGAGCACGATACCCGCAGCTATTCTGATGTAATCATCAAAACAAGCTTTTGTAATTAGATACATTATAAATATATGGTTTGTCTTCTCTTTGAGGTTTTTATGGGTTCAAAACCCTTTGAGGTTTTTATGGACATATAAAATCCCAACAAGATACTTAATGACCTTGAATCGAGTCTCGAGGACGAGACTCCCTTTGAGGTTTTTATAATTGTAACATCCGGGAATTCGCGTAAACCCGAACTCGTCCGATTTTGGGTCTAATGAACCCAAAAACGTTGTCGGTCAATACTAAACAACCTAAAACGACCAATTAGTAGTGAATCAAAAGTCGTTCGGACGAAATCGACCAAAAATCGGTCCCTTCGCAATGCGTGCCGTGAAAAGCCGCGACGCAAATTCGGAAACCACGAAAGAAACCGAGACCATCATGAGATCCGATTCGACGATACGAGACCAACGGAATCGACCGTTCGTTAATCGGAGGTTGTTTGATATTTCTAAATCGTAAAATTTAACCTTAAACAAAATCCGTATCTGAAAATTTCGGGGGTTCAAAACCCAACCGAAAGTATATCGATATGGTACTCATATTGATCGTCGTCCCGAGACGGTCAAAACGAGATGTTGCGTGTTGAAATCCGAGACCCGAGGTGCGCGTACGGTCGATTTTTAATGTATGATCAATAAAAAGAGTTTTTGGATATATATATATATAATTCCTGGAATCACTGTAGCAAACTGTTGTTTAAAAAAAATAATTAAAAGTTTTTCCAGGCTGCACAGTCCAGCCGTTGGGAAATAAAAAAAAAATTTTAACACTTGTCTGGACTTTCTTCCTTATTCCACTTGGCTTCCTCTTTCTTCACACTTGTCAAGCAAATAAAACCCTTTCCCTCTTATTTATATCACACCATTAAGCCGTTCTTATTTCTGCTTTTCCCAATTCCCTCATCAAGGAACACCACCGAAGGTGCCCTTCATGGTCCATGTTGCTCTCTCCTAATTAGAGCAGTTATTGTTACTGCTACTCTTGGGTTTCAAGTGTAGCTGCTTGCTGCTACTGAAGTTCCAACAGCCATTTCTACTTCAAATTGAAGGTGTTGGAGCTGCAGCCCTAAGAATGTCACTGCATGAGGTTGTGCTGAAGATCCTATCTTACATGAGAATTATAGGTACCTCTTATACCCCTATTTTGCTGCCATACATGTATAATCTCCAGCACCTTTTCTTACAGCCATTTCAGTGCTTCTCCACATTTTTAAAAAAAAAATATTCAAATTATAACAGTTTTTGTTTGTGTACAAAAGTAGTTGCTACCTAATTATTTCCCTATATGAATGTAAGCTACAGTATAAATAGGACAAGATAATTTAAATAGGAACATCTATGGGTACATTGTTCACGGTAGAACCCACTCGAATTAAGTTGGATAAAATTTCTTAAAAAAAAAAGAAGAAAAAGAAATGCTTACAATAAGAAACTGTTGCTGACATTCCATATGGAAATATTAACATAATATAATTAACGGTTGAAAAAGAACCCAGAACATTGGCACATTGTAGGATTAGTCCTTAGCAAATTTACAAATCACAGGGCACGAATCTCGATTAGCCAGAGGACACAAATTCAAGGAACCTCATGTTATAACCATATATATAGGAGGTTTGAGAAATGAGACATGCTAACTGGTTAGCATCTCAGTGTTAAAAACTAAGAAGAAAAAAAAAATCCACAAATGGATCTTCATATCCCTAAGGGGTTCACATGATTGATGGTGAACTCAACATGCCTTGCATGTGACGAGTTACAAGGATTTTGCTGGGCACTGGTAGAACATCTGAGTGCCTTTAACAGTATTGGTGACTGTTATTTTCTAGCATGAAGAATTCGATGTTTGCTTTTGGGTGGGTCCACATACTTCCTGGACATTCCGAACTCACCAGTGCAACTAAATTTTATTGCAAATTTTAGAGGAAACATCTTGGATTTTTGAAATGATCCCATGTCGGTGTTGACCCGTTTTATCTATCTTCATTTTGAATAATGATGCTGGAAGTTGTTAGTATATTCAATTATAGTAATTTATAACAAAAAATATATATAGATCGTGACATCAAGGAAGTGAGTCTGTTTACGTTTTTTTTTGTGAACTTAATAGCTATAAGCTTATTAGAAAACTTATAGTTCTGTTTCTATATCAACTGCCAATTGTTAAATGAACTGAAATCATCTTGCCTGTGTAAATAAATAAATAAGAATCCTTGACAAACCTTGCAGATCATCCGCAATTAAGTTAGTACCGTTTGCAATATTACTTTATATACATTTAATAGTCGAATTATAGAAAAATAAATTAAACAATTGACATGTGCAGACTTAATCAGTAAGGATTAGGATGCTTGTTTAAATGGTAGAAAAATAAATTACACACCTGACATGTGTGGACTAAGTCTAAATCAGTGGGGATTTTGATGTTTGTTTGAGGGTTTCTTTATATATTAAACTTTGATCCATGGTGAATATATAAATCATCAATTTTTTTTGACCCAACTAACACTATCATTTTTGTCAATTTACAAAAGTAGGACTAATGTACAATGAAGACCTTATAATATAGATCATTGTTGATAGAATTATAGACCAAAGAAAGATATATATAGTCAACCATACGGAGGTTTGAAAAGAGATGAGTAGTCGAGAAATTAAAGATGAGGGTGAATGTGTAATAATAATTAATCGTGCCGGTCATGGTAACCTTTATACCTGACCGTGCGAGGGCGCGGTGACCCTCAACTGGGCGGAAGAAAGGAAGCCCAGTTAGGGCAGCGGCCGCTTAATGCGTGGGTCTAGGATCCCTGTCTTTTACACGGTTTTTACGCGAGCTCGCAGTGTTTTTACGCCTCGTTGGGGTCCTGACTTTAGACCATTCCGTTGACCCTGTCTTTTAGGATACCCAGGCGGGGGATCCTTGGTTTTCAGTTTTTACGTGCGAGCTCGTCCGCCCGTACTAGTCGGGCAGTTTTCTAGAGTGACTTTTCTAGGGAGTCTCTCTCACCCGTCTCAGTGGCGTAGTTGGGGAGTAGACCTATCCCTCTATTGGACCGCGCTTCCAATTAGAGGGCGAGACGGAAGAGCCATTTGCAGGCTTCTTCACCGCTTGAGTTACTTCGCCAAACAGACTTGGCGATTCTATATCTAGATCATCCATATCTACATCTACAACATCTGGAGCTATATCTGAAACATTGAAGTTGAGAATTTGAGAAGTTATGATCAAAAGACCATTCTCTCTACCCAAGAATTTAAATAAATTAATAGATCTCTACAATCTCAACTTTTCCATTTTTCACTCACCAACATGATCTCTAAAGAAATTGATATATGCATTCACACTCATACACTCATGATTACGCAACTGCTATATAAATATGTTACATATGGGAAATGTCGGGTTCTGGGGAAATCATTAGAAACGCATTACAAACAAACCCTTTTTACTTACGCAAGTAGATGTAGATTTTACTTATACCACCTTTCTATTTGCTTGCTTTTGTACTTATTAAATGTTCAGATATTTTTATAAGTTTTTAGGAGGTACCAGCAATGGCTGACGCCTCTTCTTTCCTATTTTGTGTGTGGCAGGCAAACAGCCTGCAGCTCAGTAGATATACATGCTTCCAGGAGATAGAGTTTATACCCGACGGTATGAATTACTTTGCCTCAGTTTTTGTTCAGATAATGATGTAAATGTTATCTCTTTTGTATCACACTTTGGATATATGTTGTAATGGAAGATCCTTGTACATATTGTAACTTGATATGAATATTAATGAAAAGAAAATTTTGGTGCCACTGTCTCTTTTACTTTGTGGTTATGTTGTGGATGTGAATGTCATGTGAATAATTAGCTGCGCGAAAAATTTTCCCTGCTTTTCTACAACTTCTGCGATCAATGTGAATGAATTATTGCGAATTTTGTCGTAAACGGGTACCCGGATCCTGAGGGGTTCACAGCAGTCGGACGACTGATCGGATTTAGTCGGGCTTTAATCGGTTTTGAATTTTTAAATTATTTTAAATATATAAATCATTTTTGTATGTATATTCTTATATATTTACATAGGTTTGTACATTTTTATATTATCACAATGAAACAAAAGAAGAAATTAAATTTAAATAAAACATTAAGCATATTAGAATAAGTTTGCTTTAAAAAATAAAAAATAAATGGTATCTTCAAGCAAAAATAGATCGACTAGTTAGCCTTAGTCGGAATTAATCAGGTATCGGTCGGACACCCCACTGACTAGACTAATCGAACCTACTAGTCGGGCCAGTCGGGGGATTTTTACAACAATGATTGGGAATACTCAAGGTTAAATCTATCTTAATTGATCATCTAACATGACACTTCCATTTGCGGTAACGAGGAAACCGGGTGGATTTCAATGGCACCATTTATTAGCATAATGATTTAAGAGTTAATTGGATTAAGCCTCGCCTCATTTAAATCCAATGTCCCATTCCAATTTCAATGTCTAGATGTTGGAGAGAGAAATGGTGATGGAAATGGTAATAAATACACTCATTGAGCTCTTTTCTAAACTCCAAATAGTTTGAACTACGATTAGAAATGGTCAAGGAAGCCGAGTTCAGCTCACTTATTCAGCTCACTTACACATTTTACAGCTCATGGAGAGTGTGATGTGTTTCGTTGATCTCACTTAGAGTGTGAATTATTTCAGCTCGAGCGCAACATTCGTAAGTGACGCATTTTGCTAACAATGGTATAAAGCCTGAAATTGGATAGTTATCCAAATTTCAAGGCATTGTATGTGGATAGTGTAATCTCCCCGACATTATCTCCAAATATATGCATTTGTATCTCACGAGTCCTAATTGGATAAGGAAATGTACTATGTGGAGTCAGTATTGTGACAATAATTGTTATTGTCATATTATTTTTCTATAAGGGTATTTATATGATTCACAGATATAATTCATTAATTAATATGAATAATGATTCATAAGAATTAATATTTAATATTTATGTGAATATGATTCATATAATTATTTCAAGGCACAGATGCAAATATTATTCACATTAATTTTTAAATGTAAATTTGATTTACATTTTATTTGGATTTATGAATACGATTCATAAGCAATGAGGGTCTCTCGTAAATTACCAATTATGATAATTAGATTATCATGATAATTAGATTATCATGATAATTAAGCAACAAATTCAATCCGTTTTTAGCACCAAAAAGGGGCGTATGTAGAGAGACACATGGCACCACCATTGAGAATCCTACTCACAATTTGTTGGTTGATTTGTTGCCTAATTTATTAATTAAATTAATTGATAATTAAAAAGAGATAAATCAAGTTCTATTTCTTTTTGAACAAGGACTTGATTATAGCCATTGATCCTCAATCCAAGGGACCATATTGTGGACGTCGACCATGAGAAGAAGACTCCTCATAGACGTCCACCGTGGCTATAAAAGAGAGGGCTTTGCCTCTCTTACAAAGCATGCTTGTGCCTCCCAATATTCTCTTGCCTTGAGAATTAAAATAAGATAAGAGTCTTGAAAATTCACTTCTCCTACACGTCTACTCTTCAAGTCCCTAGACGTCCACCTTTTCAAGCCCATCTTCTCTCCATTGGTGTGGTCTTGTGGAGGAGAAGACTGTTTCCTTCTCCGCGCTCCTCATGCATGAAGAATGATCGATTTCATACAACGAAATCATGATTTTTGTCATCCTTACGTGGACAAGTTCAATAAGTCAACATCAAAGTTCATGGGAAGCAACACGCTTCATCGTCGTGCTCACGAGAGAAGCAAGCGCAGATCGGACTTGATTCGAGAGGTCTCTTACTTTAGAGACTCACACTTAAAGAGGCAATCATGATATGTTCCTAATATTCACAAGAATACTTACATGTTTCGAATTGTCTCCTTAAAGTATATGGTTTCGCTTTTGCATAATTTTTTTATATGCTAAAACTAGCATACATATGATGACAACTTCAAATATGCAAAATGTTTGCTATTTTTTCGGTGTTTCCGTAATTTCATAAAGTTTTGTTTTATTTACTTCTGTCAGAAAGAATATCGAAATTATACGTGGAACCCTACTCCATAAGGAGCGGGATGAAACCATAGGAGAAAGCCTCTCAGGTATTCTTTATTGCCATGTCGCTCATCTGTTGTGTGGGGCTCCTTATATAGCCCCACCAGTAAGGCCAAGTCTCATTCACAGTAGATGTGGGGCTAAACCTGTGGATGCGGTAATTGGACCTTGGAGAAATCCTACACATCTATACATGTGACAAATACTCTAACAATATGTATAGTTATATCACTTATTTGTAAACTACGAGCAATCATTTACACATGTATACATGTGCACATACGTATCTAAGAGTGTCTCCGTGTACGTAGACATATGTGCATGTGTGGGTCTACATATATCTAAACATGTACATATACATGTATATGTATATGTATGCGTGGGTGTTTGTGTGTGTGTTTCCGTATATATATCATATGGTAATACAGATATGTATGTAACTGGGTGAGCACCTTGGCAGTGAATCACCCTTTTCCGTTTAAAAATATATGCGTACATAATTGTAGTTCGTTGAACTAGCATATGTATGTGATGTGTGTGTGTATTATACACAAAATTAATGTGTAATGTTTATTGTTACAATTACATGACTGTGTGTGTTTCCTTTTATATATAAATATATATATGAGGTTGGAGAACCTACATTATGATGTAGGTAACTTACCTACACCCACCATTGTTCACCACTATTTTTATTTTTATTTTTTTGAAATTAATCCATGGATGATTTACTTGTAATATTAAGTGGAATATATGTTTCAAATTCCGTGGAAAACAAGAGTTCTTAACATTTCGATTTATAGGGGTTGATTTCAACAATTCTGTTATCGTTAAAATTTGACACTCGTGACAGAGGGGATAGAAGTCCTGAATTAAGTTGAAATTTGAATGACAACATAGTGATATATGGTGATCTAAATCCCCCTAGGTTACATTTCAAAAAAATAAAAAAAAAGTAGAGGGGAAAAGAGGCAGGTGTAGGTAAGTTAGCTACATCATGAGATTCATGATGTAGGTTTCCCTATGTGTGTGTGTGTGAGTGCAGTATATGTACATTTATGTGTGTAAATGTGTGTATGTATATATGATTGTATATATGTATGTATGTAGCATGTACTTATAGCATTTTATACGGATATATGTGTGTAACGTACAAGTATATATAATACTTAGAACTAATATGTGCGACGTAAGTGTGTGCATAATTTATGTATATATAAATGCGCATACGTACGGATATATGTTAATCGTACTTATAAATAACAACTAATATATATATGAGCTAAAAACCTAAATTGGATTAAGAAAGTGGACAAAAAGCCTTTTTTCCTTGGTCCCTCGCCTTGAGCATCCGATACCTCGAACCAGGCATTCTGCTAGGAGGCGCTCGAGGCAAAACACCTCGCTCCTATACCACTTGATGCAATCAAGAATTTGGGGATGAGTTGCAAAGATAGAATGAACTTGACAAGCCTCACGAGACGGGAGATAAATACATGACATAAAGAGGATAGATGATAATGATGAAGGAAAACTCCAAGATCTTAATAAGTTAATAACTCATCATATGACCATCTAACAGTACCCCATTAACACCTTTAAATGGATGAGTGGGATTATAAAATATAATAGAAATCCTATCAAACCCTTATCTGACTCCTTAAATCGCTCTAATTTAACTACCGAAATAAGGACCTCAAATTATTTGAAAATAAAAAGAAGTGTGCCCATAAAATGACAGAAAACCCTAATTGACTGATGATGATTTCACCATATTGGCACAGAGGAGAAAAACCATCTCTTTTTTAGTTATTTATGCTCTTTGCTTACAATATAATGACGCTATGGAGCTTGCAACTATATGTTTAATGCGTTGAACTCATTTTAACCTTCAACGTGTGCACATTGCAATATTAGTTTGTGTTTATTGGAACGCACATGGAATACTATAGGCCCTTAGTGATCATCCACTGACATCTCCAAGAAAACAACAAACAACAACAAACAACAATGAAGCCTTTTCCCACATTAAGTAGGGTCGGCTATACACAAAAAAATAGTTCCTTTGTACAGAATAAATTCAGCAAAGATAGTGGAAGGCTTTTCAGAAGTGAAGAAAGAAGAAAGGTAAGCCAATTTCATACATCAAATTCACGCAGAATGCACAAAAAATGACTGCTTACAAAAGTTCATATTTCTGTATACACTAATTCGATAAATTTAATAAATTTTTACACACGACCCTTTAGAGTTTCGTATTAACATGATCTTCCTTCCATAATTCCGAATTACATGAAAAACCCTTAAAAATGACTTCCGTTTACACCCGCAACCCTCCATTATGTTAGTCCATTAACGCAACCATTCATGCGAGTTAATCTAACCATACAATATCCTAGGGTTGATATTTACATTTTTTTACTTCTTAAATAAAGGAAACCAACCCCCTCCTTCCCATCCCCATTCTTCTTTTGTCCAACAAACCTAGATGCTAACGACCCTTACCACCAGCTTCATTGGACAACAGCCTCCGAGGTGAGCCTCTTGCCGCTCTCCGAGCGAACTCCACCAGCTCGCCAATTGAGCTCCAGCCACCATCCAGGAGCTCCACTATGCGAACCCCAATGTGCCTCCACCTCTGCAGGCCGGTCGTCGTGCGTGCACCCTCGCAATCTTGTTGATGCATGTACATTGTACACCCCCTCCAACACCCTTCAATTTCTAGTACCACCCCTTGAGTCGCCCTTCGTGTTGGCGGAGGCGAGTACCACTGATTGGGATGTGGAGTTTTATCAATCACTAGTGTCACTTGGCTTCAGCTAAACCATCTAGTTCTCCCAATCAATCTTTACCGCTTGTTTGCTATCCTTTGATCCACATCGGTGTCAATAACCTTGGCATAGGGAGAAATAGATGTTCTGCTCTAGGGTGCTTCCATCCCCAAATTGGGCCATTGCAGCATCTTGTCCGCCAGCAATCTAAGAGCCACATGATTTGGGGAGTTTCCCTTCATTCACCTTGTTGACGCATAATATAGATTAACTATACCTCTTCGTTATTTTATTTTTCTGTCGTTCTCTTTATGTAATTTACCCATAGGCTACTCTCCTATATAAGAGAGCCTAGGGCTTATGGAATAGATCAGATCATTGGTTTTTCCCAACATGGTATCAGAGCGACGGTCCTAGACCGGAGTTCTCGAAACCCTAACCCACCCCACCCGCCGGCCTCTCCTCTCTCTCTCTACTCGGCGCCGCCCACCTCAGCCGATCGGCGGTCTCCTTCTCCGATCTGCGGTGCCTCTGCGCGCCTCGCGCGCCTCGCGCACTCCTACGTGCACTCTTGCGCGCTCTCTTCAGCGCATCTGCGCCTCGCGCCTCTGCACGCTGTGCGCGAGCCTCTCCAGCGCTGCTCTTCTCCTCAGCGCATCTGCGCCTCGCGCCTCTGCACGCTGTGCGAAAGCGTGCGCTAGTGCACGCGATAGCGCCTGCACACGGTGCGCTGTACCGGTGCTGCTTCTCTGCGTGATCGCGCGCCACAGCACTGAGCAGTGCCTGCGCGATCTCCTGCACCGACGAAGGCCTGACGCCTGCCTGATCTTCTGTGCATCTCCAGTTGCGTGCGCGCGTGCTCCTTGCACGTGCCTACGTGTGCTAAGCCCCAAGCCCTAGGGCACACACACATCTTGATCTACATGGGGTTAGTTGCCTGACGTCTACACATGCAACTAATCCCGTCTATGTCATTGTAGACAAAGATTATCTTCTGTCAGTCGCTCCAGTCTTCCGTCTCCAGTATGTCAGAAAGCAAGGCAGATATCCCGTCTATTGGCGCATTTCGTGGTCCAGCGCTCATTGTCAAGATGGATGGTACGAACTATGAACTGTGGGCAATGCAGTTCATGAGTATGACGAAGTCTACAGGGAAGAAGCATATTCTTACCGAACCTGAGCCTGCAGAGAAGACTGGAGTCCATGCCTCATGGGAGGCAGATGATGCATATGCCAAGGTCTGGCTATCTGGCACATTGGCTATTGAAATTGCCAATGACATTCTACATCAACCCACAGCCAAAGACATGTGGGATATCCTGGCGGCGACATATTCTCAGGCAAAGAACGAAACAAAGATCCTGCAACTGCAACATGATATATTCACAATAAAGCAGAATGGCCGTCCTTTACATTCTCTCTACACATCACTGAGAGGGATGTTCGAGAAGCTCTATAGCTTCATGCCTCTTACCGCCACGCCAGAACAGCAGAAGACATACAGGAATGCGACGATGGTGGGTGTGTTTCTTGCTGCACTCGATCCAGAGTATGAGGCAGCACGGTCTCAGATTTTGGCTGACTCGACTATTCCTCCCATGGAGGAAGCCTTTCACAGATTGAGTAGGATCACAGTGCCTTCAGCAGCTGCCAGTCAGAATTCCTCAGCTATGGCGGCAAGCAGAGGCCGCGGATTTCATCAACAGGGACGGGGACGTGGACCTCGTGGAAGAGGTGGCCGTACTAGGCCAACATGCACATATTGTCACCGAGTCGGCCATAACGAAGACACATGCTATTCGAAGCACGGATTCCCTGCATCTGCACGAGCCGCTGAGCAGATAGAGCCCCCATCTGATGCTACCTTGGATCAACGATTTGATGATCTAGTTGCCCGCCTCAGGGGCATCATCCCACCATCTGGTCCAGCACCGACTACAGAGAGTCATACTGATGCTGTTGCTTCTGCCTCTGCATCTACTAGTACTTCAGGTAGTACACTTGCACTCCAGAGTAGTAGATCTGATACATTGCCATGGATCATGGACTCGGGTGCCACACATCATCTATGTGGCGACCAGAGTCTCCTTTCAGGATACACTCAGATCCCTCCGGGACGGACAGTAGTGATTGCCAATGGCACGCATTCCCCTATCACGGGTCAGGGGGAGATTAGATTGACATCTTCTATGCAGCTTAAGAATGTCCTACATGCACCGCATTTTTCTATGAATCTGTTGTCAATTAGTCAGATTACGAAGGATCTCCATTGTCGAGCTATTTTTGATCCATCGTCTTTGATTTTTCAGGACATCCGTACGGGCAACGTGATTGGTCATGGCTATGAGCAAGGAGGCCTTTACCGTCTGAACCAGACCCCATTTGCCGGCACCACATCTTCTCCTGCTGGACAAGTATCTCCTCTCCTATGGCATCTGCGTTTTGGTCATTTATCGCTTCAGAAGTTGTGTCGTGTTCTACCCTATGGTCTCTCTCACACACCTATCCAGTGTGAGGCATGTCAGTTGGGAAAGCATCACAGGTCGTCCTTTCCCAGTCGTCCAGGTCGGAGTAGTAACTCCAAATTTGAGTTGTTTCATATAGATGTCTGAGGTCCGAGTCGTGTTCCTGATCATCAGGGACACAGGTTTTATATTGTATTAGTGGATGATTTCTCGAGAGTGTCATGGGTGTTTCTTATGAAAAATAAATCTGAAGCAGGAAATATTATTATCCATTTTCTAAATGAAATTCAGAATGTTTTCTCCACATCTGTCAAATTTGTAAGAAGTGATAATGCTTTAGAGTTATGCACCCATACCTTGGCCAATTACTACTCCTCAAAAGGGATTATTCACCAAACCTCTTGCGCGCATACATCCCAACAGAATGGGATTGCTGAAAGAAAACACCGTCACCTCCTTGATGTCACAAGATCCCTTCTTATACAGAGATGCTCCCTACTCCTACTGGGGTGATGCAGTTCTTACTGCATGCTACCTAATCAACCGTATGCCCTCATCGGTCTTGAATGAACAGATTCCTTTTTCACTCATTTTTCCAGACAAGGATTTGATCGCTCTTACTCCTCGTGTGTTTGGGTCAGTCGCATTCGTCCATCAGTTGTCGCCTGGTACTGACAAGCTCTCTCCTAGGGTTGTCAAGTGTGTCTTTGTGGGGTACTCCAGAACTCAAAAGGGGTACAAGTGTTTTGATCCTGTGCGTCGGCGGTATATGATCAGTGCAGATGTTACATTTTTTGAATCTGTTATGTACTTTTCAGCATCTGGAGACATGCAGCTACCACCTATATCTCCTGATGCCGTATTAATGGCGCCACCACCACCATTGCCACAAACAACACCACAGCCACCAACACCGCCACCACCACAGCCACCACCACCAACACCGCTGGTATCTCCACTACCATACCATTACACACGCAGGCCTCCTCCAGCTCATGGTTCTGACCCATCAACTAGCTCGCCTATGGTATGTAATGAAAATATTAATGTTGATGGATCTGACGACATTTCTCAGCAGGATGTATTACAGGAACATGGTGAGCATACAGATGATTTGGATGTTCCAATTGCTCTCCGCAAGCCGAAGAGAAGCTGTGCCAAATATCCATTATCAGCAGCCGTGTCTTTTGACTTCAGGACGTTTGCATTGGCACTTTCAGCTACAGACATTCCACGGAATCATCATGATGCATTGCAGGATGCTAGATGGCGGCTAGCAATGGAAGAAGAAATGGCGGCACTTCAATCCAGAGGAACCTGGAGTTTGGTTCCTATACCTCCAGATGTCAGTCCGGTCAGTTGCAAATGGGTGTTCACAGTGAAGCACAATGCAGATGGTTCCATTGACAGGTACAAGGCGCGCCTGGTTGCACGTGGCTTCACACAGACATATGGGGTAGATTACCTTGACACATTTTCCCCTGTGGCGCGTCATTCCACTCTACGGATCCTGTTATCAGTTGCAGTTGCTAGAGATTGGCCACTTTATCAACTGGACGTGAAGAATGCATTTCTGTATGGCGACTTGCAGGAGGAAGTCTATATGCAACAGCCACCTGGTTTTGCTGTTGAGGGGGAGTGTTCCAAGGTATGCAGATTACATAAGGCCATCTATGGCCTTAAGCAGAGCCCCAGAGCATGGTTTCAAAAGCTGTCAGATCTCTTTGAGAAACAAGGATATAAACGCTCCAATGCTGATCATTCCTTGTTTGTACAGAAGACGGCTAGAGGTATCGTCGTAATCATGGTTTATGTTGATGATATCTTGATTACAGGTGATGATGAGCAGGGCATTAAACAGGCAAAAGAAAAGCTGGGGACCGAGTTTGTCACCAAGGACTTGGGAGTCCTTCGATATTTTCTGGGGCTGGAGTTTGCTAGAAATCCATATGGATTAGTAATGTCACAGAGGAAGTATGTTACAGATCTATTGACTGAGACAGGTATGCTAGGGTGTCGACCTGCTACGACACCAATGGATCCTAGCATGAAGCTCTATGATGATGACACAGAAGAGGTGGACAAGAGAAGGTACAGGGAACTAGTAGGCAAACTATTGTATGTCACGATCACTAGACCTGATATATCATTTGCAGTGAGTCGTGTGAGACAGTTCATGGAGCAACCACGTCAGGCCCATATGGATGCAATACACATGATTCTGAGATATTTAAAATCATCTCCAGGTGCAGGCTTGCTATTTAAGAAAGGAAAGGAAATCTCTATCACGGCATGTGCTGATGCAGATTATGCAGGATGCCCCAAGGACAGGAAGTCTACATCAGGATTTGCAGTCTATGTTGGGGATGCTCTTGTTTCGTGGAGAAGCAAGAAACAGACAGTGGTAGCTAGATCCAGTGCTGAATCCGAATACAGGGCTATGGCCCAGGCTAGCACAGAAATGATGTGGGTGAAATCTTTGCTTACAGATCTATGTATTGATATACCTCTTCCTATGAAGTTGGAGTGTGACAATCAGGCCGCCTTGTTCATTGCAAATAACCCAGCCTTTCATGAGAGGACCAAGCACATTGAGGTTGACTGTCACTACATACGTGACATGGTTCAGAAGGGGTTCATTGCTACATCTCACGTCACATCAGAGAATCAGACTGCAGATATTTTCACCAAGGCATTACTTCGAGGCCCATTCCAGAAATGTGCGTCCAAGCTGAGCATGATTGATATCTATGCTCCATCTTGAGGGGGAGTGTTGACGCATAATATAGATTAACTGTACCTCTTCGTTATTTTATTTTTCTGTTGTTCTCTTTATGTAATTTACCCATAGGCTACTCTCCTATATAAGAGAGCCTAGGGCTTATGGAATAGATCAGATCATTGGTTTTTCCCAACACACCTATTCCAAGACAACAACATGATCGTCTTTCATAACATCATCAACATCTATTCCAAGCAACCTCTTGTGTTGTGCTTCCCTTGGATCCTCTATCAAGATGGTCAACTTGATATTCCATTTGATGATGGAGTGATGGAAAAGTTGGAGGAAATGTCAAAAAACCCAGACTAACCCTTATCTCAGCCTCCACTACCCACCACTGACATCCCTCAACAAACAAACAAAAAGCCTTCTCCCGGTATAAGTAGGGTTGGCTACATGGATTCTTACTCAAATCCATGTTGAAATATTCGACTATATTTTACATTGGTTGTCGACTATCTAATGCAACCTCCACTCGGCGGGTTTGAACCCTGGTTTTTTGAGTGGTAGGCACGCTGCACTACCACCAGACCATTTAAGTGGGTACTCTCAAGCTGCAAAAAATTTTCCCTACTCCATGCTTGGAATCATCCTTCATGGTTGGAAGAGAGATGGAGGGGGATGGGTGAGAATGAAGGAGGAGAAAGGAGGAATGGTGTAATTTGCAAATATGATGAAATAAAAAGGGTAAAATTATCTTAATATAATATATTCCGTCAAAGTTAACGAAGAAAATGGATGGAAGTTAACACAGGGTTACGCCATGTAATGGACCAATGGTTAACATCTATTCAAAATTCTCTATGTAAATCAGAATTATGGAGGGAAGAGCATGTAAATATGAAACCATACAGGGTTATCGATGCAAAATCCCTAATGAATGGGTAACAACATTAGCCTAGCACTATATTTTTTGAGTTTAAGGTGCTTCCACTTGACACTGGCATTATTACTTGGCACAAGGGGAAAATTACATGCTCAACTTGTTGCCTTTTGTTCCTATACTAAATGCAATAAAGAATGTGGGTTGTCATCTTCAGACATTTAAATTATGAATCTACCGAGTATTTTTTCCGTGTAATGTAAGGCAACAAGCTTTCGTTTTGATATAGTGCAATCGTAGCAACTAGGAAGACATGTATAGTGAAACAAGTGTGTGTGAGTAGGAACATAAATAATGAGTACGAGTATTCCTTCAATTAAGGTAAAATTAAACTAAAAGTATCATACGAAGACTGCGTGCAATACCCAAATCCAAAATTCATTTCCATGAAAAAGTACTTATGGCATCCCTTCACAATGAGGCAGTTTGAGAAAAAAAATTAATTAAATTTAAATTGATTTATCGCATCATCGCATAATTAAAAGTAAATCAAATAGGTTTAAGACGCGATCCGAATGTTGACAACAACGACTGAGACAACAAAACAAAAGGCCACAAAAAAAAACTCGCGCCAGCTGAAGTGGGCAGCGATACCTGCGAGGACTGTCCGGTGCACCGGACGTGGCATGACTCGTACCCGGGGAAGTCACGGAAGAGGTTGTAGATCTCGCGGGACTTGACGTCATCAGGGAGCCCGGCGACGAAGAGCGTGCGCACCTCGTCGCCTGTGGCCGGGGCGTAGGGCGCCGGCTGCTGCTGTTGGTGGGGATGGTAGTAGTCGTCGTGATACTGGTAGGGCTCGAGCGCGGGAGGCGGAGGAGGAGGAGCGGCGACTCCCGGCGGAGGGGGGTGGGAGTAATAGGGGTAGTAGGGCTGATGGGGAGGCGGAAGAGGAGGGTAGTAGGCGGAGGAGAGGTCTTCCATTGGGTATGGGGGAGGGCGAAGGGGTTTGGGAGCACCTAAAATTGCCCTTGCGGGAAGGGAGGGGGTACTGACCGAGAGCGGCAATGGACTGTTGCGAGTGTTCGATTAGAGTTCTTTCGGTAATAATTCGTAAAATGTCTATTCATTTTTAAGTAATCTGAACATGAACTTCAAATTTTATTTCGATAGCTTAACAGATCGAACATGAACATAACATGTGTTCGTTCGATAAAAATTCGAGTTTGATATAATGGGGCTGCCCCCGCACCATTTTCGATGCTTTTTTTATTTTTTTTCAAAAAATGTCGCCATGTATATTCATCCCTATATCTCTCCTACATGCCATTCGAATTTCGTCGGAAACAGAGACTCCTACGACCTCCATCTAGACAATCATTTTTTAACGGTAACAGGATTTTTTAAATCGACACCATCAAGATGGAGGCCGTAGGAGTCTCTGTTTCTGACGAAATTCGAATGACATGTAGGAGGGATATAGGGATGAATATACATGATTTTATTTTTCAAAAAAAAAATAAAAAAACGCCCGAAATATGGGGCGGGGCAGCCCCATTAGATCCATATATATATGTGTGTGTGTGTGTGTGTGTATTTGTATATATAACTTAGTATTTATACACTTAATAAATTTCGAAGTTAAAGAAATTGTGGTATTTATTGAGCTTTGTACCACTTATTTGAATAATTTCTTATTTTTATTGCTTATCGAACTCCAGTTTCGAACTTATTCATTTGAACAAGTTTTAGTTAAGTTAAATAGTTAACGAACTGTTATTGAACCGAACTCGAACGTTCATTTTCTAAATGAACTCGAACTCGAACATATCATATCGAACATTTATCAAACTGAACTCGAACTTTCGAACTTCCTTATCGAACCGAACTCGAACATAGGTCCGTTCGTTATAGTTCGGTTCGATTAGCAGCCCTAGTTGCGACCTACCTATAAGATTTGTTTTTTTCTTAATGTTGGTATTTGAATAAAGAGTAAATTATAATTTGGGTCCTCATATATGGGTCTGATTCCAGAATGGGTCATCATCTTTAAATTGTAATGATTCGGGTCCCAGGACCGTTAACGTAATGAACTTTTTGGGTTTGATGACGAATATGTCCTTGTTTAAGAGTTGGAACTCAACCCCCATTCCTTTCCCGACAAGGGCATATTCGTCATGAGCCCCAAAATTTATGTTTCCTAAACGGCCCTGGGACCCAAAATATTGCAATTTAAAGATGGGGACCTATTCTGGGATCGGACCCATAGACGGAGATCCAAATTGTAATTTACCCTTGAATAAAAGGATATTGGCGTTGGTAAGTATGCGAGCCGTTTGAACACACAACCCGTTCCGACCCATCGTTATGTGGTCACGAGACAACTTGATCTGTTTCAATGGATGACGGGTGTCTGTGTTATACAAATGGATAGTTAGTGCTCATGGAACTATTTGAAGTATCTATCATTTAGTTCAAGTCATTGATAGACTACCTTTAGTTTAGTAATATGATGGATACAGAAATAGCACCACGAATATTTTTTTATGATGTTCACTCATCATCTTACAGCCACAAATACTTATTTATGAATTTTACTCGTTAACTTACAACATTGTAATATAGATTTTGCATTAATTCCAATTAAGGATTTGTAACATATCGATGATTAGATCCGAAAATTTCTAGAAATCACTAGCAATTATGACGACAAATTTGCCAAGGATTGCAACGTCTACTAGTGTAATTAAATAGTAGCCACATCTTTCGATCAAAAAAATGAAATTATCATGTCGGTCGCTAATTGGCGTAATTGGATAAAAATATTATTTTGTGATCACACAATTATTAGATGAAGGTGTTGAAGGCATGAGAAAGAAGAGACGTCGAAAGAACATTTTGAAGTATTAACACAATCATTTGGGAGTTCGCGACATCAGAAGAAGGGACGGAGGCATTGGTGAATAAAAATGAAAATTCCAATATTATAATATTAAAAAAATAAGAAATGATCGATCATAAAAAAGAATTGATATGTCATAGGCGATTGATCATATCAACAAAGCGATCGACCAGTTTATGACCATTGAACACCAACTTGAAAGTAATCGATCATGGTCAAAAGTTAGTCGGTTGGGGGTGATCGATCAAGATAAAAATGTTGATCGATCAAACCAAAAGCAATAGCTAAGGATTCATCTATCAGGATCATAAATTGATCAATCAAAGTGATCAATTAGAGCGTCAAGATGATCGATCATATGTCCAAAAAGTTACTTACAACATTAATGATTTGGATTTGTTTTTGCTTCTTGATCAGGAATATACAAAAAAACTGTATAATTATTTTTTAGCACAAATAAAAACTACATAAATCGTCCAACTCAAGAACTTGCAGAAGTTCCCCTGAGTCTTCTTTACTTATTCTTAACAATCGAAGTCTTCAAAACTTCTCTATATATGCATTTCAGCTTTAGGTATTGAGTCTTGAGATTTTTATCCTTTGCTTCATAGCCATGAGCTTTTTAGAGCTAAATGCTTTAAGTTGTATCCTTCGAAATTGTGCTTCATAGCTTTCTCTACTCCTTTCATCGTCTCTTATATGGAAAATCAATCAAACTATAAAACATGTATACAACAAAATCATTAGCAACATCCAAGTCACTAACAGTGTCTTATGTGTGTGCCCTCTTCCTACTCTCCCTCTTTGGTGTATGCATGATGCTTGCATCTCTATTGAGCTTGGGCAGGTGGTCTATGGCCTCGATTACAGGTAGATGACAGATAATATAATTCATTGATCCTTCTGTGTCAACCTCTTGAATAGTTTTTTATATATATTTAATTTTTATGGTATTTTTGAAATAAATGATGGGAGATATACAAAGTTGACCCATACTAGACAAGAGGATAGAAGTTCAGTGGACTCCAGTTGTACATCGTTTGTGTTTTCTACAGTGTCTTTTGGCTTTTTAATCTTAGTCTCGCATGCTTTATCTTGTCCTTCTGGGCTAGTGACATGCATTTCAAGCTTTTCTATCACTTCTCTCGATTATATCCTAAGACCAGTTAGTCCTTTCTAATGAGATGGAAGTGATCTTCTAAAGCAGATACCTCATTGTATGACATTGAAGGAATGATATCTACTGTAGGTGATGTTTGAGGCAGTGGTTCAATGTACTCTGCACTCCATAAACATACATGCGAATATTGATTGTCCCATTAATCGAAACTTGTCAGATTCTCGTGTCTCGGTGAAAATGGATAGGTCAACTGTAACGTCCTGGGCTTAAGTCCCCGATCCGTTATCGAGGAAAACTGACCCTGACAACTTGTTGGGTACGGGCTCAGATGGACCCGTTGACAACCGCCCAAAATGCTTAAGCCCAAGTTGTAAAGTAGTAATCCCCACCACTTATAAACCATACCCACACTTCGTGAGTTTTAGGTATGGCACTATGTTTGGGATTGGGGTGTTTATCAACTGTAAAATGAAATCACATGACCACAGTCTCAAGTATAATGAGGCTCATGGTAGACATTTAGATCGAATGGGTAACACAAAGACTACCCTTAAGGTATATATATATATATATATATATATATATATATATATATATATATATATATATATATATCATTTATCAAGTTCATCATCTTTACAGGTGAGCCTCCATAAGTTTTAGGTTGTCTCCCTAACTAGTTCGAATTCTTTGATGTGTATGGATTCATCTTGCGAAAGTGATAGCAGTCTTCCTTTGTTTTTGGTGTCTGTATTTCATTTTATTTCTTTAGCTTGACTATTTTTTCTTTTTCTCAGCATTTGCTCGCTCTAATCTATCCATATATTATGTTATCATTATAATCTCTGTGTGAAATATTTACCTTTCTAAACCTTGGATGGAGAAAGGGAAGATGAGTGGTAAGAAGATGGAATAGATGAGTAGGGCGTAGTATCGAAGAGGTCGGGCAGAGTTTTTTTATATTTAATTTTTTATGGTATTTTTGAAAGAAATGATGGGAGATATACAAACTTGACCCATACTGGACATGAGGATATAAGGTCAGTGGACTCCAATTGCACATCGTTTGTGTTTTCTACAGTGTCTTTCGGCTTTTTAATCGTAGTCTCGCATGCTTTATCTTGTCCTTCTGGGGTAGTGACATACATTTCAAGCTTTTCTATCACTTCTCTCGATTATATCCTAAGACCAGATGGTCCTTCCTAATGAGATGGAAGTGATCTTATAAAGCAGATACCTCATTGTACGACATTGAAGGAATTATATCTACTACAGGTGATGTTTGACGCAGTGGTTCAATGTACTCTGCACTCCATAAACATACATGTGAATATTTATTGTCCCATTAATCGAAACTTGTCAGATTCTCGTGTCTTGGTGAAAATGGATAGGTCAACTGTAAAATGAGATCGCCTGACCACAGTCGCAAGTACAATGAGGCTCATGGTAGACATTTAGATCGAATGGGTAACTCAAAGACTACCCTTAAGGTATAATATATATATATATATATATATAGGATTTTTATCCAATGCGTACATGGCTCACTAGCGTTTCGGTGAGCACCATTTGTATGACACATACGTGTATTACCAATTGAGTGGTTACCTATTCGAAGGATGTTGTTTTTGGAAGGAGATTAATATGCAAAGCGATTGAACATTAAGTGGTATTCCCATTATATCCGCGTCCTAAAAATAGGAAGATCGTTTTGGAAAGAAAACATTCGAATCGATGATTTCTTGCATAAAATCAGATCCAAATGCTCAGGTTTGTAATATATACACAATGGACAAGTAAGTGCTTGTTGTGAAGTCAGTAATATCCAAAACAACGATCAATAATTTACATTCATTTTATTATATGGTGTAGAATTCAGTAATATATACACAATGGTCAAGTAAGTGCTTGTTGTGAAGTCAGTAAAACCATAACAAATGGTCAGTAATTTCTATATGTATTATTACTTTGAATAGAATTCAGTAATTTAGAGAAAATACTCACGTAAATGGTTGTTGCGAGATCAGTAATATCCAAACAACGGTCAGTAATTTACATTCATTTTATTACATGGTGCAGAATTCAGTAATATATACACAATGAACAAGTAAGTGCTTGTTGTGAAGTCAGTAATATCCAAACAACGGTCAGTAATTTATATTCATTTTATTACATAGTGCAGATTTCAGTAATATATACACAATGGACAAGTTAGTGCTTGTTGTGAAGTCAGTAAAACCATAACAAATGGTCAGTAATATGTGTACGATTCTCAAGTAATAGCTACTATGAGATCAGTAATAACAAAGTAATGGTCAGTAAGTCATGGGCATTGCTCAAGTAAGAAAGTAACTATTTGTTAATGCAATGGACATTACATAGACAATGGTATTACTAATCATTTGTTATGTTATTAATGATCTCACAATACAAATTTACTTGATCATTTTATACATATTACTAAATTCTGTACAATGTAACTATTTGGATGTAAATTACTGTTCATTGTCTTGATATTACTGATCTCACAATAAGCATTTACTTAATCGAATTATATTTATTACTATTATAGCGTTTGGATCCTTAATCATCCGCGTGGAATCATTTATTTGAATCGTTTCTTTCCAAAACCGTCTTCCAATTTTTAAGGACGTTGTATAATAGGAAATATAGGATTTTTTTAAATACGTGGTAGCCTATAATTAGAAATATAGTTAGTGCTAATACACATGTATGGCCCAGAGTGGGTGCTCATTGAAACATTAATGGGCACATGGCTCATTGGATAAGCCCTTTATATATATATATATATATATATATATATATATATATATATATATATATATATATATATATAGGATGGGGAGCTTGCACCAAGGTGCATGTAACTTTACATGCACCGGCGCTTATATCTTCCACATTTTTTTACTTTTTCGAAAAATACCCTATGTATATTCATCCATATATCCATCCAATATGTCATTCGAATTTCGTCAGAAACAGAGACTCCTATGACCTCCATTAGAACAGGTCGATTACATCAATTCTAAGACCGTTAAAATTAACTGTTCTGGATGGAGGTCATAGGAGTCTCTGTTTCTGACGAAATTCGAATGACATATTGGATGGATATATGGATGAATATACATAGTGGTATTTTTCAAAAAAGTAAAAAAATATGGAAGATATAAGCGTCGGTGCATGTAAAGTTACATGCACCTTGGTGCAAGCTCCCCATCCTCATATATATACATACGTATTCTACTAAACTCGTCATATTTTCTACAAAAAGGAGGCTGGCCTTCCTGAACTAAGGAAGGACCAAGTCCTATTTGAAAAAAATCCTATATATATATATATATGAGGATGGGGAGCTTGCACCAAGGTACATGTAATTTTACATGCATCAAGGCTTATATCTTCCACATTTTTTACTTTTTTGAAAAATACCATCATGCATATTCATATATATATCCCTCGAATATACCACTCGAATTTCGTCAGAAACAGAGACTCCTATGACCTCCATCTAGAACAGGTTATTTTAACGGTCTTAGAATTGTTGTAATCGACCTGTTCTAGATGGAGGGCACAGGGGTCTCTGTTTCTGACGAAATTTGAATGACATATTGGAGGGATATATAGATGAATATGCATGGTGATATCTTTCAAAAAATAAAAAAATATGGAAGATATAAGCCTCGGTGCATATAAAATTACATGCACCTTGGTGCAAGCTCCCCATCCTCTCTCTCTCTCTCTATATATATATATATATATTATTTATCAAGTTCATCATCTTTACAGGTGAGCCTCCATAAGTTTTAGGTTGTCTCCCTAACTAGTTCGAATTCTTGGATCGTGTATGGATTCATCTTGCAAAAGTGATAGCAGTCTTCCTTTGTTTTTGGTGTCTGTATTTCATTTTATTTCTTTAACTTGACTATTTTTCTCTTTTTCTCAGCATTCGATTGCTCTAATCTATCCATATATTATGTTATCATAATAATCTCTATGTGAAATATTTACCTTTCTAGCCCTTTTGAGTTTATCCAATGAGCCCTGTGTCCTGTGCCCATTTGAGTTTCGGTGAGCCCATCTTTTTAGCCCTTTGATCTTAATCCAACCATCATTGTATTACACGTGTATTACCTTTTTTAAGAAGATTTTTTCAATCCCCAAATAGTAGGAACCGTAGCCATAATGGGAAGAAAACTAAATTGGAAATTATAAGGAAGTCTAAAAATAGCACGCACTTATAGAAACATGTTGTATTGCAATGACAAAGGATTGATCTGACGATTTGCAACGTGAGGAGATTGATCTTGTAAACGGAGACGATCGATTTGTCCAAAGTAAGGTTTCGTTTTTGAAGATTAAACGTTTATTTCACGTTATTGGTAGAATCTGATCATTTTTTTTAGTTTTTGATTTCAGTTTTTAATGTGATGGATTATTTGCGATTGTATTTGAATCATGATATCTCAGAAGCAATGGTAAACAATGATTCTTGTTTGGATTTGGATCGTCAGAATATCATATGAGAAGCATCGACGATGGATGACTTGCATTTGGATTTGTATCATGAAAACACTACTTCAGAAGGATCATGTTCAATTTATATTACTGTTGAATCCTTAAAAATTACTTATATCACATTATTTACTGAGTTAAATTATTAAAAAAATTATATTAAGTTACTTAATGCATTTGTCAAAGTTACTGACAATATGGCATGAATTACTTTTCTATATATTATTCTTACTGGTTCATTCTTATTCATTAGTTACTTATGTATCTTAAGAAAATACTATGTATTACTTGTCAGTTTGTCATTCTTACTAAATCTTTTATACTGAATTACTGATGTATTTACTTAATTTACTTATAAGATATTTTATGTTACTATCGTTAACACAATTGTTACTTTTCATGCATTACTTTGAAAATATATTGAGTTACTAATGTTATTACATTGTTTACTAAGATGATATTTTAATTTTACGTGTGCATACATAATTGTTACTGCTCCCCCTTTAGTTCTTACAACTTCCAACTACTGGTTTACTAATTTATTTTTTTTCAGGTATGTCAGATGTCGGAATACTTCTGATGTTTTACAACTCACAACATCATTCGTGGATAAAAGAAATAAAAAATGAAACATTGGATCGTGAGAGAATCATATCACAAGACACAACGATGAATGACCTGCAATTGGATTTGAATCGTGAGACATGTATATTTTTACTGAGACAAACGTGAAAGTTACTGAGACAAACATGAAAGTTACTTGCATACATGTATTTTCATTTATACCAAGTTACTGACTTATGTTACATGCATTTTGTTAAGTGTTACTTGTTCTCCTATCATTCTTACTGAATCAATTATATTCAGAATGTTGTCTTCAAATTAGATTCAGTCAAAATGATATAAAGTTAAGTAACAACAAACAAACAAATGGAATCAGTAATATATATACAATAGTCTAGTAAATGCTTGTTGCGAGATTAGTAATACCCAAACAACGATCAGTAATTTACGTTCATTTTATTATATGGTTCAAAATTCAGTAATATATATACACTGGACAAGTAAGTAGTTGTTATGAAATAAACAAAATCATAATAAATGATCAGTAATTTTCATATGCATTATAAGTGACTAAAAAGATTATACAAGTAAACAAAAGGTGCGTCAGTAACACTCAAAGCATTTAGTAAATATAACATTAGTAACAATCAAAATGAGTTCAGTAAAATGAACATTTGTAATCACTAATCATTGTATGGACATTAGTAATTTACCTACTTAATTACTGATCTCACAGCAATAATTACTTGAGAACTGAATATGTACTACTTGAGTAACATGAATCAATTACTGATCTCTGTACAATGTAATATTACAGATATAAAATACTGACAAATGTTTCAGTAATACTGATCTCGTAACACATAATTACTTGAGTACAATATATACATTACTAATCAAATATACAATGACTATTTCTTCGGTACGAAATTAATAATTTGAATTTATCTTCCAAAACAATAGTCCTTTTTTAGGGACTCGGTATAATTGGAAATATAAAATGCTCAAACATATTAATATCCTTCCAAAATCGTGCTCCTTCGAAATAGGCAACCATTCAAATGGAAATACACGTGGCGCGCCCACGTTTGGTGCTCACCAAAACTCAAATGGGCACAGGACTCACTGGATAAGCCCTCTCTCTCTCTCTATATATATATATATTATTTATCAAGTTCATCATCTTTACATGTGAGCCTCCATAAGTTTTAGGTTGTCTCCCTAACTAGTTCGAATTCTTGGATCGTGTATGGATTCATCTTGCAAAAGTGATAGCAATCTTCCTTTGTTTTTGGTGTCTGTATTTCATTTTATTTCTTTAACTTGACTATTTTTCTCTTTTTCTCAGCATTTGCTTGCTCTAATCTATCCATATATTATGTTATCATCATAATCTCTATGTGAAATATTTACCTTTCTAAACCTTGGATGGAGAAAGGGAAGGTGAGTGGTAAGAAGATGGAATAGATGAGTAGGGCATAGTAGCGAAGAGGACAGGCAAAGTTTCGACCTCAAACAGAAAGTACGAAAGAGACGACTCAAAGCGAGAGTTGCCATTAGGCGGTGAATGAGATCTGAAAGGAAGAGAAGACGAAGATGATTGATACATGGTATATTGAGCTCGACCTACGAAATCCGAGTATGTATACTAATGTACCAACATATTTGAAGCGAGGATGGGGACATAATCGAATCAAGGTTGCATGCACGCGAGTTCACGAAAGAAAACACACACAACAATCAATATGCAAAATCAAACCCAGTTTCTCACTCAACATAGTGAAAGTCGTAAGCGTCTATCTTATTTGACTCCTTTTAGTTTTAGAGTGAAATTTTGATCAAGTTGTAGTAAAGCACACTTATAGGTGAAGCTATTTAGAATGAGAAGTGCCTGGGTCATTTGCTTCCTTCTCAAGGCAACCCCTCCTCCCAGATCCACCAGGATTCAAAAGTGTCCAACATAGGGACCTTGAATATGCACAAACATTGACCTGTACATGCATCTAGGAAACAAGTCCAGTGATTTGGGCTCTAACCTTAAGGATACATGCCTCACTTTGTCTAGAGCATACGCGTATGCAATATTTGATTTCTCTCCCGTAAATAATGAACTAGTTTTTTGTATTTTTATATGATAAAAGTGCTTAATAGTCCCCTTGTTTTTATTAGACACTACCACTAGAATTAAGTGGAATTCAAACAGGTCTAGCAGTTTATCCAACTCTCAAGTTTGTCCTAAGTGAAGTGAAAAAAGAGGGGAGAATAAAAAATGGCGTGCAATGTGGGAACCAATGATGTTAGCCCAATTAGAAGTATTTACATAGCTAACTCGCACTATTCATGTGGGATGCATAGCAAAAATTATTACACCTATCCTAAATGAATGCAACCGGAAAATCACAGCTAAACATGAACTTCTATTAGCGAGAGATAGAACCAATTCGATTTAAGCTAAGTGCAAGATGGTCTAGATGTGTCTTATTAAGTGGGAGAAGTGTGTTCCTAAGTTCTACGAGCACAAGAAAAATCTTAAAAACTCTAGTAACCAATGTGTTGCCTGGAACTACGTCACGCATCACAAAAAATAGGCCCTGACTACCCATCTAGGTTCAAAACATGTCAAGTCCAAGCCCGGATTCAAAGGCGTGAAGCTCCAAAGAGAGTTAGCTATAAATTTAAAAGGATTTAGAAAAATGCTTTACAAAAGTAAAAACCTAGACCTAAACTTCTCTCTTTCACCAACTAAGAAAATAAAATACCACAAATGTTAAGTGAGTGAATTGGATTTAAAGATAAATCTATGCAAATAAATAAAAAGAGATATACAATAATGAAATGGATAAAGGAAAATCAAATACCAATGGAAAATAAATAAAATAAAATAAAATAATTATTTATGCGAATGAAGGCACGGGAAAACATGTATCTCAATAAAATCAAGAACACATAATAACTTAAATTCTAAAGTTGTGCCTTGTTCCCCGACAAGGACACCATATGAAATCATGCTCTTCTCCTCTTTTAAGAATGTTGAATTATAGCATAGTCGAGGATGAAGTGATTATCAAAATCAAAAACATTTGAAATGACCAATTAACATTTGTTATATTTTATTTTCTTAGTTGGTGAAAGAGAGAAGTTTAGGTCTAGGTTTTTTTACTTTTGTAAAATATATTTATAAATTCTTGTAAATTTACAGTTAACTCTATTTAGAGCTCCACACCTTTGAATCAGAGCCTGGACTTGACATGTTTCGACCCTAGATGGGTGGTCAGGGTCCATTTTTTGTGGTGCATGACGTAGTTCCAGGCAACACATTGGTTGCTGGAGCTTTTAGGATTTTTTCTTGTGCCCGTAGAACTTGGGAAAATAGGTCTCCCACTTAATAAGACACATCTAGGTCATCTTCTACTTGGCTTAAATCAAATTGGTTCTATCCCTCGCTAATAGAGGTTCATGTTAGCTGTGGTTTTCCTGTTGCATTCATTTAGGATAGGTAGGTACAATACTCTTTGCTATGCATCCCAAATGAAGATTGCGGGTTAGCTATGTAAGTACTTCTAATGGACTTACATCATCGGTACCCACATTGCATGGCAATCGATTCTCCCCCTTTTTCCCTTCACTTAGGACCAATTTGATAGTTGGATAAACTTTTAGACTGTTTGAATTCCACTTAAATCAAGTGATAATGTCTAATAAAAACAAGAGGACTATTAAGCATTTTGATCATAAAAAATACAAAAATAACTATTTCATTATTTGCAGGAGAGAAGTCGAATATTGCATGCACGTATGCGGGAGAGCTTACCAACATCTTTTTTTTCAAATTATCAAATTCGCCTAATTCGATGAGTCTCATTTATGTGGTTTCTTCTTCGTCTTTATTGCTATGTGAATCTTCTCAAGTTGTTTGCATTGCCTTCTACTTGAGATTATTCTCGTATTTCCTCTCATGTCTAAAATTCTTCTTTAGTTCAATGCAGTCCCTCCTAAAATGCCATGCATTGTCTTATTGAAAACATATAATTTCTCATTGTTCCTCTCTCTTGCTTGAGAAAAAACTTGAACGAGTGGGTGATAAATGCAACATCTCCATCACAATCAGGTCCTTTCCGTGTTTCTTTGTTAGATGCAAAGGTGAGACTTCTTTGCAGCATTTCTTCTTCTTACTTCCTATTTTTACATTTTGTTCCGTAGGCTAGAAGATTACTTAAGAGATTCTCCAATGAAGTCGTGTTGAAATATATTAACTCCTCAATTGCAGTTGCTTATAATACCAGTCCAACAATAATGAAATAATAACCTTGCTAGGGAGTTCTACAAGTAGAAAAACTCTTCTTAGGTTTTGCAGCCAATTCATTATTGCGGTGAATCCAACATTCATAACCCTTATACTTTACCATTTTTTGCATTTTGAAGATTTGGCAATCGAGAGTAAGCTTTCCAATATGTGATTCTTTTACCTTGGACATATCTTCATGAGTGGTTTCGAAGTGCTTCCATATCTCATATGTTGTCTTCAAGTGAGAAACTCGCTTGAATTCTGTTTTTGATAGAGCACAATGTAAGGCATTTATTGCCTTCGAGTTGGCATCATTTGTGTTGATTGGCATGCAGAGTAATAAGTTTATTTCTCTTGTATGATTTTGAATTCCCTCCAAACCATATTTCATATCACAAAATCAAATGATTTGAGAAAGATTATGATATTCATCTTCCAACTTGAGTAGTTCATTCCATTGAAACATGGTGGATGAATCACCAAGTTACCATTAGTGCATGATCATGAGATGTTAGGCATGTGCGCGTTAGAGATTTACTCCCTTCACACGAACGAGGTTGTGATACCTAATGTCGGAACATGTGTGGTTCGAGTCATATAACCAAGGTAGCTACAATCACAAAAATCTGAACAAACAAAACTTTACATAGCACTTATCAACCACAATATAAAAGAACAATCAATCAAACCACATGTGATACCGAGAGTTAACGTGGAATCCCACCTTGGTAAAAATCATGATCAGAATCGCCTAGATGTTTATCAACCAACCAGGAATGTTGTTCGATCTGGAGTTGATCGAATAGTTATGAATGTTGGTCGATCAGGAGTTGATCGATCAGTCAAGAATGTCGATCGATCAAGAGATGATGGATTTATCAAGAAAGGTTGATCGATCAGCTTGGGTTTCTGACTTCAAAAGAATTTTTTTGCAATCTGAAATGCATGATGCAGGATGACCTGTGAGGTTCTTTACAATACCGAGATAATTAAAATTACAAGACTCAATAAATAAATTCTTCGAATTTAACATGAGCATAAACTCCATTGAGTCTGAGCTTCTTATGCTCCTTAGTCTTAGTCTCGTTTTCATGTATCACCTTCGAGCTCCTTAGCTTGAGCTCCTTCTCGACTCTTTTAGCTTTTTTTGATATAGCTTTAAGCTAGATATGTAAGTTTTATTATTATCAAAATATAAACGCTCAAAGTTGAACTATCAAATATGTTTGGTAACTGGGTTGGGTTGGAGCAACCTTCTGTGAATAGTAGTTGTTTGGATGGTTAGGAGGGTTGGAATGAGAAATGTCATGTGATATCAACATTGATTTGTGACGGAATTCCAACCCAAGAATGCAGAGGAGTAAATCAGGTTACCCTTGGGTAACCTAGTAACTAAACAAGCCCTAAACTTTCTATGTTTTCTCTTAGTTGTTGGTACTCCGAGACTCTTTCGAACATGATCAACATCGCATTGTGCCGATTTACTATAGTATCTTAGGAGCATATTATCGAACCCAACGCATCGGTAAAGCGAGGACGAAATCTTTTCCAAGCAAAATCCATATGGATGCTTTAGTTATTTCTAATCCTAACTAAATTTGCTTGCATTTGCTGGGTTTTTTTGCATGCGATTTATTTTCATTCTTCTTGGATCTTGCCTATAATTGCATCTCTTACGAAAATTATAGTTCATGTGTTATCTCATTTGTTAAATCTTGATTACCTAGAATAATGCATATATATACATATAGAGAGAGAGTTTAATGGGGCTGCCCCCGCGCTGTTTTCGACGTTTTTCTTATTTTTTTTTGAAAAATATCGCCATGTATATTCATCCATATATCCCTCATATATGTCATTCGAATTTCGTCAGAAACAGAGACTCCTACGGCCCCCATCGAGATGGTGTCGATTTAAAAAATCTTGTTACCGTTAAAAAATGACTGTCTCGATGGAGGCCGCAGGAGTCTCTGCTTCTGACGAAATTCGAATGGCATATAGGAGGGATATATGGATGAATTATACATGGCAATATTTTTCAAAATAAAAATAAAAAAATGCCAAAAACGGTGCGGGGCAGCCATGTTGGCTGCCTCAAGGGGGCAGCCCATTAAACTCATATATATATTGGACTATTTCTTCAGTAATAATTCCGGATTCAATACAATAACCATATTTTTAAATGGATACAAGTTTATTTACACATTTATGGTCTCCTTCGAGACTAACCGCGCTCGCATTTCATTGTTAAGTGTCGTTAGGTGTCGGCGAGCTTTTTATGAGTACTGATGCAAATGCAATGGATTGTCAAATTATATCTTCACAAGCTTCTAAACCCATTCATATGAGATTTTAAGATCTGTCATAAAATTACTAGACCTACTAATAGACGGGATAGGTAGATTTTCCAAACCTAGCTTTTCATGTGTTTTCTGCATCTTGCTGGAGCTAATATTGGATAGACAAAAGGAATAATCTTGAGAACGAAATTTATCACATCTTGGAAATCGGAATGAACCAGCAGTTAAGTTTCACTATCCAGGTTTTGGATAATCTACGTTAGATATTCTGTTTATTTTCTATCACAACTTTAGGTTTTAAACAAACCTGCACATAAACTTAGAAGGGACGGCTTTACTATAAAAAAGGGCTTAAGATGAAGATGACACTACTACCAAACCAATATTTACTGTGCCAAAATACAATCCATAAATTTGAATATAAATAATATCCGGAGCAAAATATGCAAATCATCATACTGGACAGGAAATAGGAAGAAGATGACAAATTATACCAATCCAAATCCCCTCTGGATTTCTGTATGTCATAGTAGTTCAGGTGTGGGGACGAAACAATCAATATTGATGATCTGCACTCTGCAGAACAGACGAAACCTTACAAAGAATGTACCATATTATAGACGCGGATGTACATACAGTGATGAAGCTGTTGGATCATAATCAAAGTTGATATAAAATTACAGAATGAGAAACGTATAACAGATTTACAACCACTGATCAAACCTGTGAACAGATGGCTTCCCCGATCTTCTTCCGTTTTGCACTGTAAATAACAGATTGAATCTACAGGATGATCCATCAACATAATAAGACAGACAAATTTTCCGTCGAGGGTGTTGCAGATCAGCAGATGGCTCCACTCCATGTGATCATGCAGGTATAGGCTCCTCAAGAACTGCGATTGAATGAAGCAATGAGAGGAGTAATAGAGTCAATAGAAGAGGATTGTGGAGAATCTGAACTGTGACAACTTTACTGATTCTTTCGACGCATTATTCTCAGTGCTAAAAAGAGTGAAGAAACGTAAACAAAAACGAACTCTGGCAAAGAAGTTCCTGCTATTTAGGGTTCAAAGAAAGGGTAAGACCACCTATAGGTTTATCATATACAGTGTATTTACAAGAGATGAATCCATAACTCCAATTGGTGGCCTGCGTCACATGGACTTTTACTGTTACAATTACAAAGAGACTCCGTTTCAACTACGGTAAAAAAATGTTAACTACAACATCTACAAAAGCGGCGGGTTTAAGCATGGATAATGTACTACCAATAGAAAGCCATGACTGCATTGCATGGGCTTCAGAGTTTGCCTTCTAAGAAATAAAAGTTATGACTACATAATAATCAGCAGAGGTTCACTCAGAGGCTTATGGTTATGGATAAGGTTGCAATTGGACACTCCTAGCTCTAGCCACAGACTTTCAATTTCCAAGTCAATATCTCTCAATGAAGTGGAAAATTTTAAAAATGCCGCAATGTTAACAGTTAGGAAATAAAGGGGGAAATTTGCTTTACACACAGCCTTCCCTGCCACATGCAGAAAAAAAGAGGCAGGGTTCCTATATATAAATATATAATTTAAAAGAAATAAAATATGTATAGTTGTTCTTATAATTTAGAATTGTAGATGTTTAATTTTTGTAGTTTTCAAAACAATTTCATTTCAGACATGATCTATAAAATAGAATTATTAAAATAATCATCGAAATAGTATTTACAAAGTAATTACACGCCATGGATGAAAACAATCATGTTACAAATAAGGTTATATGTGATATCATATCAGGAATGCAAAAGGATACGAATATATATATGTATCCATCCATTGTCGTTTATGTATTTATGGAGATATGGATATGTATTTTTGATTTGGGCATATGTTGATATAGTTAAAGATATGAAATTTACTTTTTTGTGGATATGGATGTAGTTATGGATAGTATTTTTACTTTTTTTAGGATATGGATACGGACATGATTTTTTCATATATAAACATGGATATCCATAGTATTGAATCTATATATGTAAATTGTATGGGTGCATATCAATGTGTATAGACATATATCAAAATATGCTATACGGTTACCCATAATTTTTTGTATTTTGGAGTCATTTCAATAAATGAATAAAAGTATATGTTTATGTTATTTAATTGTTATTTTTATACATGTTTAATATGGGAGTTTACTTTATCTTTTCTCCTTTTCTTTTTCTTGTAGTATGCAATATTGATTTAGAATGCCATTAATTTCAACTTTATAACAATATTTCTTGTTGAAAGTAAGAAAGCATTTATTATTTGTATGAAAATTCGTATTCGTTTGTTAAATATTCATATTAAAATCATGATTATCTCTTGAGTAAATTATATAAAAATCCCCCAACTTTACACTCAAATTCAACGCAGTCCCTACTCTTTAAAAATTTACAATGTGGAACCTAATTTTTTAAGTTTCAATGTAGTCCTCCCGTTACTAGACCCGTTAATGTAGTCCTCCCGTTACTACACCCGTCAACTCTTCTGATAAATTAGTTGTTATCTTTTTTCTTTGGACAAGGTTATCCTTACCCATATCCAAACCTTCAAATCCTTCTCTGTCTCTGTTCCCTCTCCAGGAGTATTAGACGTTCAAAAAAATGACGGAGGTGCTCTAGATCGAACCGGAGTTGGGTGATGAGACGCAAACCAATCTCAAGGGCTCGGAGATGGAGGCGATTGCGTGGCTGATGACAATCGTCCTGGCAGAGATGGAGACGTTCTTCCTAGGTTGAAATCACTGCTACGCTCGATTCACATACCGAACGGCCAGGCTCACCGACTATGGTATTGCGAATATGCGCAGGTGGTGGAAGGCTCTGGGCGGCTGATTGATGTCCCAACAATGGATGGAATGGCTGCTCGAACTCCAGATTACTGCCAAAAAAAGGGCTCAGGACATAGGAAGGTTCCTCCTTCCTCGGTTCACCCAAGAATGTGCAGCTAAAGATCTGCTTTAGAGGTTCGAATGGAACAATCTGGAGAGGAAGATTGCACAGGAAGTTGTCGATGGTTATTCACACCTGGAAGAATTAGGAATTATTGTCCGGTTTCACTGTTGCAGACGAGTTCAAAGGCATACGAGTAGAATGGTTGTGATTAGGAGGGAATCTTGAACCCAGCCCATCTAAACTTACCCCAATCCACACCAACCACGTTCGATGATATGGTTCATGGCCCAGACGGTCTTGTCGATGGAGGGGTGGAGTTTTTGTGGTGGCAGAAGTAGAGGAGGTCAACATAGTCCATGTCGAGGCGCTTGACGGAGGTGTGGAGGCCCTCGACGATGTGCTTAGAGAGAGGCCCTTTTCGTTGGGGCTTAGGCCTCTTCCTGTAAGAGCTTGGTGGAGACGACGAGGTCGAAGCGATTCCAGCCGAGCTCGCAAAAGGCCTGACCCATGATCTCTCGGAGCTGTCATTGGCGTGGACCAACATATGTCTATTGTCGATGAGTTCAAAGGCACACGGAGTCTTCACCATCAACGATGTGAAAGGAGATGGTGTGGTGTCAACCACTAGAGGTTGATGATGGCATACAGCCGTCCCAGCACTGAAGCAACAAGTAGGTCAATACGAGGCGGAAGACAACCATCTGTTAGGATGAACGAGCATGGTTTCAAGGATACAATTTTCTACAAATAAAGGCATAACCACTCATTTAACAGAAGAATTAATGGAAGTGCTACTTGAAACTTACTTTAAAAATTAGGTACCACATTGTGACTTTCTAAAGTTTAGAGACTACATTGAATTATAGCGTAAATTTCAGAAACTATTATGTAATTTACTTTTATCTCTCTCTTACATACGTATTCAAATTTAAAGAATATTTTTGTGATTTTTAATATCCACAAGATATATGTTTACATATGGGATTTTTACACCCATAACCTTGAGTAATTTCGCAATAACATTCATAACCCTACATAATCATGAATTACGTGAGAAACCCCGAGTAATGCTTGACTCTTACATGACATAACCCCGTGTTATATTTCGTTTAGGACCTCTATTATATTTGACGGTTTCCGTTAAAAAAGATTGCACTGCCCCTAAAGCTCATTCTTATTTATAAAACATGTCATTCTCTCTTCCCCGGTTGAAGCCTGCTCGAAGCAGCCCGTCGTCGATCCCTTATCCGATCCTCCCCTGCCTCGAAGACCCAAGCAACCGCTGCCGATAAGCTCGCCGCCCATCCACCTCCCTCGAACATCCCAACACTACCCCCTCCCCACGTCGCCCGATATCCATGCCTTGGTGATCACCTCCAATGCCTATTCAATCTTCAAGCAGTTGCACTCTTCTTCTGAAGCCCGAGCTTGGTGGATGACAATGACTACAGTTCAAGGTGGTCTTGCATTGGATTGAAGAGGGCGATTAGTTCGGTGGTGCACAGTAGATCGGAAGTGGTGCCGTTACTCATGCGTTGCTATTGCAAATATCGCACGAAGATGTGTCTACTGATTGCAGATGGGATGAAGTTGTTGCTCGCGGATGGATGCTTAGTTCCTGGGCAGCTCCAGGTGAAATGGCTTCATGCGATTGGAGCTTGTTGTTGTGCATATAGTTGTTAATGGTGCTCCAGGTGTTGGTCGAGGTCGCTCTTGGAGTATGATTGGATGGATGAGCTTCTCTCTATACAAGTGTTGCTCCTGCAATGAAGATTATGGCTCGATTCCAATGGAATCAACCTAGAATGAAATACCAAGATTCTATGTTCCAGTTGGGTTCTGCTCCAGAACTTGTCAATCCAAATTTCAATCAAAATAAATGGCTTCGGGTAGTATTTAGGATGTCAATGGAAGGGGGTGTCTGGGATTTGTAAAACATTAATCACTTGATGTTAAAACTAAGATAACAAGAAGAATTTGGTGGAGGAACTTGCATGTTAAAGAAGGGTTTAAGACCCTTCAGATGATGGTTCAGCAGGTCGACGGGTCCGCTATGGTATGGTTGCGATTCCGTGAAAAGATGCTCGGAGCTCCCGGCGTCCCGCCCGATCCTTCCCTGGTTGAAGCTCCCACCCCGCGTGCCGCCGAAGCTCATAGTCCCCCCCCCACTCCCCGCTCCTCCCTTGCTCGAAGCTTCTGCCCCGCAGGCTGCCGAAGCTCAAAGCCCCCCCCTCCCCGGCGTCCTGCCCGCTTCTCCCCTGCTCGAAGCTTCTGCCCCGCACGCCGTCGAAGCTCGAGCCCCCTCGCCTCCCGCCCAAAACCCCAACAAGAACCTGCCAACGAAGCTCGAGTCCAGCCGAAGCTCGAAGTCACCCTCCCCGTCCCCGTCCAGCCGAAGCTCGAGGCCCCCCCGCCAAGCTTCCCCTCTCTCGCCCGCTGTCAGAGCTCGAAGCCCCCCTCGGCTCGGCCCGCCTTCCTACTCCCTCCACCAACCTGCAACGAAGATGCCCTCCCACCGTCAACGCATCCGCCTGCAAGCGTGCCTCCATCTTGTCATTTTTTTCATTTCTTTTTTTTTATTTTGGATAATCCTAACTGTTAGATCATAGGTTGGTTAGCCACATCAAATACATATAATCACATAAATAATTTATAGGTCAACATACATATATATAGAATCATGTAAATACACTATTTATTTTATAGAAATTATATCAAACATAACGAAAAATGGTATAAATATTTGTTATATAGAGTTACAAATAAATCTAAAACTATATATTGAAATAGAGACACAAATATGTACACAGATATTTAATTGACAACTCTATTCATACCTAGTTTAAAAAAGATATAGATATAAATGTCAAAATATGTATAAAAGTGATTGTTAGTAAGAATTCGGAAATTGAAACATATATACAAGCTTGTATTCATACACATGACTTTGGGATGTTGAACCGATTAAGAGGGCAGGGAAGGCCCAAGAAGTGTTGAAATGAGACTATCTGAAGGGATCTTAGTTATTTAGATTTAAACCTGAGAATGACCCAACTAAATCTGAATAGATGCAGGAAATCCATGTAGCGGACCCTGCTTAATTGTGGGAAAAGGCTTTGTTGTTGTTGCTTGTATTCATACGCACACAACATTGTACAATATTAGTTATTTGAAGTGTTGAATTTGACAGCATTACCTAACACTACAATAATGGACGTGTATTTTTGTAAAATGAAAAAAATTGTAGATATTTTTGTTATTTTTATTATTCTTGGAAAATTTATGTAAAATCGTAAATTTACAGGAGTATTTTTGTAAAAATTCCATATAAATATTAGATATTTAGAATCATTTTTCCTGGACTATGGAACCAATAAAATTTAACAAATGCTAACAACTAAAATGATAAATAGTATTGAAAAAAGGCAAATAATGTCACTAACAACTAAAATGATAAATAGTAGTCAAAATAGGCGAATAATGTCTCTCGGTAGTATTATTTAACAGCATTGTATAATATTACTTATCATTGTAAAATATCACTTATTTGAAGTGTTAGATTTGATAGCATTACCTAACACCACAATAATGGGTGTGTATTTCGTAAAATGAAGATTTTTTGTAGATTTTTTTTATTTATATTATTTTTAGAAAGATTTATGTGAAATCATAAATTTATAGGAGTATTTTTGTAAAATTTATGTATAAATATTAGATATTTACAATCATTTCTCCTGAATTATGGAACCAATAAAATTTAACATACACTAACAACTAAAATGATAAATAGTAGTGAAAAAAGGCAAATAATGTCGCTGACAACTAAAATGATAAATAGTAGTGAAAATGGGCAAATGATGTCCCAGTAGCCCCCCCCTCAAAGTAGAGATTCCTAATTTCGTCCCTGAAAAGAGGGAAGCGGTAAAATAGGTGGCGATGCCTTGGGTAGGAACAGTGATGGTGGGCATGGATGTAAAAACTCACGAAGGATCATCGAAAAGCCATATCAACATGAAGGAGCAAGAGAGAATACTTAAAGGGTGCAAATGTCAAACATTAGAAAAACTAAAAGGAAGGTGTGACTGAGGAACTCGTTGATCCTCTAAATGTTTCTCTCTATAGTTAAAACGAGTTAATTCAATGTATAGATGTCAACATTCATTAAAAATCATGTCACAATATACTGTTAAAAGACTCCACATCCTTCCTCGGAGGCTTGTGCACCGACTACCTCATTTTATAATATATATGTGGAAAAAGGAGCTTGCTCTCTGGGAGCATGTAACTTACATGCTTCCACCCTTTTTTCTCCGTATTTTTTTATTTTTTTTTGAAACGAAACTCATGGGGATCTAGATCACTATATATCATCATGGTGTCGTTCAAAATTCAACTTAATTCGAAATTTCTATCCTCTCCATTAGAATTGCCAAATTTTAACGGTCTCAGAATTGCTGAAATTGACCCCCCTCCAGATGGACTTGTTAGGAATGCATGTTTTACACAAAATTTAAAACACACACACCACTTATTAGTCGAAGTAAATCCCTCCAAGGTTTCATTTCAAAAAAACAAAAAATATGGAAAAGGTGGGAGCATGCTCTTATATGCTCTCATGATGCATACTCATTTTACCATATATATATATATATATCTGTGTGTGTGTGTGTAGCGATCCTGTGAGATGGAGCATCACAAAAAAATGGGAGAAAAGTGGGAGCATGATCTTATATGCTCCTAAGGAGCATACTCATTTAACCCTATAGGTGTGTGTACCGATCCTATGAAATGGGGCATATATGAGATGGTGAGATGGTAATATTAACCTCTCATTTTACCATCATTAACAACAAGAAACCTTGGTGGGTTTAGATAGAATAATGAGTGTAAAGTTTGTTTCAAATTTCGTATAAAAAAACACTCCTAACATGTTCATCTTGATCAAGCGATTTCAACAATTCTAATACCGTTAAAATTTGATAGTCTTGATGAATGGGATATAAGCATCAAATTAAGTTGAATTTAGAATGACACCATGGTGATAAATGGTGATCTAAATTTCCCAGGGTTTCATGCCGTTAATGATGGTAAAATAAGTGGTTGAGATTATCCATCTCACCATCTCATATATACCCCATCTCACAAGATCGCTCCTATATATAAATAATATGCATGCTCACAAATAAGAATTAATACATCCATGTCAGAATCTCTTATAACTATAGAGGATGCATATGACAAACACGTATACCCATATTTTCTGGAAATAACATGTGTGCCCCCTGAAATAATACCCTTTTTCAAGTATGCTCGCTGTTGATTTTCCCATTAACGGTGTTGCCTTTTACAGATTTACTGTGTCCCCAAAACTTCTCTTCGACATCTTACTTGATTTTCCCATTCCTTGATTTTCTTGACCTCTCATCTCCTCTCATCATTCCCCATCTTACTAACCACCACCACAGAGTTCCACCATGGCTCGGTGGTGATCACCACAGAACTCTTGTGGTGGAACCGTGCATCAGAGGTCCTGTTGAAGCTATTTTGATTATCCTCTCTTTATTTTATTTATTGTGTCATGTAACACTTCAGGGTCTCTTATGTAATTGTCACCACTTCAGCTCTAGGGTTTCATGCTATATAAGAAGCCTCATACCCTTGAATAAAGTATCTCATTCCATCCCATTATTTTCTAACATGGAATTAGAGCAACGGTCCTAGACCGAAGCACGTTACTTCTTTTGATTTAAAACCTAGCCTTCACCATCAATCATGTTCCGCTCGCTGCTGCTGCTGCGATCTCTGGCTGTTGTTGCCACAGTTGTGCATCGCTAGAGGAAGAACTAGGCTACAGTAGGCTACCGCTACAGTAGTGTCACTTGTTCTGAAATCTGATGTAGCATCGTTACAAAGCTGCTTTTGTTCTGAAATCGGATTGGAATGCGAGAGTTTAGATCTGATTTGTAGATTCCAAACTAAAATCTGATCTGAAATCTATCTGCATTTGGGGGCTGAATTGTGCGATTTCTGATATGAAATGCATGAGTTCTGATGTAAATCTGATCTGAAATGCACGAACTCTGCTCTTGGATTTCACTAGCCATACAATAGCAGTCATAATAGACAACAATGATATCTCCATAGATGACTACAGGATCATTAAAGGCAAAATCAATTGCCTCGACTGCATCACTCATCCTCACGGTACCATTGTCTATTGAAGAATATCGCCATCTTATGGCGACTTCTCAGCAATAGCCTTAGTGCACAAACACAGACTAAAAATACTATCCATTAGTTTACTATTACATCTGCTGGACTCGCTAATGCTATGGCTAATGTGACATCTACACCAACTCGTCAATAGATGATTGATTCAGGGGCACCAAATCATTTGACTAGCGATGGCAACTCTCTTTCTTCTACTCAGCCATCTGTTCTTTGAGATCAGTTAAAGTGACCAATAGATCGCTCTCCCCGTTACTACCATAGGCATAGTGGATTTCTCCTCCATATTAAAACTCTCTGGAGTATATCGTGCTCCAGAATTTCCTCTAACTTTGTTGTTTGTTCATAAAAATTACGCAATGAACTAAATTACCTGGTTATTTTTTATCAGCACTATCGTTACTTCCAAGACATTCATACTTCGTAGTTTTTTGGTGGTGGCTATGGGAAACATGGACTTTATTATCTTGATGTACATGATAACTCTCTCTCTCTTTGATGGAGTCGCATCTATTACTACAGATTCTTATCTCTGGTATCTACGCATTGGACATCCTTCTGCTAGTTCTCTTTCTCATATGTTTCATGAAGTCAGCCATCTAAAGTCATTTAAATGTGAGGCTTATCAGTTTGGGAAACATCATAGGACATCATTTCCTCGAAGAACTGAGTCACGAGGGTCATCTATGTTTGATCTTATTCATTGTAATGTTCGTGGTCCTTGCCCAGTACATGCCACTACAGGACACAAATACTTTGTTGTTTTCATCAATGACTATAGCCGAAGTTCACGAGTCTAGCTTATAAAGGAAAGATCTGATATCAACAATGTGGTTAAGCTCTTTTTTTACAGAAATCAAAACTTCTTTTCCACTGCATTAAAATATTTCGGTCTAATAATACTCTTGAGTTCATGCCTAAAGATTTGGTAAATTTCTTTTGTACTCAATGTACCATACATCAGACATCATGTCCTCACACTTCACAACAAAATGGCATTGCAAAAAGGAAACTTCGTCATCTCCTTGACATCACACGTATTTCGCTTACTCAGATGAATGTCCCCAAAACCTTTTTGGGTGATGCTATTCTCAGTGCAGCTTATTTGATTAATTGGGTTCCCTCTTCCATATTAGGAATTTCTCCATTCTCATTGCTGTATTCCGATGATAAGCCATTTCCGCTACCTCTGTGTGTTTGTGGTTGCACTTGTTACATTCTTTGAGAAGACGGGTTTCTTTACTGAGAGTGTTAGAGAGATCCCTTCGGAGTTCCCTCCTCCATAACAAGTTTACTCGAGGGAGAAATATGCATCTGAGATGGTTGCTTTACCTATTTCGCTTGATTTGCAAGTTGATGACCATGCAACCAATGTTCGCTAACCTGATGCTACTTTGGATGCTACAAATATGGATGGTTCATCTTCCATTACTGAGCTTCTTATTGCCTAAGGAAGCCCAAAAGGCAATGTATTCGACATCCTATGTCAAATTCTACTTGTACTGGCAGATTATCTAGATGTGACAAGGTGTTTATAGATGATCTTATGGTTGTATCACTTCCACAAGATTATCACAGAGCTCTTCAACATCCGAGTTGGAAGCAGGCTATGGATGAGGAGATGGATGCTCTGGTCTCAAGGGGCACTTGGAATCGTGTGTCATGTCCCATTGGTGTTGCTCATGTAGTTTGCAGATGGGTATTCACGACCAAACATGCTCCAGATGGACCAGTAGACGGATTGAAGGCTCGATTAGTGGGCAAGGGATTCACCCAGACTTATGGCGTTGATTACTTTGAAACTCTCTCCATTGGCGAAGATGAGATCTAGGAGTATGATTATCTCTATTGCTACCAATAAGTGTTGGCCGATTTTTTAGTTAGATGTCAAGAGTGCCTTCCTATATAGTGATCTTAAGGAGGAGATCTATATGGCACAATCACCGGTTACACCTTTGAGGGGGGAGAGTGTGCACCGTTTACACAAGACTATCTATGGTCTAAAGCAAAATCCACGAGCATTGTTTGATAAGCTTGCTTTTGAAATATGATCACTTGGCTTCCATAGGATGACATCTGATTACTCTGAGTTCATTAGACAGAAAAATACATAAGTACCCCTAAAGGGGTTACAATGGATAAATAAAACCGTAAAAATACATTACTAACACTCCCCCTCAAGTTGGAGCATATCTATCAATCATGCCCAACTTGGATGCTATTCACGAGAGGCGTTTCTTGGAAAAAGCCTTCGTGAATACATCGGCAAGCTGAAGATCTATTGTAATGTGAGGAGTAGTAATTTTTCCAATCCGTATGGCGTCACGAACAAAATGGCAATCAATCCCTATATGCTTAGTCTATTCATCGAACGCATGATTCGTGACAATGTATGTAGCAGATTTGTTGTCATTTATAGTGGAATAGGGGTGGTGACAACAATATCGAGTTCCTGTAGGAATGTTAATAGCCATGTGATCTCACAAGTAGCATGAGCCATCGCCCTGTACTCTGCTTCTGCACTGGATCTGGATACAACAGTCTGTTTCTTGCTTCTACAAGTGACAAGATTTCCGCCAACCATCATAGTATAGCATGTGGTGGAGCGGCGACCCTAAGGTGAACTTGCATAATCAGCATCAACATGGGCAATAACATCAGTGTAGCCATTTGCCCGATAAAAGAGGCTACATCCTGGGGATTCCTTCAAGTATCGTAGGATATGGAGGACATCCTGTCAGTGATTGTAGCAAGGTTGCTCCATGTGTTGGCTAGGAAGGTAAAGGAGTTTGCCAACCAGGCATCTGTATCGAGTAATATCTTTGAAGACAGGATCAGGGGATGTGCAGTTTTTCTTCGGATCTGCGGGAATACCAGATGGCTTGCATCCAAGTAATCTAGTTTAAGTAAGGATGTCTAGACTGTACTTCCTTTGTGAGAGATGAAGTCCCTCTATAATGCGTAGTACTTCTATGCCCAAGAAGAAGCGTATCGGACCATATCATCCACATAAACAGCAAGTATGACAGTACAAGTTCGTCGTATTCTGACAAACATAGAGTAGTCAAAGGTTGTTCTCTGAAAGCCAAGAGTGATGATTCTGCAGTAAGTCCGTCGAACCATGCCCTTGGGCTATGCTTCAGACCATAGATTACCTTGAGAAGTCAACATACACACTCCCCCTCGACTTCATAACCAGCAGGTTGCATCATGTATACCTCCTCCTCGTGATCCCCATATAGGAATGCATTTTTCACATCTAGCTGGAAAACTTGTTAGCTGCTACTGAAAGAATAATTCTTATAGAGCCCATCCATGCAACATGTGAGAATGTCTCGAAGTAATCCACCCCATATGTCTGTGTAAAACGTTTGACCACAAGACGAGCTTTCAATATGTCAATGGACCTGTATAGCAAATGCTTGGTTGTGAAGATCCATCCGCAGGCCACGGGCCTAGTCCCCTTAGACCGTATCAGATCTCATGTCCCTCTTGAAGTAAGAGCATCCATCTCCTCATTCATGGCATGTCGCCATCCAAGATCATGTAATGCACTATGGTGATCTCTCGGAATGGAAATAGTCATGAGAGCATCTACATATCTTCTGCCAGTGGACGGTAAACTAGTAGTAGAAGTGAAATGAGACATGGGATAAAAAGTGCATTGCTTCTTCGTTCTGCATCGAGCAAATGGGAAACTCTTGAGGACCATCTGGGACAACAATATCTGGGGAACTTGAAGAAGGTGTATCATTCTGCAACAAAGGAACAAGTAAAGGAATATTTTGTGGTGGAGACATTTGCTTACGCTTATAGACAATGGGCGGAGGTGGAAGATCCAGAGGAATATCTGCAACAGACTGAGTGAGGAAGCTAGTTTGCTCAAAGAAGGTTACATCTACAGAGATATAATAACGATGCCCAGTAGGATCATAACACTTGTAACCTTTTTGAGTGCAAGAATAATCAGGGAAAATGCATTTAATTGCACGAGGAGATAGTTTGTCTGTAATGTGAAAATTATGAACAAAAGCAACACATCCAAAGAATCTCATAGGTAGAGGAAAGGGGGAATCAGTTGGTTATAGTAAGGAGAACATGGTGGATCCATTTAATGAAGTAGAGGGGACATTGTTGATAAGATGGAAGGCAGTAAGAACCACATTATCCCAGTAGGTTTTAGGAACTTATATTTGGCTGAGAAGGGAGCGAGCAATATTTAGTAGATGTCTGAGTTTCCTTTCCGCTACCCCATTTGCTGGGAGGTGCCATGGGATGCAAAGAAGTTTATTAGATCATGTTGGGTGAATTCCAATGCATTATCAGAACGAAAAACTTGCACAACCGTGCAGAAAACATCCTTGACATGGAAGAAATTCTTAACAAAGTTATTAATCTTCGAACGCTTTTTTAACAAATAAACCCAAGATGATCGATTGTAATCATCAACAAAGATGATAAAATACTTATGTCCTCTCAGAGTATAGACCGGACAGGATCCTCAAATATCACAATGGACTAAAGAAAAGGTACTTCACGACGAGGCTCAATGCAAGCAGGGAAAGACGCTCGATGATGTTTCCTGAACTGCATGCCTCACACTCAAAAGGTTTGAGCGTAGATAGTTTGGGGAACATTAAGGAGATGGCTTTGGCAGATCGATGACCGAGGCGAAGGTGCTTGAGAAAGGGATATTCGGATATTAATGCAGCACTATCAAAACTAGAATAAGAGGGGATATAAGGATAATAGTGGTCGTTCTTCTCATGCCTCCCACCAAAAATCTGTCTCGTTCGGATGTCCTGAAAATAACAATAGAACTCGTAAAAAATAACTCTACAGTTAAGCTCAGTGCGTAGCTTTTGAACATATAATAGACTAAGAGAAAAGGCAGGAGCACAATGAATTTCAGTCAGTCGGAGTTTAAAGGAAAACTCCGCAGTGCCCACAATAGAGACATGCGAATGTGCCCCATTAGCAACCAGAACGATCTTCATTGAAGAAAACGGCTGTGAGAAGATGAGAAGGCTACCTTCTCCCGTCAAATGAGTCGATGCTCCAGAATCAATAATCCGTGCATGGTTGGATGCAGATGCAGAGTTGGTATTTGTACCTAAGGTAGTAGCCAACTTGCAGTAGGAGTAGAAGTACTATTGTCACCGAAAAAAAGAATGGGTGAAGGGAGGTGAGAGCGGTGCGAGAGCAGGGTTCGGGAGGGTTGGCAACCTCAGGGGAACAGAGGGCCACCAGTACGAGAGAGGATGAGAGGAAGGGAGTAAGCATCGGTGGGAAAGAGTGCAGGAGTTCGGAGTCAACACCTCCTTGTTGGGGGAGGCCCTCTTGACGATGCTTCTTGGTAGGCGGGTCGACCCCGACACCATGTTGGGGTCGGAGGAGAAGGGTGGCGAGGTGAAGGTCCGGTGGTGTTACCGATGCAAAGCAGTGGACCATCTGTCGAAGACCTACCCTGCTCTGGAGCCCTTGTGCTTCGGTTGTGGTGCTTCTGGTCATCGAAGGAGGGTATGCAAGGTGAAGAAGTCGGGCAAGGCGAAGATGGCTACAGTGGAAAAAGCATGCGCTCGCCAGATGAAGGGAAAAGACCCACTACCGAAGGAGCTAGATCAACTTGTGATTGTGCTTGTCGTTAGGGCTACGCAGGACCAATCCTTGACTAGGTTTGAGATTGGCGAAGGGGATGAGGAGGTTCTCCTGGAGGTTCAGGAAGAGGTGCGTGCTGCGAGGGTTGCTGGGGCGAAAGTGGCCAGCCTTTGGATTAAGGGTAAAGCGTTATGCTTGAGGGGGTTGTCGGCCAAGGGGGCTAAGACTGCCATCGGGGCAGCTTTTGACAGGAGCCTGATACTTGAGATGCAGAGACGGGTCAAGTGGAGGAGGCCAAGGATGATGGACAGAGCTCTTGGTGCCTCGACTGTTTCTTGGAAGGCGAAGATTCTCGGTGTGCCATTTCGATGTAGAAGGCTTGTTGTCATTCGTAAGGCGATCAAATTCACTAGAGAAATCGTGGAGATATGCTCCTCAGGCGTGGGACTGAGGGAGGAGTCAGAAATGATGGTCATGATGAGTGGGTTGCGGGAAGAAGCCTTTGTTCCCGCCGAGATCGGTCATCTGGCTCGGAAGGAGACCCATATCTATTTGGTTGGTAGCGATGGAAGATGGACTGCACGAGGGTACTCAGCCATGGATGGCGGAGGTGGTGGCACGTCAGTGGTGGTGCTTGCATCGAGGAAGGCGTCCGTTGGGCTCCCTCAAAATATGACCGTTACTCCATTGCCAAATGTCGACGCGGCCTCCAAGGTGGATTATGGTAGTCTAACATCTGATACTATCTCGGTTGTGCTGGTGATCGCCCCGAAGTAGGGTTGAGCATTGGGCCGGGCCAGCCCGACCCGGTCCGAAACCCGACCCATGTAGCCCGACCCGAACCCGAGCCCGCAAAGAATTGGGCTGGGCTTTGGGCCTTAATTCAAGCCCACTTGTATATTCGGGCCGGGTTCAGGCCTGATAGGGCCCAAACCCGAAAGCCCGATAACCCGACCCGTTAGCTCGGCCCGTTTCAAGGGCCCAAACTGCCCGGCCCATTAGCTTGACCCATTACTTATGCATATGAGTGATAAAAGAATTTAGATGGATATTAAATTCTGAACATATTAATTTAGTAAAGTTAACAACCATCATTGTTATATATACCGTCATGATAATAATTTATCATGTTAACAAACATATATTATAAACAATTATATTACATTGGTAATATATTTGTCATGTTTAGAGCATGTTATTGCACATAGCAAATTCGTATCATGGACATGATTTCTTAATATTATCAATGTGTAAAACATATTTGCATGTGTAAAAAATGCTCAATTTTGTTGGGGATGGGTGGTGTATTTGTAAGATAAAAACAAGCTCAATATGTCCCAGAGTTTTAATTTGGGCCGGCCCGGCCTGAACCCGGCCCATAATGTTTGGGCCGGGCTTGGGCTTGGGCCTAGATTTTGAAAAATAAAACGGGCCTAGGCCCGGCCCGTTAGCCCGTATACTAAAATGGGTTTGGGCCGGGCCAAGCCGAACCCGGCCCGGACCCGGCCCATGCTCAACCCTACCCCGAAGACTGACAGGGGATCCGAAGTGGTGGCCCTATCTTTGGGCTTTCCTTCTGAAGTGGTTTTTGAAGACTCGATGGATACGGGCATGGTGCCACCCAATTCTAGGAATTCGAATATCCATTCGGGCTTCGACCACAACAATTTTCTGTCCGGGTCCGGAGTGGTGGTCCAGGGCCTCGAGTTGGTCCCTACGGAGCCCTTAGTCCTCGGATTTGAGGTGTTCGAACTTAAGGAGTTCTTTGACCCGATGGAGGGGCTGCTCGGAGCTGAGGGTGTTGGTGATGACGCGGTGACCTGGATCGTTGGAACGAAGCCAAGTTTCATGGTCCCTGATGAAGGCGATGCCTTACCTCCAATTCGGAAGCGCGTTGTCGATGATGATCAGGTGCGGCTTCCCCTTGAACCTGTGTTGGTGGGGGCGATGGGATCCTCTAGAGGCGGGGGAATATGCTCCTAAGAGCCATGAGGGTCTGCTGGGAGGGGGGATTCTATTCAGAGATGTAGTGGGGGCCATGACCCTTGCACCACGAGTTTCTTGTTAGGTGGTCTCGACCTGCAAAGGCATGATGATTCGTTAGGCGAAGCTCCCAAGCTGGGGTTGGTGCTAAGACAAAGCAAGGTCCGTGGGAGCGACGACTGGTACAGAACGGATAAGAGGTATCTCGGCGGCCATGATGCTTTAGGGTGGGAGGAAGCAATTGAGATGCTTTTTCAGGAAAAGAAGACGTGTCGATGAGTCGAATTGGGAGAAGAGAAGGTTGGAGATAGTGAGGGAAGAGGTGCATGAACGGGTGGGTGGTTCGGAGGTCGAGGATAGGGGCATGATCGAAACTGGTAGTCTGGATTCAGGGGGTTGATGTGGAAAATTGATGCAATTATCCCCAAATTGACAGGGCGAATCGAATTGATGAAAATTGCATATTTGGGGGTTTTCAAATTAGGATTTCTCGTCTCTAATTAGTTATTTTAATTAGTTTGCGTATTTTATTTAAATAAATTGATATTGTAATCTCAATGTTTTTGATAGATAAAATTAATTGAGAGTCAATTAGAATCAGTTAGAGTCAATTAGGATCAATTAGGATTTTATTTTGAATTTATTTCACTTTCTATTTTTGTAATTCCCATCATCCTATATAAAGGGGATGGTTGCCATTTGTGTAACACTAAAGTTTAAATTATATGAAAATTGAGTTTATCTACGTCTCTCTAAATCTCTCTCAGTGTGATCTTCGCGATTCATCTCCAAAACCCTGCGCAACCGACGTGTTCTGCTCTCTCTTCCTCTCCTCTCTAAATTTTTTCCACCAAACATTTATTTTACCATTGGATTTTTCCACCCGCGTCGCTTTCTACCATTCCGAGTTTCTTTTTATCGTCGAAGTTGCTGCCGGTGGAGGTGAGGAAGAGGATTAAAGGCCTAATGAGAATGTTCTTCTGAACTTCCTTGGGGAAGACTGGTGGTGTGGCACATGTTGACTAGAAGACGGTCACCCGTGCCAAGGAGGATGGGGACTTGGTGTCCGAAGCCTAGAAAATATGAACAAGTCTCTTATGTGAAAATGGATCGCCCGAATTTGGGGTGATTGTAGGAGTTTGGTTTGCACCTTTCTCCGAAGGATCTACGGGGTGGAGATCATTTTCCCAAACCTAATGATCCGGGTCTTGCTCCGTCCTTCTGGAGAGGAATCTGTGGTCTAGTGCAGAAGATTCGCCCATCTTTAAGGCCGGTTGTAGGGGACGGGTCGTGTTTTTGATTTTGGCTTGACGATTGGTTGGAAGGTGGTGCTCTGGCTGAGTGTTTCCCGACGCTAATGGCCCTTACTACAAAGCCGATGTGTAAGTGGCTGAGGTGTAGGATGGTCATGGCTTCTTCTCATCCTTTTCCTCAGATCAAAGGGTGGAGGAGATAGGGTGGTTATTGGAGACTCTGGACAACGTGGCAAGGCCCTTTGAGGGTAGAGTCCACTGGTGTTGGAAGGATAGGAGTTACTCAGTAGAGAAAGCTTACAAGGGCCTCAAAGGACCCCATACCTATATCCCGAGAGGCCAGGATGTAGACTGCAGAATGCTTTGGGGTTGGCAAGTACCGATACGAGTGAAGATATCTCTGTGGCTGTGTAGAAGAGGCCGACTCTTGACGGAGGATCGGGCTATGTGTTTCTTCGCAAACGCCAACTCCTCATGCTCGTGGTGTCTTACGGGGTGGAGGATGTGGATCACTTATTCTTCAGGTGCAGAAGCTATATGGAGGCTTGGTCCCTCTTAAAGAATCAGGTAGTGCGGTGTGACAATATGGACGGCATGGGTGCTTGGCAGACCTTTGTGCAATTTGGATTGTCAGGAATGATGTGGTGTTCTGTGGGACAGAATGTACGACGAGAATGTACCGGCGCATGCTAAGGCCCTCGCTGAGGGTTGGGTGATGTAATTTGTCTTTATTTCATGTCGCCGCCTAAAACCGGCTTGTAAACATGTTTTCAAGGTGATAAATGGTGAAGTTTTTGGGCACAACCTATACGATGGAGGCCCTTTTTTCACGTCCACGCCCAGACTCGTGACCACAACTACGACCAAAGTTACGATCATGTCCTCCCTGGTAGTTGGGTCATCTCCTAGCATAATGGGTTATAGTCTTCGCAGATGGAGTAGTATGAGGATGCTCAGTTGGAGAATCAAGTTCCTGCAGACGATCAAAGATGGTCTCAAGTGTGGGCAGTGCATCAACGGTTAGAAATTGGTCCTTCACAAGCTTGTATCGTGGATGCAATCCATACAGAAAGCGATAAACCTGCCATTTTGCACGTTCTCCTATCTGTTTGTCACAGCAAGCAGACTGAAAAATGAGAAGCTCCTCGAACGGGCTTGTGAGAAGCCGATAGTGCTCAACCAAGGTAGAATCTCCCTGATTAGTAGATCAAATCCGGGTATATATGTCTAAGAGCCTGGACGTAGTAGCCTTCTAGGAGTAGGTATGCTCAAGACTTTCCCACATTGCCTTTGTTGTTTCTATGTAGAGAAGATTCGATGCTATATTTGGATCGACGTTGTTGGTCATCCAAGTAATGACCTGGCAGTTGTCCACATACCATGTATCATAGTACTTGTTCGTCTCTTTGAACGGATCCTTAGTAAGAACATAGTTCTTTCTCTGACCACCAATAAACACCTTGAATGATCGAGACCATAGTACAAGTTTTCAGAGCCCTTTAGTTTGATAGACGTGCCATGTACCATCACAGAAAAAGTCGGGTACACGGGCTTGGGCTCTGTAGATGCCATGGTGATCGCGTAGGTCAAGAATAAGTGACCTAGACAGCAGTTGTCTTAATCGTATATGAAAGGGGACCTAATTAAGCAACAAGTGGATATGAGACGACAGTAGAAGACAATTAGGAGACCTCCGCAGTTGCTGGTTGTCATCTCAAAAGGCCTGGCAACGAGCCTTCGGAGTTGTAGAGGCTCTGACGACCTCAAAGATAGCTACATATGGCTTGGCGGCGATCACAGGGTACCCTAGAGGTCCTAGGTGGTGTCAATCGAGGCCTCAGCTGATCAGAACTATGGTTGGTGGTGATCCTTAGGTCGCTGAAGGGCCTGCAGTTGGCTTGATCAGTGCCAAAAGGAGCCACAAATGCCTGGATTCAACTGGAGCTGCCGCTAGGGCCCTTGGCAGCAAACCTTGGTGCCTCTAGCACCTAGAGGCAGCGCCAACAGACCTGCAGAAGATCTTATATGCGGCAAAAGGAGGGCGCTAGGGCTCCATGTGGCAAGCTTCGGTGCTGCTAGGTTCCTGGCGGCGAGCTTTGCTGCCACTAGGGCCCTTGGTGGCGGCGTTGAGAGGCTATGGCCCTCTTGGGTGACGGTATGAGAGGCCTGGAGGCACGGAAAAGGCCCTTCACAATGGTGAAGCCGAGATGCGGTGTTGCAGAGGTTTAGGGCTGGTGGTAGTGGCGGAATTTTAGGTTAGAACACCAATTTAGGACCACTGCTCTGATAACAAATCGAAAAAAATGAGAGAATGAAATTGCTTGTGTTATTCAGGAGATCTAGGAGTCCTTATATAGGAGGAATCCTAGCGAGCTCAAAACTGAGAAAAATACATAAGTACCCCAAGAGAAGTTACAATGGATAAATAAGAACCGTAAAAATACGTTACTAACACTAATGGCGCGTTTGGTTCGTGGGTTATCCAGGGGTGGATAACCCGGTTTTGTGTTTGTGTGTTTGGTTGGTGGGTTAAGGGTTTGGAGGGTTTGTGTGATGTGATTGTATTGGAATTTGAAAAGTTGGTAGTTATTATGGTATGATTGTATTGAAATTTGAAAAAGTGGGTGGTTGTTGTGATGTGATTATATTGAAGTTTGGAATAGTGAGTAGAAGTTGAGTATTTTTGATTTTTAGATGATATGATGGTATAATATATATTTTTTTGGTTGGAAAGAGAGTGGGCCCCACTAGTGGGTTGGGAATATGTGTTTTGGGGGGTAAACCACCCAAAGTGGGGGGTAACCCTCCAACCAAACGCAAGGCTTCGTTTGGTTGCAGGGTTGGGCAGGGTTGGGTTGGGGTACCCCGGTGTACACCTTCTTCCAACCCTCCCAATCCTCCTCATAGTTTACTATTCACAGGGGTACCCCAATCCAACCCAACCCAGCCCAACCCTGGGGGCGCCTGGTTAGTTTCCAGAAAACATGGGGACATGTATAAAATCAAAGAATGATAGAGTATGTATGTAAATATCCCAAAAAAATGATGTTGTAGCATTGTCATATAAAGTTCCAAGAGGATGGAGATTCAAGATACTGCATTCAAGTCAACTCCTAACACTCAAGTTAAAGGAGAGCAACTTTCGTTATGTTAATATAGGATACCTTTGTTTATTGGAAGACTTGCCACAGGAGCCTTGGGAGTCTCTGGTACATCAAGATCATCTTCTTCGATGATTTCCTTCTCAGGCAACTTCTCATCCTTGGCATCTTTAATGGGTGGAGGAACACTCGGCATGTCTTCAAGAGCAAGCTACAAGTTCAATTTGCACCAATGTGAAGGAAATATAAGACAATGAAAATCAATTAAATTAAGCCAAGCAGCGCAGTGAATATTGCACAAATCTGTAAATATACCTCAGACTCCAAGTTCTCAAATTCTGCTTGAACCTCTTCCTCATCTTCAGGAGATAATCGCTCCCCCAAAATTGCATTTATTTCCTGAATACAACCGCAGAAATTCATCAAAGAACAACTTAAAACAACAAGAATATTCTGCAAGAATCATTTCAAAGAAGTGGGCATGCAAAAATACAAGAAAAACCACTTTGATATATATATAAGCACAACGTCATAATTGATTGAGATAAAATAGAACCACGTCTTCCATCCGACTATAGGTAGGGAGGGCTATTTACCCAGATTCATCCGGTGCCTCCATTGCAATATGTCATGGGTCTTTTATTTGAAGAAAGAAAATGGGTGATCATTGAAAATCAGAGATCATCAACAAATACTTTTTGGATAACACAATCCCTTTAGTGAACTCCAACATAGTAAGGTTGTCCCTTTCTATTGTCAATCTAAGCATGGGTAAAGGAAGACAGTTGTGTTAAATAGCCAACAACAAACATAAAATCATGAGAAGCCTTTTAGCATGGAGATCACATACAAATAGAGTTCATTAGAGGGCTCCTTATGCTGTAACTCGTGAAACCAACGCAGTGAAAGTAGATGATGAATATTCTTGTTACGAAATCTTTTGGTCACCTTGTGCTGTCCAACTGCATTGATTTGATCTTAAAAGGGGGTGGGGGCGGGGAATAAGACGCGCCTCAAATATTGTAGAGCAAGCACGTGAGTTAACTGCCTTCATGCACAACCGCTCCCTTCTCTTGTCACAGATGGAGAATTGCAACAGTGACTTGATCATGTCATGCCTCATTAGTTTTGCAATTAATTTTTTGCATTCAAAGCATAGTTGGCAAGGTGGGCATGAAGACCTTGTTTGGGTCGGCAGAGTACTGCAGCATCAAAGAGTGCCAAACGACTACTAGAAGAAAATGGAGGGTTTGGTTGGACATGTGATCCTTTGAGATGGTTGTCAGAACCATGGGGATAATGGACCCCGTTGTGGTTGTTTTGAGGTTGATGGATGGAGATAAGAAGCCAGTAGTAGATTCCCATTACAATGCAATAACAAAAATGAGAGATATCATTAAAGTACAAGCACATCCTAAAACATATCAAAATTTGTGAAGACGATCAATGAGATATAGGCCGATATGTTTATACTTGATAAATGCACTTCACAAGACCGATGAAATTGTAATTTTATATACATATTTATATTTGTTGTTTTTTTAGAGCTTATGATAATAATACTCATAGCTTATTGCTTAAATTTAAAATAGCAATACAAGGACAAACTTGATACACGCTTAAATTTAAAATAGCAATACAAGAACAAACTTGATACATGCTCTAACCTCATGTTGACGATACAAGAAGTGGCTGAAAGGCTTAAGAAGGATTGAGTATCAAACGAATTGCATGAACGAGGTGTATTGGGTATCAATATTAATTTAGTAGTAGTATAAACATTTTATTTTAAATGTTCTATATAAACATATTAAAATTATTTCCTTGATGTTTTTATGCAATTTTCAGTTTTATTCAGAAGTTTATTGCTTACATTTGGAGAAGTGGTGATAATAAATGGGAGAAATAGCACCCCCATGGGTACATGCATAAGCATAGCTGGACACATTATTTAGTTAATTAATATAACCTTGTCACTAAATTCATGTTATTTCTTTTTAAGCCAAATAATGGATGTTGTACGGTGTGCATGCTCCGCATTTTGGAAAATCTACGATCAAAATTTTATTATAAATCACATCTACAGGAGGACCCGAGATAAACTGAAGCACTTTCAACTTGATCAATTCAAAAGAAGAAACAAGTGTCATGAAAAGTTGAACGATTTAGTCTGTGTTTGCTATAACATCGCACTGAAGATAAAGCGTATATTAGAAGGGTATAACAAGACAATATACGATCCGATAGATGTCGGCAACTTATTCCAGATCCATGATGTTGCAGAGGAGGAAGATGTCCTTAGACAATGGATGGAAAGCAACGAATGTCGTGCTCTTGACAAAGGAGAAAGCAACTCCAACAATCGCTCAACAGATAGGTGGATGTTGATGACAACATGGCCAGATTGAAACATAAAAGTGCCATCCTCTTGTCATCACGAGTGATCGTGACAGTCCTTTACATTATAGGTTGAAAGGCAATAGTAGTGGCGATGGACACATGTAAGACCATTAAAGAGGTGAGCAGCGGCAGTGTGCATGCTGCTTCTAGCAGTGGTGGCAGAGGGCCAGCACCAACTGACAGACAACCGCTAGAATCTAGACGAGAATACATAGAACAACAAAAAAATGCACATGGATAATATGTGCCAAGTTCATAGCCCATGCACAATAAATATAGGTCCTATGGAAACTATGGGTATAAATAATATCTGTTTGGTGACCATGGGACTTCTATGGAAATCTTTTAACTGGCAATACTGATTTTTCACCAAATCAAAATATTTTACTTCCAAAACTGAAATTTATAGATCCAATGTCACATTTGGTAAAAATTTATGATACATGTATAGGATGTACTCAATGTGTACAAGCTTGCCCTACGACTGTGCTAGGAATGATACTTTGGTATTGATGTAAAGCTAAGCAAATTACTTCCACACCAAGAACTAAGGACTATGTAGGTTGTAAGAGATGCGATCTGCTTGTCCAACAGATTTTCTAAGTGTTTGTGTTTATTTATATGGTTGGAGGATTTGATTTCTTCAGTGGAATTTCTTAGTGTTGGAATAGTTGATTCTCAATACAGGGATGCATAATCCTCCTCGCCTTTTTGTTATGAATCAAGTTCTTATCATCGAGAACACAGATCAGATAGTTGAGAATCATCATATCATGATGGTAGCTTTCTTTCTTAACACTTGCCCGCGCATTCAGTTGTTCAGCTATCTCTCACCTCTTATTGATATGGATATGATTATGGTGGTGCTAGTGGAGGCAAGAGGTGGACAAGGTTACGAATTTTTTCCAGAATATTTTTTGAATGGAGCTAGTTAGCACGCTCCACCGCCATCATCAGAAGCTTAAGCTGCTCCACCATCACAAGCTCAAGTTGTTCCACAAGGATGATGCTCCCCACCAACATCGTCATCACGAGCAAGCTCTAGTGCATCATCAAAAGTTTACACCCGTTCATCAAGACATATGTATCAAGGAGAATATATATCCACACATCAAAATGCTCCAAGCAGTTTCTAAACAAGGGTATAGGCAAATTGTCATGGACTACAGAAGCATCTGCTCATACATGATATGGGAAAATTATTGTGAATATGTTGAATGATCTTGCACTCTTGTCATTTGCCTTTCATACTACATTGCGCATATGTCAACATATCACGTGCTTCCTCCAACTGCTATTGCCTTTCTTGTGCAAAATAGTAGGCAGTGGGATACCAACCTTGGTTGTTCTGCTTAGTCACCTTATGTGATTACAAGGTTTTTCATGCCCATCTTGATCTCGAATGAATTTTACATACGAACGAGGTATGCTACAAGTTGTGGCAAAATTAAACATTATCTAACAAACTCACCCAATTGTGCTTCTTGGATAGTTGGATAGCATAAACTGCCTCAAGTACTCTTTCAATGTTGCATTATCTACTCTATCTATTCATTTGTCTATGAGTAGTTACTGTAGATAATTTGAGTCCAATCCCAGCATCTCAAACAAAGCCATTCAGAAGCATGTCATCAACGTGACCAAGAAAGTAGGTGATCAAGTCTTAGATCCAGTAAAATACTCATTCTGGTGATAAATCATGAATCATGAATCTTTACACTAAGCACATTTTCTTCTTTTGCCTTTGTTTATCAAGACTATTTTATGTTTTCTCATGTAAGGTGAATAATATGTGCTATTTTTACGCTTATCTGTACGACAATGGGTATACAATGCGTTATTTTTAGTTTATTCACGTCCCTAAATAATAGTTTAATTATTTTGGTTATACATTTAGGATATATTTGAGACTCCTCATTGAAGCTCACTATTTTCATCCTTTTAAGCCTTTTTAGTACGAATTTGAGATAACGTCAACATGCCTCCAGCACGTCCATTTTCAAACTTAGTGAAACGACATCTACATTGGCACTTAAAACCATGTGTTAAACATGCCGAACTCTTTTCATATTGAATATATATGGAAATTTGAATTGTTTTTTTATAATCAAAAATTTCGAATTATTAGATTTTGACTACAAATATTTGTAAAAAAATGAATCGAAAATAGATTTCGCTAAGATTTGAGAGAGGGAGGAAAAATTATAGGATGAGTCTGAATCATTTCTATACTCCATCTAACATTTTGATTTTTGTTTTTATTTTTGTTTTTCTAAAAGGTTTCAAAAATCTAACTTTGTGAAGTGAATTCCTCTTACTTATTAATAGTTGGTATAAAAGTGATTTTGATGAAATATATGGTATTTTTATACTTGTGCCCCTTCGAGTTTCTGCAAATACATTTATGCCTCTGGCTTTTTTGAAATAACACTTGTGCCCCTACCTTCTTGGACCATTAACAGATATGCCCCTTGAGTTAGTTGCCAACCATTCCCCTCCCATATGGATGTTAACTTATGAGCACAAGCATAATTGCAAAGAAAAGAGGTTTACAAGTGTATTTTTTATTTCTTTTCCTTGTTCCTCATTTTCTTTCTTCTTTATCCTTCCTACCCCGACCTCCTTCTCGTCATCGTCCCCCTCCTCCCCATCCTTGATCCTCCTCCCCGCCTCTAACCCCCTTTGCCCCAACCTCCTCCTCCTCGCCTGGCACCCACCTCCCCTCTGCACCCAAGTTGACGTATGCACACATGCTTCTTGACAGCATCATTATCATCCTAAATTGTAACAGGCCTTGACATTTTCGTTGGCTCTGCAATTTCTGTTGATGAAATTGTCTACATTGAATCCCAGTTGAACTTGAAATGGACGACCTCATTCAGAAGGATGTAAGCACATAGCACAATTATGGATTTTTCTGATGTGGGTTGTGAACAAAATGTATCTTTGTCAAGTCCTGTGACTCTCCGAATACATATGCTTCAGCTTCGAGGGTTGATGATGCATTCAGCATCTTAGTAGAGGAACATATGCATGCTCTGGCATTCCCATTTCTTCAGCAACCTTCACATGGTTCGCCTCTCCAGAGCATCATGACTACTGTGGTTAAGGGCCATTGTTCTATGAACTCCATGGATATCGTACTTGGACCGTTATTTGATATTGGAGGCTCAGGGAAGGGGAAAGGCGAGGAGTGGGAGCCGCGAGGGCTGCAGGACGATGGGCGGAAGGACTGCCGGGAGCTAGGCAACAAGGGGTTGAGGCAAAGGGGCGCGCTTGAGGCAAAGAGGCGCGCTTGAGGCAGAGGGAATAGAGGAGTTGCAAGCTTAGGGTGGGCTTGAGGCAGAGGGGTTACAAAGCTCGCGACAGTAGGGACAAAACTTGTGCCACCATGTTGCCAGCATGATTAACGAAGATGAAGATGGAGGGATGTAAATTTTATAAACTGTTTCAAGATACATTAAATTAAATAAACCATGGTTTCATTAACCTAATAGATAGCCAACCTAATGGAGGGGCACAACTACTAGCGGTGGGAAAACGTAAGGACACAAAAGTTATTGCAAAAAATGTAAGGGCATAAATGTATTTGCAGAAACGCACGAGTTTAAAAATCACAAACCATAGAAATGAGTTGGTAAATCTAGTTCTCTATCAATTATAATATTGATAGACTAAGATTAAGCATTATGTACATTTTTTGAAAGAGCATGAACTATTATTTGCATTTTAAGGATTAGATCCATATAATTTGATTTCAAAAATATCTCTCTTAAATCCTCATAATATTCAGCATGGTTAGAATAAATATAATTTAAATTATAATACAATGAAAACAATAAGAGAGAAAACAAGAAGAAGAAGAAGAAAATTTGTAATTTAGATATGTTTTTCATTCACATTAAAATTCATTCCTCGGTTTTCTTACTTATTAGAGCAAGGGAAATGAAAATCATATTCTCTCTCAAGGTAACGCACATAATCACTCACTTCCTGAGGACATCCTACCCTCACAATTCTGCTAGTATATATCTAGCACTCAAACTTTAGCAGACAACAAGCAAGAGTTGTGATGGGTTGTAGACCTTCTGGAAAAAGGACTCAATATCCCCTTTCTATTTACCACCCATTGTTATTAGTACTTATGCTTTATAACTTTTTAAAAATATATATTAACAAATTGATTTATTCTATGATAATATTTAAACTATATTTTTCAAATGTATATCATCCTTATTTTACCTGAATTGTACAAACTATAGATGAGTACAAAAGAAAGAAAGTAGAGAAGGCTTTTACGGCTATGAAACCTGTGAAAGGTGGATATGCTGACATTCCTATATAAGTACAGAGAGTTCTAGGTGGACGTGGTTTGACTTGGCTCACAAATTTATTCAATTTTATTTGACGAAGCAAGAAAATGCCAAAAGAATGGAGGAAATCACAGTGACGCCTCTTTATAAGAATAAAAGAGACATTAAAAATTGTTTTAATTATAGAGGCATCAAATAGACGAGTCAACTATGAAATTTGGGAACGTGTGATTGAAAGAAGATTGACGCAAGTTCCAAAGTAAGTGAAACCCAATTCGGTTCCATGCCAGATTGCACAACTATTGAAGTTATCCACATGTTCGGAGAATAATGAAGATTAATAGAGCTAAAGGAAGAACCCTTCTATGATTTGTATTGATTTAGAGAAGGCTCCTAATTCAGTTTCATGGAGATCTTGTAAAGTGTTTTGAAGAAGAAACAAGTACTTGTCATGTACATTAACCTTATAAAGGATATATATGATGGGTCTTCATTTTATGTAAAGATCCAATATGGGAAGACCGATTATTTTGACATCAACATCGATCTGCATCAAGGTTCAGCTTTGAGTGCATTCCAATTTACTATGATTATGGACGAGTTGACTAGTCACATTTAGGATGAGATAACTTATGTATGTTATTTGTCGATGATATTGTATTTTTTGATGAGACTAGAGATGAAATAAATGAGAAGCTTGAGGTTTGAAGACATGCCTTGAAGACTAAAGGATTTCATATAACTAGGGTGAAGACTGAATATATGGAGTAGATATTTGATGGAAATAGTAGTGAAGGAATCGAGGTGAAGATTGGAGACGATAACATTTAAAGAAAAATTCCTTTTGCTTCTTAATGAATTTTGGTGTGGTGACTCCCGCCTTGGGAGGGCTCCCCCTTCTTTTCTAGTCAAAAAAAGAAGAAGAAAAATTATTTTAGATAATTGGGATATATTTTGCAACATGATGGGGAAATCGATGGAAATGTTACTCATAGAAAAAATACAGGTTGACTAAGGTGGAGAGGAGCCTCTATTCTTCAATGTGATAAGATAATTCCTTTGAAAATCAAAGTAAAGTACTATAAACCAACCATCAGACATGTTATGCTCTATGGATCTGAGTGTTGACTTGCGAAACATAAATATGTGCAGAGAATGATAGTAGCGGAAATGAAAATGATAAGGGGATGGGGGTCATACACAAAAAACGGATTTAATGATGTGATCAGAAAAAGGAAAGTCGGTTAGAGGATAAGATGAGAGAAAACAACTTAAGATGATTTGGCCATTTGGAAAGGAGGTCGGCTGATGCACCGGTTGGAAGATACAAGATTTGGGATGTTGAGTCGGCTAAGAGAAGGCTAGGAAGGCCCAAGAAGTGTTGGAATGAGACTATCTGAAAGGATCTTAGTTATTTGGATCTAAGCCCAAAAGAGTCGACCGAAGATAAATCTGAAAGGAGATAAAGAATCCGTGTAGCCGCCCCTACTTAATGTGGGAAAAGGATTTGTTGTTGTTGTGTAGGCCTAAAACTGAATAGATTGAGTGCGCATTTAATGGAAGAAGTGGTTAAGGAATCGAGATGAAGATTGGAGAAGATTACATTCAGAAGAAAAACTCTTTTAGATGCCTAGGGTCTATTTTGCAACATGATGGCGAAATCCATGAAGATGTTATTCATAGAATAAATGCATATTGGCTAAAATGGAGAACCTATATCATTCTATGTGATAAGAAAATTCCTTTCAAAATAAAAGGAAAGTATTACAAAGAAGCCAAAGATCTATTATGTTCTTTTTTTTTTTTTGACACTCCAAAAGGGGGAGACACCCGTAGGTGTTCGCCCCAATTTATTGAAAGAAAGAAGGGGTAGAGTACTTACAGATGGGGAGGGGAGGGATTACGAGGGGCAGAATGGTCACAACCTGAAACCATTCGCCCCGCAGTTACACATAGATTACCTTATTGACCAATCCGCACACAGGCGGTTCGCGTCGATACAGGCGGTTCGCGTCGACACAGGCGGTTCGCCCCGCACACAGGGGTAGAGTACTTACAGATCTATTATGTTCTACGGATAAGAATGTTTGCATGTGAACCATAGATATGTGCAGAGAATAACAGTAGTAGAAATGAAAAGGTTATGGTGAATGTGTGGTCATACACGAAAGACCGGATTCGGAATGATGTGATCAAAAGGAAAGTTGATGTAACTCCGATAGAGGATAAGATAAGAGAGAACTGCTTAAGAGAGAACTGCTTAAGTTGGTGTAACTTCGGTCGGCTAATGTACTAGTTAGAAGATGCAAGATTTGGGATGTTGAGTATGTTAAGAGAGGACGTAGAAAGCCCAAGAGTTAAAAGGAGCTATCCAAAGGGGTCTTAATTATTTGGATTAAGTTTGAGAATAAGCCAAAATAGATCTGAATAGTGGCAAAGAATCCATGTAACCAACCCAACTTAATATAGGAGAAGGCTTTGTTGTTGTTGTGATATCATCCTTTTTTATTGTAAATATGATGGGAAAATCTAGTTGTCTATCATATAAAGAAGAAGAAATGTTTCTATGCATTACATTCCTTTTATGTAATTTTATATGAATTATTATTTTTCTTATAATGATTCGATTTGTAAAGCTAAATTGCAAAAGTATATTCCAAAAGTCTAAATATATAATATCATACAAATAAACAAATAATTGGATAGAAATGATATTTTGCGATAACAACGCAAAATAAAATAATACATCATAATATATTTAAAACGTGATGGGGAGAGAGCCAAAGAGGTGGGGAAGAGAATACGCATGCAATGAGAGTTAGGAGTGTGAGTGAGAGAGAGAGTTAGAGGGAAGTCGAAGAAAGGAATATTATGGGGCGAAAGGGAGAAATGTGGCATTGATAACTGTAGAGAGTATTATTATTATGTATTGTGTACCTTTTGATATTTTCTTATTGTTCTCTGGACTACTATGTATTTTACCCGTGAGGCCTCTCTCTATATAAGAGAGGCTAGGGTTCCCTTGAATAATAAGTTGTTCATTTCTTCCAACATGGTATCAGAGCCTAAACCCTAGGCTCATCCCACCCGCCACCCGCCACCTCCCCCCCCCCACCCGCCGTCGCCGCCCTCCTCTCGCTGGCCCCCTCCTCTCACCGGCCTCCTCTGTGCCCTAGCCCGACCCTCCACCGTCGCCGTGCCCTAGCCCGGCCCCCAGTCCCGATCCGGGATCTCGCCTCCGCCTTCACTTCGGTCGTGCCCTAGTAGGCTACCGGCCCCTGCCCTGGCCGTTACCGCTGCGCCTCCCGTCGGCTTGATCGTAGCCCGCTCGTTCTCCGGATCTATGGGTTTGGGTGCGTAACGTCTACATACGCACTCGAATCCTATGCAGTCTCTGTAGACATTTGTCACTCTGTCTACAAACCCTAGTTCTTCTCCAGCGGCGATATGTCAGAATCCAAGGTGGATATGCCCTCCATAGGCGCGTTCAAAGGTCCCACGCCAATAGTGAAGATGGATGGTTCGAACTACGAGCTCTGGGCGATGCAGTTCATGAGTCTCATGAAGTCAAATGGTAAGAAGCACATTCTTACCGAGGATGAGCCAGCAGAGAAGACAGGGATTTATGCCTCGTTGGAGGCTGATGATTCGTATGCCAAGGTTTGGCTGTCAGGCACACTGTCGATGGAGATTGCCAATGATGTACTCCATCAGCTCACCGCCAAAGCGATGTGGGATATTCTGGCTGCAACATATTCACAAGTGCGGAATGAGACCAAGATGTTACAGCTTCAGCATGATATATTCACAATGAAGCAGAACGGCAGATTATTTCACTCCTTGTACACGTCCCTGAGAGGGATGTTTGAGAAACTATACAGTACCATTCCACTCACAGCAACCCTTGAGCAGCAGAAGACATTTCGGAATGCCACCGTGGTGGGTGTTCCACTTGCAGCCCTAGACCCTGAGTACGAGGCTACCCGCTCTCATATTTTGGCCGATGCAGTTATTCCTCCAATGAAGGATGTTTACCGAGGCTCGGTCGCATATCAGTGTCTTCCAGCTCATCTACTCCACCCTAATCGACGATGGCAGTATCGTGTAGGAGAGGTGGTCAGTCTTCTGGTCGTGGACGTGGAGGTGGAGGTGGTAGGGGTGGTCGCTTTCGTCACCCATGTTCGTATTGTCACCGCACAGGCCACTCGGAGGATACATGCTACTCTAAGCATGGGTTTCCAGCGTCGGCGCGTGTAGCTGAGCATGTTCTGCCCCAGTCAGCATCCAATGCAGACAACCGTTTTGAGGAGCTTGTGGCACGTCTACGTGATATTATGCCACAATCTTCTGCTGGTTCTTCTGATGGACCTTCTGATGTTGTTGCCTCTGCCTCTGCCAGTTCCTCAGCTGTCGCTAGTACCTCAGGTAGTGCTACTGCATTTACGTCTCGTCATGATATATCTGATTGGATTATAGATTCTGGTGCCGCACATCACATTTACCGAGATCGAGAGAGACTTGAGTCCTACAGGGACATTTCCCATGGTCGTTCAGTGCAGATCGCAGATGGTACCCATTCCCCCCTTATTGGACAGGGGGAGGTCGTTCAATCTTCTTCCATGCATCTACAGAATGTTATGCATGCTCCCGAGTTCTCCATGAATCTGTTGTCTATTAGTCAGATTACAAAGGATTTGCACTGTCGTGCTATATTTGACCCCTCTTCTCTTATTTTTCAGGACATACTAACGGCCAGGGTGATTGGATGTGGCGCTGAGCAGAATGGTTTGTATCGGCTGGTCCGGAATTCTTATGCTGGTGTCTCTTCTTATTCCGACGGACCAGTATCTCCGTACATCTGGCATCTTCGCTTTGGCCATCTCCCGCTCCAGAAAATGTGACACATTCTGCCTCAGATCTCTCCCAGTTCTTCCTTTCGCTGTGAAGCGTGTCAGTTGGGAAAGCATCATAGGTCCAACTTTCCTGGTCGTCAGAGTCGGAGCAGTTGCTCCCCATTCGAGTTGTTTCATATTGATATTTGGGGTCCTAGTCGTGTTCCCGATCATCAGGGACACAGGTTCTATCTAGTTGTAGTGGATGATTTCTCTCGTGTATCTTGGGTCTTTCTTTTAAAGAATAAATCTGAAGCAGGAGATGTGATTAAAAAATTGATTAATGAAGTGCAGAATGTTTTTTCCTCTACTGTCAAATATGTTCGTACAGATAATGCTCTGGAATTCTGTACACGGTCTCTCTCTCAGTTTCTCTCGTCAAAGGGCATTATTCACCAAACTACTCGTGCTTACACAACTCAGCAGAATGACGTGGCAAAAAGAAAGCATCGTCACCTTCTTGACATTACTCGAACTCTTCTTATTCAGAGTTGTGCTCCTATCTTTTTCTGGGGGGATGCTGTTCTTACAGCTTGTTACCGGGTCAATCGTATGCCGTCATCTGTCCGAGGTAAGAAAATTCCTATGTCTATCCTTTTTCCTGATAAGGAATTATTCTCACTTACTCCTCGTGTATTCGGTATTGTTGCCTTTGTTCATCTTCTCACTCCAGGACTTGACAAACTCTCTCCTAGAGCGGTCAAGTGTGTCTTTGTCGGTTACTCTCGGACTCAGAAGGGCTATCGCTGTTATGACCTCATAAACAAGAAATACTTTGTCAGTGCTGACGTCATAATCTATGAGTCTGTTATGAATTTCTCTCCTGCAGGTGACAGGCTGGTACCATCCACTATCAATGATGATGTCTATGTCCCTCCACCTCCTAGTTGGGTTCACCTGAGTCTACTCCTGCACCAGTTACTACGCCCACTTTAACACCACCACCTCTGCCACCACCACCTCCACAACCTCCTATTCCACCTTTACCGAAATTCTATACGTGTCGGTCAGGTCTTGCTCAGGCTACACGTCCAACATCCATCACGCCTCAGGTATGTTCTGATGACATTACTACTGACGGATCAGATATGGTACATGTGCAGGATTCTTCATTGCAGTAGGAGACTACACCATCCAGTACAGTGGACGATGACCTGGATATTCCTATTGCTATCCGGAAGCAAAAGAGGACGCGTGCATCTTATCCCTTTGCTTCTCAGGTGTCTTTTCATCGCCTCACAGGCGACTTTCAGAGATTTGCTACAGCTTTGTCATCCGTGGAGATACCACGGACCTATCAGGAAGCTATGAAGATTGATGTCTGGCGAATGGCTATGGAAGATAAGATGCGGGCCTTACAGTCTCGTGGCACATGGAGCTTGGTTACTGCTCCTCCTGATGCATCTATCGTTAGCTGTAAATGGGTATTCACAGTTAAATACCATGCAGATGGCAGTCTAGATCGATACAAGGCTCGGTTGATCGCTCGAGGTTTCACACAAACCTATGGTGTGGATTATATGGATACATTTTTTCCTGTGGCTCCTCATTCTACCCTTCGCATACTCCTTTCAGTTGCAGTGGTACGTGACTGGACTATATCTCAGCTTGATGTCAATAATGCATTCTTGTATGGAGATCTGCAAGAGGAAGTCTACATGCAGCAGACACCAGGGTTTACTGCTGAAGGGGAGAAGCATATGGTGTGTAGACTTCACAAGGCAATTTATGGCCTTAAACAGAGCACAAGGGCGTGGTTCCAGAAACTTTCTCATCTGATTGAACGACAAGGGTTCAAGAGATCGAATGCAGACCACTCATTGTTTATTCAGAAGTCTTCTACGGGTACGGTTGTCATCATGGTCTATGTTGATGATATTCTTGTTACAGGAGATGATGTTCAGGGATAGAGAGGGCAAAAGCGTTCCTAGGCCGTCAGTTCGTCACGAAGGATCTTGGAACCCAGAGATACTTTCTGGGGTTGGAATTTGCCAGGAATGCACAGGGTCTAGTGATGACCCAAAGGAAGTACATTACAGATTTCTTAACTGAAACATGCATGGTTGGATGCAGACCATCAAGTATTCCCATGGATCCAAGCATGAAGCTGTATGATGATGACACTGCTGAAGTAGAGAGGAGATATAGAGAAATGGTGGGTAAGCTCCTTTATATTACCGTAACTCGACATGATATTGCCTTTGCAGTAAGCCGGGTAAGTCAATTTATGGAGCAGCCAAGACAAGTTCATATGGATGCCATATACATGATACTGAGGTATCTAAAGTCTTCTCCAGGTTCAGGGTTGCTATTCCGAAAAGGCACAGATATATCTATTTCAGCATGTGCAGATGCCGATTATGCAGGATGCCTTAAGGATAGAAAGTCAACCTCAGGATTTGTCGTATTTGTTGGGAGCTCTTTGGTCTCTTGGAAAAGCAAGAAGCAAACCGTTGTGGCAAGGTCTAATGCAGAATCTGAATATAGGGTCATGGCGCAAGCAAGCACGGAGATGATGTGGGTTCGATCTGTACTAGAGGATCTACATGTAGCCGTACCCTTACCTATGCAGCTTCAGTGTGACAATCAGGCAGCATTGTTTATTGCCAACAATCCAGCATTCCATGAGAGAACAAAGCATATAGAAGTTGACTGCCACTACACTAGAGACTTGATCCAGAGAGGCTTGATATCTACATCTCATGTGAGCTCAGGGGATCAGACTGCTGACATACTCACCAAGTCGTTGCTCAGAGGACCCTTCCAGAAATGTTCTTCCAAGCTGAGCATGGTCGACATCTATGCTCCACCTTGAGGGGGAGTGTAGAGAGTATTATTATTATGTATTGTGTATCTTTTGATATTTTCTTATTGTTCTCTGGACTACTATGTATTTTACCCGTGAGGCCTCTCTCTATATAAGAGATGCTAAGGTTCCCTTGAATAATAAGTTGCTCATTTCTTCCAACAATAACTGTCACGAATCAAACTTGGAGAGGGGAGAAGAGATAGAGAACAAGAGAGGAGGCAGAGATCAAGAGTGACAAGGAGAAGCGGGTCTGTGGGAGAGAGGAGAGATACAGGCGGATCGAGAGAGAGATGAGATAGAAGAGGCCGGGAGCCGAGGGGAAAGGGGCCCAAAGGTGGCCCACTTGTCAAGAATATTCTGGAACTTGGGAGGAAATTAATGTGACCAGGCAAGGACAAGACCTTATTTAAATTCAATCAGGTTAGAGAAATTCTCTTCTTGTTTTAACATAAAGAAATAATAATGTACTTTTATAATTTAATATCAAGCGCAATCAATAAAAAAGTATTTTCCAACAAAGTAGACATCGGACAAGAGAAATTAAACTAACATCTTGATAAGACTTTGCTTCGGCTGTGTCATCCATCAGCTTCTGGACATCTTCCAAATTGATTTCACTTTGTAGCGCTTTCATAGCAGCATTTCCAGCTTTCAAACTTTCAAACACAGCTTTCTGCTTGCTTGCCAGTTCAATATCGGCTAACTAACAGAAATAAAGAAACTTATTCAATACAACAATGTAATTTAAGAACATTACATTCATTGGGAAAAAGATAAATTCAAATCACTTACCTGCTGCTCAACATTTAGCAGCCATGCGTCGACTTGTTTTAGAAGTTCTTGCTGGGATTTCTTTTTCTTCAGTGCAATTAATGCACGGTCTTTCCTGTTTTGACGAACCAGGTTCCTAGCAGCTTCTTTTTCTGCTTCAATTACCGCTTCAAGCTATCAAGCATTGCAATGAAATAAATGTTATAGAATTTCAAAGAAAATAAAAATAAGGGAGTTATTCAACCAGAGAAATCAGAGTCTCCCGTAAGAAACACGTTGCACACAATTTTTTGCACACTTTGTGCCAACTTCAATGGTCTGATGGTAAAGTAGTGTACCTCCCACGCAAAAGACTAGGGTTCAAATCCCCCCTTGAGGAGGGTTGCGTTAGATAGCCGATAGCTAGCGTAAAAAAATGATCGGATCTTTTAACATAGATTTGATACGGATCCATGTAGCCGACCCTACTTAAATTGGGAGAAGACTTTGCCATTTTCTTTTGCTATGAAGTTATACTAGCGGTCACATAGAAGCATTCCCTATCAAACCTTGTCTCCGAAAATAACAATAAAAACATAAATCCTTCCTAATCTTTTCTCACCCTTTTAGGGTTGAATAATCACCATCAGACGTCAGATACATTCAAAGTATTGCTGGGATAGCAAGACTTATCTCCATGTAATCAAAAGCAAGCAGCTTAATTCAGTCGTAGAAATAAGTTCCAAAGAGGAGGAAGATCGTGCCCACTCAGCAGGACCACCATACATTGATTATTCAGTTCAAGATCCCAAACTTGTCTTTTTGAAAAGACTTTGGAGCTGGAAGGCATCATTGCGGGTCAGGATTTTTCTTGATGAGAGTGCGACCATGTCTTCTACCGTGCCTCACGATTCAGCAGTCTTTAGGATCGTATAATAGAAGGACAAAGGACAGATCCTTGAATTCGAGACAAATACATGCGGGCCATCAAGGACGAAGGTGATGATTTGGTGATGACATTCCATTTTGTGAAAGGTTGGCCGGATCGTTGTTGTTGTTAGAAAATCGGAAGCGGAAGCAAAACATGGATAAAAGATAAACAAGAATAAGAACGCGGGATTTTACGTGGAACCCTACTCCGTGAGGAGCGGGATGAAACCACGGGAGAAGCCCTCAAAGGGGCGGATACTTCATTCCTTTTTCTCAATGGATACAGGAGGTCTGGGGCTCCTTATATAGCCTCTCCAGAGCCTCCAAGTCCCACCACTGGACGATGCAGGACTAAACACTGGATGGGGTAAATGGATCTCCTCCACGATCCATTTACCCTGCTACAACTCATGACGCACAAAACTAATACTCCAACACTTCCCCTTAAACTGGAGCATGCAATGCTCAGCTTGGACAAACATAAAGATACTCAACTCAACGCTACAGGACACTACGGACAATATCAACCCAACGCGCACATTGCTGTAGTCGAGGACGTTGCTTCTCATGTCGTGCAGGTGAGGAGGACGAACGGGCTGGAGTGTGAGTCTTCTGAATCTCCTCGTCGGAGAGCATGCGCTCTGAACTACGCCTGTCAGAGTCGCTGCAACTGAAATGAGTCTCCTCGTCGGAGTACTCTGGCCCGCCACAATGATGTGGACAACTGCTCCATCTCTGAAAAAAAAGCCGAACTGAAAAAGGTTGTGGCTGTGCAATCCTTGTCGAAGTCCACGGGCGCTGGAGAATGGAGTCTGAAAATAGTCTCCTCGTCGGAGAACTGGGTCTCTCCCATCTGGCACAGAGAATGGTGCACTGCTCTGGTGTACCTATAATACCACATGAAAACTCTGGCCGAACACCAACAATGATGTGGACAACTGCTCCATCTCTGAAAAAAAGGTCGAACTGAAAAAGGTCGTGGTTGTGCAATCCTCGTCGGAGTCCACGGTCGCTGGAGAATGGAGTCTGAAAATAGTCTCCTCGTCGGAGAACTGGGTCTCTCCCATCTGGCACAGAGAATGGTGCACTGCTCTGGTGTACCTATGATACCACATGAAAACTCTGGCCGAACAACAACAAGAATGATGGGGACCTCGAACTGATGATGGCAACATATGCTCATCTGAAAATGACCGCACACTCGTGCGTGTCTGAAACTGGAGACTCGGAAGACAATTGTCGAGTCCGAACAACTATAGAGTCTGGAATATCTTGCTGGCCATGTAATCTGAACTGAAGAATCTGGATCTGAATCATCTGACAAACTGGCATGTAGAACTCTACACAATACTCCCCCTTTCTCCCATACTTGTCGAAAAACATGGACATCGACCAAGTTGGGAGAAGACAAGAGAAATAGGGGGTAAATAAAACAAAATAAGCCGTTACAAATTTTCCGGCTTCTCAAATGATGAATTTTGGCCGTTTCAAAAAAAATTTTACGGCTCTTTTTTTTCGCATTTTTTTTAAATGGCATACGGTTTTTCTTTGTATGCGACTCTTTCAAAGAAAACAACCTCTTTTTTTACCATGCGTACGGTTTTTTTTGTGTGTACACGCCTCTTTTTCTTCTTCTTCTTCTTTTTTTGAAAATTGTGCGTACGGCTTTTTCTTGTACGCGCCTTTTTTTTGCAATTTTTCCCTTTCTTTCTTTTTTTCGCATTTTTTTTTAAATACGGCCCATTGGACCAACTTACTCTCTTTCTCTCTCTCTCTCATTTCTCCCTTTTTTTTCGAAACATACGCCCACTTGGGCCCAACACACTCCCCCCCCCCCCTTTATAACAGAGAGGCCCACCGGCCTCTTTTGACATTAGGGTTCCCACGGGGAACCCTTTTCGAATGCCGCCTGCCCCCATCGGGGTTTTCATATGTCGCCGCATGGAGTTGAGATGCAGGTGACCACGGCGTGGATATAGAGCGCCGCCAGCGCTCAGAAGACCATCGCACGGCTGAGGCGCATGCGCGGAGGAGGAGGAGCGCCGCCTGGGCGCGGCTGGAGGCGCGTGCGCGGGTTGCTGGGGCGCGTTACGCCTGAAGGACTTGGAGCCGCTACCTTGCGCGCGGTCGGGAGCCCCGCGAGATGCTTTTCTGGTTGCTGGGGCGTTGGGAGATGCGTCACGGGAGCAGGGGCTCCGCCTGGGCTCGCCGCCTGGGGTATTGACAGGAGAGAAGCTTCGCGCGACATGTGGAGGCGCTCGGATCTGGAGAAAAGGGTTGCGCCGACACAGAGGTGAAGTCGCAATCGCCGAATGAGTATGTCGCTCGATTGCGGAAGGCGATACCAAGGGGCCGCTGATCTGGAATTCGTGGATGCACGCCTGGGGGTACGTGCCCTGGAGCGGTGTCGCCTGGGGTTGGACCTGGAGATGGGAGATCACGACGCTTCTGCTGCGCCGAGCGAGGGCCTTTGTTGGATCTGGGCCTGGAATCGCAGGCCTGGATGCCTGTGTGGATTCCGAAGATGTGCTCCTCCACGCTGGAGGATGCCTGGAGTTGTGGGTTGAAGATGACCAGAGATTAGGGTTCCTGATTGGAACCCTAGGAAAAAACTCAAGAATAAAATCTGCCGCTAGCCAACACTTGCAGGAATTTCTAACTGAAAATAGGGTTCAAGAAATTGAACCCTAGAACCGAATCTTGACCAGAATAATGATCTTCAAATCGAATCGAATCTCGAATCAATACAAAAATGAAAAACATCGAGAATCGAACCCGCTCTGATACCATGTTAGAAAATCGGAAGCGGAAGCAAAACATGGATAAAAGATAAACAAGAATAAGAACGCGAGATTTTACGTGGAACCCTACTCCGTGAGGAGCGGGATGAAACCACGGGAGAAGCCCTCAAAGGGGCGGATACTTCATTCCTTTTTCTCAATGGATACAGGAGGTCTGGGGCTCCTTATATAGCCTCTCCAGAGCCTCCAAGTCCCACCACTAGACGATGTGGGACTAAACACTGGATGGGGTAAATGGATCTCCTCCAGGATCCATTTACCCTGCTACAACTCATGACGCATAGAACTAATACTCCAATAGTTGTGCCCAACGATGTCCAGTTGCGCAGAGATATTCTTGATGAGGCACATAGTTCACGATTGTCTATTTAAACTGGCAAGACGATGTACCAGGATCTGCGCCAACATTCTGGCAGGACAGGATGAAGCGAGATGTGGTACATCATGTTAGTAGATGCTTGACCTGTCAGATGGTCAAGGTTGGGCACCAGAGACCACCAAGATTATTACAGTCTCTCCTCGTTCCCAAGTAGAGGTGAGAGAGTCCTTCTATGGATTTTGTCATTGGACTACCAAAGACACCATGTGGTCACAATACTATTGGGTCATTGTTAACATATTAACCAAGTTAGTCCATTTCATACATGTCAGCATGACCTACACTCCATCTAGGTTGATTAGATTATATGTGCAGAACATTATCAAACTTCATGATATACCACGTAAGATAGTGCCTGATAGAGACTCGAGGTTTACATCTCGCTACTGGCACCAATTCATGTCAAGCACTACAGACAAAGCTGAAAATGAGTTCTGCATACCATCTGCAGATCAACGGACAGAGCGAGCACGCTAATCAGACACTTGAGGATCTGGTATGTGCATGTACTCTAGAGTGGAAAAGGATCCTGGAAGGACCAACTGTCATTGGTAAAATTCTTGTACAACAACAGCCATCATTCCAATATTGTTATGGCACCATTCAAAACCCTATACGGGCGGAGATGCCTCACAACTCTCAGTTGGCGTGAGGTAGGTGAACACGCTCTTTACTCCGTAGATCTCTTGGAGGAGACTGCGAGGTCTATTGACCTTCTGAGGCGAAAGCTTCTGACGGCTCAGAGCCACCAGAAAAACTATGCATATTATAGAAGAAGAGATTTGGAGTTTCAGGTAATCCGATCATCTTCTCTTAATCCATTCAAATATGACTTATCAATATTCAACATAATCTCTCATAATGATGAAATTCCTGTAAATACAAGTGAGAGATTGGGTATTCCTGCGAGTATCTCCCATGAAGGGAATACAGAGATTTGGTGTCCGTGCCAAGTTGACGCCACGATATTGGACCATTTGAGATTATTGCTCGTGTGGGAAAGTGGCCCACCAGGTAGCCCTTCATTCACATCTATCATCCATTCACGACATCTTTTACATATCCAACCTGAGGAAGTACATGCACGACCCTCGACACGTCTTCAGTTACGAGAACCTTAACGTGGAGCTCGACTTGACATACAGTGAGAGGCTAGTGCAGATACTCGATAATGTTGTGAAGAAGCCTCGCAACAAAGAGATTTCCCTAGTCAAGGTGCTATGGCACCGACATGACGTCGAAGAGGCAACATGGGAGACTGAGGCAGATATGCAGGCACAATAACCGCAGCTCTTTTCAAGTAGTTGTTAAAACAAGCCCACTTAATTATATATATTTTAATATCATGGATTATTCTTCCTTTGAGGTTTTATGGGTTCAAAACCCTTTGAGATTTTTATGGCCAGATGAAATTCAGACAAAACGCATGATGGCATTGACCTGAGTCTCGAGGACAAGACTCCCTTTGAGGTTTTTATATCACCGTTGTTGACCGAGTAAGGATTTTTCAAGGTCCAGATGGTTTTTGCTATCAGTGCTCGGCGAATTCAAAAGATGTAAATCACTTGATCTTTTTGTGCTCTCGCAAAGGACATCTAGGAAATAGCCAGAATGACTGGGGCAATCATCAAGGTGTGTCAGACATTTTGGCCTCTCTTGGCTCAAGTTGGACTTGCTCGAATTGGAAAGAACAAAGGTTATTGCACTTTGTAGTCCATGTGGTTAGCCCGAAACAATATGGTCTTTAGTCGGGATAAATTATATGTGAAAATGTGATTGAACATGCCAAGTGTCTCTATAAGTCTCCGCTAATGTAATTTCCATTTTAACTACATAGTTTCATGGTCATGTATTTTTCAAACTAGTGGATGTATGAAGTTTATCAGTTCACACTTTTTTTAGGAAAAAGAGAGTATGATGTTGAGAATACCTACCAAAAATTTCTATATATTCATGGTATATGTAAATGAATTACAAAGCCCAAAAAGACTTTAAAATTTGGCATGTTAAAATACATTTTTCATGTATATTCTTTTACTCCGGAAGATACAACCATTTCGAGCAATCCATATGGACCACAAAATAGCAACCACCCAAACTGTAGTGGGGCAACTCCCATGATCAAGATCGTCAAGGGATGCCCATAAATCGATCCAATCCGTTGTAGATACCCTCTCCGCATGTGCTGCATTCCATATCTCCATAGCAAGAGGTCATCCAAAGAATAAATGCTCAATGCACTCCTCCGTCGAATAGCACTCACAGGTACTTTCACACCTGGGAAATTTTTGGGATCTTCTCTCACCAGTCATAAGGCGGTCCTCCTTGGCAGCCAAATAAAAAGCCGAACCATAAAGGCACCTTCCATCTCCAAAAGTCAGCAAACAGATTCAAAGCAAACGTCGTGTCTAAAACCTCTAAATAGTAGAAGACCTTGTATGCCTTCCCCATAATACCCGTCCATTCGACCAAGGGACTAGCAGAGGCATGCCGATCATTACCGATCATTATCGATCATTACCGGTATTGATCGTAAATGATCGACCGATGCCTCGATCATTACCGATCAATACCGGTAATGATCGTGCGGTACTGGCAGAGGCCCACCGATCATCACCGATCATTACCGATCATTACCGATCATTATCGATCAGTACCGGTAATGATCGGGCGGGAATGGCAGAGACCCTTTTGTCCCAACTCGTGGAACTTTGAGGGTTGCACTGCTGTATAGTAGGGGGTGAGGTGCTTCAGGTGCTCCAGGACAGATGTTTACACGTGGTTGTCCGCCCCCGCAACCAGCGTGTAAATGACCAAAGTAGCCTTCGAATATTCGGATAAGCACCTCAACTGTGGGAAATTTGCATCCGTACCCACATGTGGAAAAATTGCAGTTACACCCCTGCCATCGCACCGTGGCATGGGGTGAGGGGAAAATCGATCCAGTGGCCTTCGAATACGTGGATATCCACGTTAGATGTTGGGAAAATTGCATACGTACCCACGGATGGGAAAATTGCAATGACACCCCTACCACCGCACGGTGGCACGGGGTGAGAGGAAAGTTGACCATGTAGCCTTCAAATTTGTGGGATTATTTTTGCATCCATACCCACGGATGGGAAAATTGCATCCGATCAACAAAATCACTCATCCCCTCATCATCTGGCGGTGCCTCAAGCATCAATAAAAACTTTGTGACCAAAAGCCGAACCCGTAAAGGCACCTTCCAACTCCAAAAGTCGACGAACGGATTCGAAGCAAACATGTCCAAAACCTTTAACTAATAGAAGACCTTATATGTGTCCCGCATAATAAACCGTTCATTAGACCAGGGGACCAACGATCAACAACGTCACCCATCCCCCCATCATCTGACATTAGCTGCCAACGCATATAGGCATTCCAGTCATCTCTCCAAAAACGGAAATCGCAACCATCGCCTAACATGGGCTTCGTGAGTGGCACCATAAATGGAAGCACCAAGCAAACCGCCTTCCAGAAATGAAATGTACAGAATCTTCCTGCGATGATTGATCCAGAGAGAACCCATAAATTGAGTGCAACATCCCGCAAAGAAGATCAAGTCCTCCCCAAATTCGTGACACCCGCTTTGCCAATAATGCATGAATCCCCAGCCCCACATCTTACTTTGCCAACAGTTTTCATTTCAGAAAACACATAAAGTTAAGGGAATTTACATATGTGAAACATCGACATTGTATTTGTATGTTATCCTTTGTATACTTGTATACATATGGATACCTCTAAAGTTATAAAAGTACTTGAATTATGTAGGTAAACTTTCATCCATTTTTAAAGAAAAATGATGGCCACTAGAGGTGAGACTTTTCCTCTAAATCATTGGTATGACTATCGAAATCGTGAGCATCAGCATGTCAGTTCCAGATCAAAGTAGTAGTCTCAGAGCCCTTAGTTATTGTTCTTGAGAAATGTCCCGGTCTGGCCCATTCCTCGAAAGAAGTTTTGACGGGATCCCTATCCACCACCACTTTCTCTTCTTGTTCCAGCGAACGAATAATCATTGAGTCCTCCTCTTTCCAGACAACACATACAAAGAGACCCGCCAATAGCCAAGTTTTTAGTGAACCTCTAAGAGATAGATATTGATGATCAGTTCCTTTTAATGGTCATCCAAGAAAATTTATTAAGAAAGTAGTAGAAGAAACAGCCTAATGCCAAAGGCCTGAAGCACAAACTCAACATATAGCTTAACAGATATAAAAACCATATCATTCTCCTGCAACCGAAGTGCCAAATCACCACAAAAAGGCCTGGATTGTTCCACTCTTAGCATATAAATAGCTTCATTATAACCTATTCTACCTTTTATGAAGGTGTGAGTAGAGTTCGACAAATCTACATCTAACCAAGGGATATCAAATATACTCATACCTTATTTGAGAAACATTGAGAAAGAAAAAATGTTCAACATCCTCCTATCCTACAAAAAATTACAAGTATCCACATCACATATCACGTGTTCACCATTGCCTATAAACCTTGGTGACTAGATGCCTCCTTTAAGAAGCACGACATTATCAGAGCTCTAACATTCCAAATGCATCTATAGTCCCCGATGTGGGTCAAAAAATAATCGTATTATAGGTATTAGAAACTGGAACACCTCCTCATCCCATTCCAAACAATCATGATCACCCTCTTGTGCATTTACTCCATTAAGCAAGGACATCAAATGCAAAATTTCTGCGTAACTGCCATTAGAGAGGAGCTGAAATTTTGTTTAGGCATTACAAAAAATCTACATAAATGCCATTGTACCCGCTTAAATGATCTCGTGGTAGTGCAGTGTGCCTACCACCCAAAAGACCAGGGTTCAAATCCTCCCTTCTAGGGGTTGCGTTACGTAGTCGACAGCCAGCGTGAAAAATAGTCGAAACTTTCAACATGGATTTGAGCAAGAAACCATGTAGCCAACCTTGCTATAGCGGGAGAAGTCTTTGCCCTTTATGTGGCCATCAGTAGAGTGAGGCCAATTTTATTAAAGGGTAAGGGTCAATCGTGAATACCAAAAATTCTGTGCACCGAAGTATTTATTTATTAACAACATACAAGATTATACCCAAAAAGAGCATTAGCATGCTCATGTACGTTCTCCATTGAATCTCTAGTTCCTAAACACGACCTTATACATTGAGGGCCCATATATGTGCCAAGAGCTTAATCTTGTCATTCCACGATATAAAGCACGCAACACCAATGGAGGTCGAACAACCGATAGCATTTAGGTGGAGTCGCTCTAACTAATGAACACACCATGCCGCGCCTTTTTTGCTCAAATATGGGAGAAGAATAGACAATTCACATCCTTGAGGGCATCCGGACACATCAGACAAGCCACGCAGTCCCAAGTAGAATCATCATCTGATAAACCATGATCATTACTTCAAACCTTCTCAATAGCTGCATGAAAATCTCCACACGTAATGGGGCCTTAGACTCCCAGAGCAATTTGCAATCACTCATTGAGCCCCCAGAATCAACACTACATGAGTAATCAAGGACCTGTATGACATCTTGATTAAGAAGCTCACTTCGTGCTACCAAAATCAATGGCCCTAACCTTCAAAAGACCCTTCCACAATGTTTACAAGTTTTTTCATCCATATGATGCCATGCATTCTCCGCTCAGAGCAACCTGCACCAAAGATAGGTGCTCAGCCCCTGTCAGACCATCTCGATGATATGCATGCTCCAAGCGATCGCCATAACCATGACAAAAAAATAGGAAACAACTACAACATCAACAACAACAAAGCCTTTTCCCACAATTAAGTAGGGTCGGCTACATGGATTCTTCACCTCCATTCAGATCTATCTTGGGTCAATCCCGGGCTTATATCCACAAAACAAAGATCCCTTCGTATGGTCTCTTTCCAACACTTCTTGGGCCGTCCCCGCCCTCTCTTAGCCGGCTCAACATCCCAACACTCGCATCTCCTAACTGGTGCATCAGTTGATCTTCTTTGCAAATGACCAAACCATCTTAAGCGGTTTTCTCGCATCCTATCCTCGACCGGAGCAATACCAACTTTCTTTCTGATTGCATCATTCCGAATCCGATCTTTACGTGTGTGTGTCCACACATCCACCTTAGCATTTTCATTTCTGCTACAGCCATTCTCTGCACATGTCTATGGTTCACAGGCCACAAAAAAATAGGAAACAAGATAAAAAATAGGAAACAAATCGTTGAAGTCCTTTCTAGGAGAACCAGTTATCTTAGCCTTATGGTCCATTTATTTGGGAAAGAAGAAGGTGGATTAAGGAAATAAAGGGGTTTATTCTCTATTCTTGTTCTTTTGAGTTGGTGGTGTAAAGGTGTAATACGATGAATTTATTCATATTCCTTATTCATTTGTTACTCTCAGGTACATTAAATAAATGGTGGTTAATGTGGAATTAGTTTATTATGGAATATGTAGTATGAATGGGGATAAATAATAATCATTGTTTAAAGTAAGGGAAGAAAACCAGAGTAGTCATTTTGTGTTCCCCTGAAAAATGGGCCTTAAAGGAGTTCTCATCGCCAAACATCGACCTCAAGAAAGGAAGAACATCATGTAAGTAAGACAGGGCAACATATCATCCCAATCAACCCCTCCAATAAGTAAACGACAATCAACATGAGCCCACCACCACCTCTAAACTGAATGAAACCACGTAAAAGTATCTTAGGACAGCACAATATATCATCACCTGATCCATAGATCTGCAGATCCTACTTTGTCAGTAAGGCTTTATTCAACTCCTTGAGCTTCAAAACCCCGAGTCTATCCACCTCCATAGCTTAGGTCTCGACTCTCGATCCACGAGAGGAATATCATGTGTATCTTGTTGATAACTCAACCACGGTAGCATAGCTTCATGAACTCCTAACGCATTGAACCCTCGCTAGAATCCAAAGAGCGAAGAGAAAAACACAGGAACACGGATAAGGAATGCCTTCAAAAGCATCAACCGACCACCCGTCGACGGGCAGGTAGTCTTTCACCCAGCCATTTTATACTCCATCTTCTCCAACAAGGGCATACAGCCAAATTGTCGAGGTTTGCCCAGAATCAGGGGCATCCCCAAGTACAGCACGAAATAAGCTCGCACTCCCCCGCCAGCTCCCCAATCATGACAAAATGAATAAAAGTTGAGTTTTATCAGTCGACCTTAAGGCCAGAGACTCTTAAAGATTTCCACCAATATAGGAATCCCTTTAACCTCCATCATACCCCCCCCCCCCCACCCACACACACACAAAGGTCTGCATAATGTAGCATCGGAAAGAGTTGTCACAAACATCCAATGCAAGTTTCCTAGCAAACATTCCACGATCATAGCCAACACATCCACCATAGCGACAAAAAGTAGTGGCATGAGGGGACAACCCTATATAATCCCTCTGTGCGACTGGAAAACCACGCTCATGTGTCCATTGGTCAAAGTACGAAATAGGATGAAATTGTGATAGACCTCTTTACGCTGGCAATCCAAAATTCCAAGAAGCCTCTTCTGAAGGTAAAACCACAAGAACCCCAAATCTCCATTGTCATATGCTTTCGAGAAGTCAACCTTCCACAACAACATGAGCAATAGTCTTCTCTAATCAGTTACCATCTCAGTTCGCGTCATCAAACTTTCCATCGTGAATCTGCTACACAAAAAGATTCCTTGTAACTGTTGAGATATTAGATATCTTTCACCACTTTTATGTATTATCTTTCTTTTCATCTACATTATGTAATTTGCCCAACAAGCTTCTCCTCTATGTAAGCGAATCCTAGGGCCTCATTAATAAGCAGCTCATTATTTTATCTCCACATAGTATCAGAGCGACTGTCCTAGACCGGAGTTCTCGTATCCTTGTTCCTAGCCCCACCTGTCGCCCCCTCTTTTCCATTGTGTGCCGCCACCGAACCTCCTTCAAGGTCCCCTCATGTGCAGCCCGGCCCTACCAAGGGCCTCGATGCCTCCACCCAGCCCTCCTGAGGGTTGTAGCGCAAACACAGGCCCCCTTCGGGCCACTTGTGATGCCGTAGGGCTACCCAAGGCCCTCCTTAGGCATCGCCCAACCCACCTTTGGGCTGTAGCACCGTTGGGGGGGGCTTTTGGGCCATCGTGTGCCGTCTAAGGGCTGCCCTAAGTCCTCTTATGGCATCGCCCAGCCCACTTGCATCTTCATCAGCCTCCGAGAGCGCTTCCCAACTATCGATAGGACCCTTTTGGCCTGGAGCTCCTCCCTTTGACTCGTCTAGCATATCTTTGACTACCATTCGGATACAAGATGATGCCGCCTCCCACATCTCGTTTGCACTTCTGTTACAATCCCAAGATAAGTCTTCTAAAACCTTCTCCATGAAGCTTGATTGCTTCAATTGAAGATTTTACCCTCTAGTTCTAGTGATCATGGAAACCCTCATTTTCTTTACCATCCCTTTTATTTGCACATCCATGACTAACAAGCGATGTTGGGTGGTCAGACTCTCTCATGTGATTACTTTGTAGTCTTTGCAACACAACCGATCTCTTCTCCTCAATGCAAAGTAATCTATCTGTGTTCTAGTCGAGACGCTCTTATAAATAATTAAATACTCATCCCTCTTCTTGAAGAGAGTGTTTGCATTGAAAAGGTCATAAGCCATTACAAAATCCAGCCCGCCCGACATGGAAAGGAATGATGCAATAATTTTGTAATAGACCTCAAAATCAAGCCTCCATGAAGGTGTCAGGGAGTGCTCTTACTTCTCTACTACCTCCCGTGCACCATTAATAAAAAAATGTATCATAGCATACTACAAAAATGACTCCTTGAAGCATGTCTGCCACAATGGAATCCACACCCAAGAGTAAAAGCATTGGCAATCGGCATCCCTGTCAACAAAATGTGTATCCTTATTGGGTGCCCCTATGAGGTTGGTCCATCCGCATTTTGGTATACCATTGACCAAATATAAAGAATGAAACCATAATTCTGACTGCGTCATCCAAAGTAACCATCTAGTCCATAGAACATGCACACTTCAGAGAAGTCCAAATTAAAGATCGTCTCAAAATACTGCATGTATTGCTAAAGTTTGTTTCCCTACTAATCAAATCCTTAGGTCTGATACCTCTCCCACATGGTGGTCGCTGATTAGTGATTACCTACAAAGCTGCCACAAATCTCTCTGAGTTTTTTTATATATCATTGTCCTTGCACATGAAAAGGGTGTTTTTCTCCCGTTCAAACTTTGGAGCCTCAAGATTGGTGGGACTGCGAGATAGTGAACTCCATGTTACCATAGACCAATTCAGCTGCAGCATCCACACCTCTCTTTTTTTAGATGAGCAATATGTTGGCATCTGTCACCAAATTATGATAACATCCAGCAAACAGTGTCCAGTAACTCTCCACCTTCCCCAATGAGAATATACAACAGAAAATAGGACTCGCTATAAGCCTATAATTATGGTCTACAGAGCTAGGCCTAGGCATATCCACCGTGAAAGCAAGGTATAGTTTTGTTGCCCTGGTAGGCTGGTGAAGTTGCGAAGGCCAAAGTAAAAATAATCAGCTTTTCGAAACAAGGGAAAACAAAACCATATAAATGATCCAATTTGGTTGACATATTTCAGAATACAGAGAGGTGCTTGAGTACAGAGAGGATCACAGGAACTGTGATGAAAATGCAGGTTGCAAAGTAATTGCTGAGTTTGCAGAGAAAAATATGCCCCTTGATCCATTCGCTGAAGTTTTTGTTGACCATGGGTTATTGATCCAAGTAGGCAACTATCGCCAAAGATGTTTCCCCACTCTCTTAGCATATCTGAGCTCCTGTCAAATTGGGCATTCCTCCTCCCAAACCACGATTCAAAAGACAGTCAGGCTAGATACCCGGCATCGCAGATAGGTCTTCTCTCCAAGTTACCATAAGATGCATGCCAAATAATTCCCTAACTCGTCAATGTGTAAGTAGGAGTTCAGCAAACCATAAATATAAATGTTGATTCTTTCATGGTGTTTGAGCATGGAATAGAAAAACTGGAGAGTATGATAACATTTTAAAAAATGGGTTCTATTGTTAGCCTTAACATTTACCCATGACAGGTGTTTTAACAGAATCATCCACCAGAGAATGATTTGCAAGTAGGTGGCGGGATCTTAAATACTAGATTTTCCCTCCCTCTTTCATCTAGACCAAGAACCATTTTATTGTATGTCCCTATTATGCCAATAAATATGGATGCTACTCGATGCAATTTTGCTCAGTAGACCGATCTGTCACCCAAACCTGTGCAAACGTAGGTATCTAATGCCAAATATGGGGAAGCCAAAGCCCTGAGAGCCCTTGACAGACTTAAGTTTGGTATCCATAAAAAAACCTCCATGTTTATTATAATATTATTATGAGATGCGTGAAAGAATCAGGACAGCTACCGTTATCATGCATGAGACCATGAATCCTCCTTAATAAGGACAAGTCAACCTTGAACCCCCAACTATTCAAAGTCTAAGTTAGCAAAATTTAAAAAGTTACACAGTCAAACCCTCTAAATTAGCACGTCCCCCATAAAGTGGGAAAAGACCTGAGTTGTTGGTGTTATTCTTGTTGCTGCTGCTATTGTTGTTTGTTGCTGCGGCTGTAAATTCCTAGTTTTCCATATCGAGATAAGATACATTTACAGCCAAAATACAATGACTATGTCACCATCCAGTGAATACACATCACAGCTACACAAGCATTGACATTGCTCTTATCTCCTGTCAAGTACAACAATTATCTTTTCCATCAAGCATGAATCTTCCCGGTACTAGCGAGTCTTCGTAAAGTGTGTTTCAACCTATGTATCGTACTGTAATAGGGAATAATATTCACCTCTACGGTTGTTTACATGATGACTGGTTACCAACTTAGGCAGTAATTTACCAGCGGAACATTATATAAACCAGAGGAAAGGCTAGCTCCATGGTGGATTGCCCTGAAAAACCGACAGCCGCTGTAGAGCTCAGTTGGATATATTATCAACTGGATCATAGTGCTATCAAATGCAACTCATCTTTTCTCCGGTCTACACATGTGCAAGTATCTGAATTGATGCGAAGAGTTCAAGAAGACGGCCTTAATTAACACAAGAAACAGCCAGTCAACAGGTTTTTCCCCAGAGCCTGCCACCTCTCAGCGCACCATTTTACGTAACTTCTTCTTCTTATCTTCCTATAGTCAGTCACTGACGGGAGTTGTTGTGAACTAGAAATTAACCGTTTTCTTCTCGGGAAAAAACAAAAAGCCGGAATCTTTGAAGGCAACATTGTTGCAACTTTGCATCAATAACATTTAAATTGTCTTGGTACCGGCAAAACGGATGAAATTGAACCAGGCCCGCAAATTGAAAACGTCGATCAAACGAGTACAGGAAGAAAGAATGAAAAATCGCAGTCCAAATCACCTTGCGCTGGTAATCAGCGAGCTTACGGCGCTGGGTCTTGAGGGTGAGGATGGCCTTGTCGACCTCCGTCACTTTGGGCTTCTTCACGAACAGATTTCCCATCTGATGCAGTCCGATCACGGGGATCGGAGCCCGTGCAGATCAAAACCTGCACCGCGGCGATCGGCGAGGAGAGCTGATGGCAGTGCTGGCTGTGGACGCGGGTGGCAGCCTGAACGAGAGCTTCACGCGGCGGCAGTGTCGAGCCGCGGGAGTAGGCCCGACCTGTGCGCTGTCGCCCTCGCCAGCGGCTCGGAAGAAAGATTTTGGAGATGGGAAAAGATAGAGAAATGATGGACTGGCTGAATTCGGAAGAAAATAATTGCGCGGTTAATCACGCTAGTATGATTAATTGTGGGATTTTTAGCCAACAGACCCTATAATCTTTGCTAATGACCTCTACGACCTTTGAAACATCGATATTCCTCTCTCGACCTCGTAAACTTACTAACCCTTACCCTACAGACCTTGTGGTTAACTCCCATCCATTTAACAGTTAGAACTAACCGGATTATGTTATCTTCCTTGTACCCATTTTATTTAGTAAATTTACCGCAAGTGCCATTGCCTCCCACCCCACCTCCCACTCCCTCCCACCCCACCTCCCACTCCCTCCCACACGGTGCCCCCCTCCCCCGGTCCGTCGTCGCTCGAAGCCCCCCTGCTGCTCGAAGCTCGCGCCTACCACCTCCCTCGGCTCGAGTCGCCGTCCTGCCCCCCCCCCCCCATACACACAAAGACCCCCCACCCCGACCTCCCTCGCCAGCTGCAACCCCCCCCCCCAAGCACCCTACCCACCTCCGGTCCCCTGTCCCCCCTCCCTCCCCCGGCCTGCAAAGCACCCCACCCCCCGGTCCCCCGACTCCCTCCCTCCCCTGCCTGCAAAGCACCCCACCTCCCGCTGCAAACCCCCCCCCCCCCCCACCCCCCGGGCGTCCCTGTCCAGCCCCCTGCAAAGCACCCACACTCCCCAGCCGCCTGCAAAGCACCCACAGCCGCCGATGGAGCCCCCACCCCCCCCCCCCCATTCCGAGGCCGATGGAGTCCCTCCTTCCCCGTTGCTCGCTGTTTTTTTTTCTATTCTTTTTTTTATTATTATTTTGGTTAATCCTAACCGTTGGATGGTAAATTGGTTAGGTTAACTCAAGGCTAACCCAAGTAATTGACTCAAATATAGTTAAAATTGACGGCAAGGTTTGTTGGGCAAGACGGAGCAAGTTTACGGTGGCGGTGGAGGAATTATGATGTTTCAAAGGTCGTAGAGATAATTGGAAAAGATTTTAGGGTCTGCCGGATAAAAATCCCATTAATTATCTAGTCGTTAAGGAGATTATTGATGATGTGATCTGATGCAAACTCACATGGATATATCTGATTTATCGTGGTATTTATTTATACAAATTTCTTATATTCCTATCCTTCCAAAATGCATACTTGTTTAACTTCCTCCGTGACATAGAGAATTTGTTTTCCGATCAATTGTTAATCAGATTTTGTAGAAAGCTGTCACAACATATCTCTTCGTCTAGGTTATCCAGGCTTCGGGGAACACCCTCTTGACTTAAGATGACCAAATGAAATGGCAATCAACACAATTGTAAGGCTCTCGAACAGCGGAGTAAGTCGATTGTGGTCCCCTTGGTATCTCGGATGTTAATGCAAATTATGCAATAGACACAATCTCAACACCGCTTGTGGTTCATCACCGATACAATGCCGGTATCTTCCACTTTGCTCTGGTCGCCTCCAATGTCAGACTGGTTGCTAGTTATCGATAAACCATAAAGGATGATAGTTGTGGGAGACATCCATACGATCGTGTGGTGGTGATTAGTCCTTATGAAGTCATTGCTGGTGACAATCCGTGTTTTTCATGTCTTTAAGGCTGTTGTCAGTTGAGATATCATGTCGTTCGGAAATAGTCATGAGGAGATTCTTTTGAGACGCATGGCATAACTCATCAGACGTCCCCCTAGTGGGTTGAGATATTACTATGCTCTTGAAAGTGGATGGAGGTCACGGTACTCCGTGCTTGGAGACTGTGAATAAAGCGATACTGTTGAAGTGGGCGATGAATCATCAATTCATCATATTTATTAATCTATTTTGGTTTAAAATTCCTTACAAAATACGTGTAAATAGCATTAATTCTCGTATCTTAACAATCCAATATCACATGTTAATAGTGTATTATTGTTATTATTTTAACCCAAAGTAAATAAATAAAGCAATGGAGTAAAAAGAAAAAAATAAGTTGTATATATGAAATAGATACAGACAAATCCGAATCTCGATAGGCCAAGACCTGATCCGATTGACAAGGAATAAAGTAGGGGGGATGCGGTCCTTAATTTATAGAAATCTCAGAAAATTAACTCACATTTTACGCATTCGTCACCATTCGTTATGCACATATTGTGTACTATTTTATATGTCATTAATTCAATCTCAAGCAAATATTATTTTCTTATTGGAACTTGTACATAAATGTTGTTTTAACTAATAAAAATAATTACAAAAATAAATCATGTACGAAATAAAAAGGGACAACACTGTGAATAAAGCCATAATTGGAATATCAATGTCTACTCCGTATGAGCGCAAAATAAAACAAGCTCACTTTCATTATGTTTAAAATAAAACAAGCTTTAAAATAAGAATGGTTTCATAATTTTCAGAGTTAATATTTGAAAGCCTGCTTATTGGAGTGTCATTGTATCTATATGTGTATATTGTGATCAATTAATTAATTGAGCAAGCACGTTATTCTTTGTTTTTTTGAACATATAGTATTGTTAATGTTTTTGTATGTATTTTATTTTATTTATATAAAATATAAATAAAAATAACAACATTTAAAATAATTATACGTAAATAACTATATTTACTGCATAGGTTTAATGTACACGTATTGTACATAAGTGTATTTGATTATTCCATTAAATAATTTCATAAAAAAATAAATAAAAATACATATGTCTAAAACCCTATAATTATCATGTAAATAAATAAATACAGAATAATGAATACTTTTTGTACAAACAAGTAAATAAAATTGCGAAGACTATGCATATATGTATTTTATACTTATAAATATATGTATTCGTTTATCATACCCATATAAATTAAAGTATTTAATTTATTAAAAACACTGAAAATTAATTTACTAAAATATAAACATATTATATTTTAATATCTTTTAATTTGAACATTTTCTACTTTATTTTAATCATTTTCTCTTTATTTTATGTCATTTTATCCTTTTCTGTTTAGCCTTTTTTGGGCTTGTGCACCCGATTGGTTGGACCGGCTCTATTGACTCGGGTCAACTCAGCTCCTCCTCCTTGAAATCGGAATAACGTTGTGACCATCTTACTTCTCATTTTTTTCCTGATCAAATCACTCCGTCATCCGGTCCGATTTGCATGCCTCTCGATCCACATAATAATGGAGATCCAAGCCGAAATAATTCCTCACATGATCTACCTTGGTTCTAGCACCTTTTTTCATTTTATTTTTGCTCATGTATCCGGTAAATAAAGCTTTAGGTTCTCCTTCATGATATGACCCATTTTTCTGACCATTTTCCCCAAGCTTGAGCTACATGCATGATTGATCTATGACAAAGATGATTTCTCTTCGAGCAGGACCGCGAGAGGGTCAAGATTGGCGTGATCCACCTTCCAGCATTGAGGTCACCGAAGCTTCGCCACGAGTAGCTTCTTCGATCCTTTCGTAGTTGAATTGATGCAATAACCACCACATCTCCACCGTAGGCAGCGGTAACTCAATTCTAGCTTGAATTCCTTTTCATCACACTCCAATTTTGTCAAGTTTGTTGAATTTTTGTAGACCTATAGATGTTAAACCAACCTCATATAAATCTGATCAGATGTCATTTCTTTATATTCATACCTTACCCAATCCACCCTTCATCTCCTCTGTGATACCTTCCACTTCTTCATCCTTCATTCAGAGCATAATCACCCCAGATCTGTAAGATCTGAGTCTTATCCCCCTCTTTCATCACATCTGAGGATGTTCATTCGTTCCCCCTGTTGTTGTGTAATAACTAGTGGTCGAGGTATGCTGGTCTTTGATTGAGCACAACTTACCTGCAGATAACTGGAGATGCGTCTTGGAGCGGAAATTTGACCATCGAGGAACCTTGAACCACTTGTGTTGGAGCCTCTCTTCAAGATCTCTGATAAGTGATACCTGGACTCGCTTTGATGTATGGATCGAAGCGGGAACCTTCCTGTAATTGATTCGTGCTTCTACGGTCTAGATCTGTCTTGAGTGATCGAGATCAGAGGTTTCGAAGCTTAGCAACGAGGCCGTTCGAACATGTTCTTCTATAAGCATCCAACGTCGTCCGATCAGGAGCAACGCGCCCTAGATCATATACGGACCGTGCCTTCACACCCAATATGCAGCCGCTTGTTCTGATTGAAGGAGGCATCTGGACCGCACATCCTTCACGTACCTTGCGTGCCTCGCTGATGACTTTGCACTCACCACGTATGTATATATTTTAGTTATACTTTAGGCCATCTTTTGTAAATAAACCTCGTGGAATAATTTCTTTTAAGCATTGTGAGTTGTTGTAATTGCAATCTGGTCGTGCGGAGCTGTAAACACGTGCGCTCCCATGTGTTGTGTGGTAAACTTACAGTAAATATCTCGAATGTTCGTTATCAATAAAAGATCCCAAGGTTTTGAAATTGCATTTTAGCCTTCTTCTGCACAAACTACGTGTAAAAGCACGCGAATTATTGGAGTAATTGCACGAGCGCACTTGAATTTTCTATCATTGTTAATAAATAGTCCAAAACTTTATGTAAATTACGATTCAGTCACACTTTTGCTGCATTTATCTTGCTTTAGTAATAAGATATATATATATGTATAAACCACAGTATACTCTTAATAACCAGATCTATGTCATAAAAGATCCATTAGAATCATCTCGTCAAGAAGGATAATGTGACAATATCTAAGTTGGGATCTCGATAACTTCAACACAACACTCCTATAGTTATAACACCATAACGAGGTTTAAGAACAAAAGTTCCATTTCTATTTGTAACCAACCATTCCTATTTTTAGTCTCTTAAGTATGAGAACGTCGCAAGAGAGGTTGCAAAAGCAACCAATTAAATGCATATATTAAATTAACATTAAATCAAATTTGAACACAAAATAAAATGTAATATATACAAAAATAAAAATGACAAAAAACCTATAAACATAATAAAAATACTAAAAGCTAAAATGAAATGCAAAATGTTTAAAGAGCAAAAATTAGCTAGAAAATAAACAAATAAACCATAAAAAAATAAAATATAAAAGAAATAAAATACCATACATGTATGTATAGACCTTGGATCAGATTCAGGATAACTTGGAGGGCTACTTGCTCAAATTCCATGCATTCTTACGGGAAACACACGACAAAAATAGTTATCCCTTTATCTAATCAAGACCACAATTGTCCAATTATTCTTAGATAACCAAAATCTATCTCTTATTGACCATTTTATATAATGATATAAATTATTAAAATAATAATAATCTAAATTCCAGTCCATGGCAATTCCCACCTGCGTCCAACTTCGCTCACCGCCTCGGTCCTCCTCTTGAAACCACCACCCCGATCCTTCCCCGCTCCCCCCCTCTTCGCGCGGTTCCCCCTCCGAGGCGAGGAGCAGAGCCGTCCCGAGCCCATGGAAATCGCAGCGGCCTTGTCCTCGTCCTCCTCCTCCACTGCCTCCTCCCCCCGTGACAGGCGTGACCCGGCCGTGGGATCGAGTCCCGGCGACGCCTCGGCGGGGAGGTTCTACGACGGAGAAGACGACGACGAGGGAGACGTCTGCAGGATATGTCGCAACCCTGGCGGCGACGACAACCCGCTTAGGTATCCGTGCGCCTGCAGCGGCAGCATCAAATTCGTGCACCAGGAGTGCCTCCTTCAGTGGTTGAAACACAGCGATGCTAGGAATTGCGAGGTATCACGATTGGTCCTGCTTTTTACCTGCCGGGATTTGGCGAGAGATTTGATCTTTTTCGTGCTTGGCTTTTTTTGGACGGGGTTGGTATTTTTTTTGCTGATTTTGAACCCTAATTTGGTTAATTTTTCACGTGAAATGCCTCTTGTTGAATTGTGCGGTGCAAGGGTTTTAAAAGAGGTTGTGGCGTGCTCGGCATCTGGATTAGGGGAATTTCGGAAAGATTGGATCTTTTTGGTGTTTGGGGTGTTTTAGGATGGTTTGATATTTGTTTGTGCTGCTTAGAGCGCTAATTTTGTATAACTCAGTTAGCGCGACTTGTTTCCAGGTTTTCAGAAACTAAGAAACTAAACTTTGCTAATTTTTTATTCAGTATATAAAAGTATTGATCCCTTTTGTGTCTGGAGAGTCTGTCCAGCTGAAGAACCCCATTCCTGTTAACTTGTGATATTGATGCTTGTCTCCTATGTTTAGAACCTCAAAACGCTGAAACTTCCTTGCATTTGAGCACCTTTGCTGCATTGTGGCATTCATTATATAAGCAAATGCATTGAAGTCATGGTCTTCTGCTATGTTGGAAACTTGGAAGTTAAAACCACAAAAGAAGAGGATTTGGATTTTGTTCTACTCCAGATACTGGTGCTAGATAGGCAGTGCTAATCGCAACTTTTTGAGTAAGAGGAGTAGCTGATGCCTGTTTGCTACTAAATTCAAATTGATTATAGAGGAGTGCTGCCATGAAGAAAGTGGCGGAGCCTTCTCGCACTTGAAGTAGGACTAGTTACATGGATTCTTGCTCAAATCCAGGTTGAAAGATCAAGCTATTTTCTACGCTAGCTGTCGGCTACCTAATGCAACCCTCACAAGGGGGATTTGAACTTCGGTCTTTTGGGTGGTAGACACACTGCACTGCTACCAGTTCATTGAAGTGGGTGAAGAGGAGCGCTGACATATCGTGACTAAATCTGCACACGATAGTTCCATCTACATAGTTTGATTACGTGATATGAATTGTTCATTGTCTAACAATTACTATGATCATGCATGTATAACATCTTCCCTCCACCACTAATTTGAAAACATGCAATATAACCAGCGGGAAAATATACTTCTCATCACCAAGGTTGACCAAACATAATTCTGGAATTAATTCATTTTTTTATATTAGTTTGGAGAGATTTGATTTCATTTTTATTGTTCTTGTTGAGGTGCATGAAACATGTATTAGATGTTGTTTTTTGATGAGTTATATCGTGATCTTAACTGTTGATACGAGTTCTTCAAGTCTGAAAAGGAAATTATCGGGAATATCGTCCTTGCATAGTTATCGTTGGATTTCTTGGAAATTGCTATAAAAATTATTTTTTTCAAAACCAAGTTTTCCAGGGCCATTTAGGCAGTACAAGATATAAATACTCACTTGTTTGCTAAAATAGAAATCCAAATATAGTTTTTTAATAATTTTTCCTTATAGTCACCACACATGCTAGTATACAGTAGAATGTAATGCATGCAATTAGAAGTTTAGTCACATCGAATGCTTAAATAACTTGAAATAATGAACAACCCATACTTAAAACTCATAATTAATAATGTATAGATACAACACTTACCACATAAATAAGGTGCATGCTCGTCTCTTGTCACAACTATGAGTGTTTTGCCGGATCCATCTGCCCACTTGATGTCCTCCTCTCTCCTTCTCAAGTCTCTATATTCCACGTAATTCTCCCATGTCACATAGGAGTCAAGTCACAGCATATATTCACAACAACCACTTGCTAGGAAGCCCATCCAACGATAACTATTTAGGCATCGGAATCACGAGGAGGTTGTCACAAAGAAAATGTAGCTTGAGAACCGCACAATGAAGATGATAGAGCACATGATGTTACATATGTGCTGATTGCATTGAAGGCATTACGGGGTAAACTTTATTAATACGTCATATACTGCACTACTTTTCCAGGAGATGTCAAATAGTGTTGATGATTTTCTTGAAATCCTCCATGACCACTATTGTTGTAACTTCGGATTTGATATAGAGATATTTCTTATAACATATTAATGATGAATATTTGCTCAAAGTCAATAATCTAGACAAATCTTTAACAATATTTCAAGATCGCTAACTTTGATCATGTTTTTTGACTTATACCAGCCTAACATTTAGTAAAAAGAAGGCATGATGTCCCATCACCCATGTTACAAAAATCAAAGGGTAGAGACTACATACCATCGAGTCAAGGAGACAAGTACAATTGCAGATCTGTAAGAAGCTAAAAATTGCCTAAGCATGCTCATTGTCTTGTTGCTGGGTGAAATGGATGAAATGTAGGTTGATATCGCTTATCTAGGCAAAAATTCGATTAAAAAATAGAAGAAATCTCCATTGTTTCTCATATCGCTGACAGTATTGCAGAAGTCAGTATTCAATATTCAGTCAGAGGGGTCACTGAATACATAATATTGATATTCGGAAGAATATTCAGAATTATTAAGTTATGTATTTTTTTAAATATTTTAAATATAAAAATTATGCTTAATATATATGTATTATGGTTATCAATCAATAAGAGGTCAAGATAAAAATACCAATTAACAAGTTGTATATACGGAGCTTTAACATTTGTGGTGATAACTTGATAAATTCAAACCTTTACAAAATAAAAAATAAAGAACCCCGGTTGCAATAGTTAGTCAAATATTTGATGAATAGTGAATACTCAAATTGGATCAGATATTGACCGAATAACAATATTCTACTCGGTTACCCCTCCTATGAATAAGAATATTCGGCCGAATATTCGGTCCATTCGGCCGAATATTGCAACGATGATCGTCGATAGGTGCTATATAATCGACATGAAGGCGTCATTCGAGAAAAGGATGTAAAAGGAAGTTTCGGTATCGCCATGTTATCGTTGTCATTGGAGAAAAGGATGAAGAAGGAGGTTTCGATATTGTCATGTTGTCGATGCCGACATATCAACTATATAACATTGACATATTGTGATATATGAGACCATAATCATATAATGATATCTAACTGCTATGATATTTGTCATTAGTTTGAATCGTTGTGTGGGCTACCCAAGACACTGTGTCTCTTACAATTAGTTTTTGCAACAGTTTTTCATAGGAGGTTTGTTGCGTATGACGAATGTATGTTGTTTGCTTAGTACAAAACCATCAAAGTTCAATCCTTCTTTGGATAGCGTTTTACAGTTAGTTTTTTAGGAACATGTTCTCAATCAAAAATAAATGCCGTTGATTTGCCCTCTTCATTTGCAAAATCGGTTGGATACTATTACGGAGCTATATGGTCTAGTCCTTTTCAACTATCACCGTCGAGTGTTTGGATTTCTCTATTTATTTTCTCTTTTACTTATTTCTTTTCCGGGGTATAGTATATATACAATTCTATTGTCAATGCTAAACACTCCTATCAAAGTTCAATCCTTTCTTTGGATAGTGTTTTTACGGTTAGTTTTTCAGTCATTTAATGGGTAAAACAAAATCAGACGCATTTTAACTTCATTCAAAGTCCTTCTGGAATATTTTCTTCTTTTGAGAAATACTTTTAGGAACCTGTTTTTAATCCAAAATAAATGTTGTTGATTTTTCCCCTTCATTCGCAAAATCGGTTGGATATTATTACAGAGCTATATGATCTTGTCCTTTTCAGCTATTATTGTCGAGTGTTTGGATTTCTCTATTTATTTTCTCTTTTACTTATTTATTTTCCGGAGTATAGTATATACAATCCTATTGTCAATGCCAAACACTCCTATTATGTGAGAGAGGTTTATGACTTCATAGTATATACATTTATTTTTTCCCATGTGGTATCATATTAGTAGTTCCTAGATCGACTATATTACCTTCGCCAAATAAACCTTCCACCTCTTCCCCTCAGGCACACCAAAATTATAACTTCTTAAGAGGAATTAGTGTCGAGTCTTCTTGAACGGTTGAGTACCCACTATACTCCGACAGACCGTAGTTGCACTCTTGAGGCACCATCACCCTCCATCCTTAGATTGGTTGATTAGGACACCCTGCAAGTTGTTGGCCGCCTTGGCTTCTTGACCTCGATCTTATGCACAAATATCCCTTTGGGATCACCATTTCTAAAAAAAACGCGTGAAATTCAAGCGAGTAGGTTGACTAGTCGTATTGGGGGGCTTGTGATCCAAATAATTGCAGTCAACCAATTGTTGCCTGCGTGCATATGCAACTCGATTTGTTGGCTTAGTTGGTTAACACGTTTGCAGCTAGAAGGTTACAGTCGAGTCAATATCCGGCCCCATTTAACTATTTGATCAGTAACCTCCTTAAAAAACCATATTCCCCACTATAACCATATTCTCTAAAATTAATTTACTCACCTTCGACTGCCTTAGCAAATCCCCCCTTCGATCTCCATCTTATAACTCCGCCTTCGATTGATCTAAGCCATTTGTTGCCTCCTGTATTCAGGAACTCATCAACTCTTATTGGCTTCATCGCCTCCGTTGCTTCCTTCCTCTGAAAAGGTTTTCAATCTTCTTCTATAGTCCATTGTCGCCTCCATTTTTGAAGATCCTTTAACATATTAGCAGAAAGAGAAATTTCTACTTTTGTGGTTATATGGTTCTTTTAGGTGCACATCGTCATCACCTTTACTGGGAATCTCTTTTCAATAATTAACAGAAGGTCATTATTACAACACGGATACCTTTATTTACATCTTCGATTTGTAGTTGGCGATGGTTGGACAATATATCAAACTACTTGAACCAACATGTAATACTTCTTCAAGGTATCCATGTATTTGGTGTATCTGTTGATGGTTGTAATATCTATTGATATCTTGCTATTTGTTTTTAACTCTATTGTGATTCTCTATCAAGTTAAAAAATGCTAAAAACTATGTTCTTTGGTCATGAACTTTTACAGTATTTCTTGATGGACAACAAAAACTTATTATCCTTGCTAAGGATCCTCTCAAGAAGATCGACAAGGACCATGATGTTGGGAACACATAATTATCACGCCATGAATGGGATATCTGGTAGCATTGAGGCATCATATATGATGAATCTTCTTAACAAGGAGGTAATTGAGGACATATTATAGGAACTGCATCATGCAATGTCCTATCAATCTCTGATTGAAAGTAAGCTATGAACGATGAGACAGAGGTGTGGTCGTTTCGCGATACTTGGGATCTTATACCTTCTTTTAGAGGTGTTAGTCCTTGGTTATTCGTTACAAAGCACAACCTTGATGAAATGTTGGAATAAGTTAAAGCAAGAACAGATGCGAAGGGTTTCATTCAGACATTCAAGGTTGATCACTTTGAGGACTTTTCCATGATTTCAATGTTGTGATATATTTTACTTTTTCTCTACCGCCAACATGAGTTAACCCATATATCACCTCGATGTTAATAATGTTTTATGTAGAGTAATCTCGTGAAGGTGCATGCCTTTGCCTTCTGATTATGCCATCAAGGAGGAGTATGTAGGCCATCTTAAAAAATGTTATGGCTTGCAACATTCTCGAATCTGGTTTGACATGCTCAACGGAGAGATTGCCATTTTTCTTACCAGTTCTGATTTGACATCTATGTATTCATGAGGCTCATGTTATTAGGATTGAATCAATCCGAATGCTGTTAACCTTTGCTTATTTTAAGGGAACCGAGCTTTTCCAAATGGATGTTAAAAGTGCTTTCTTAAATGATTTGTTGGGAGAAAAGGGAAACTTATTATTCTATGGTACCCTATGTCTCTCTTATATAGAGTTGAGAGACCATGGAAACATAAAGAGGGCAAACAAAATAAGGAATGATAAATAAATACATGAACATAAAACTCTCAACACTCCCCCTCATGCTGGAGCATAGATATCTATCATTCTCAGCTTGGAACTGCATTTCTCAAAAGGTCATCGAGTGAGTGCCTTAGTGAAGATATCAGTTATCTGGTCACCTGAATTGACATGAGAGGTAGCAATCAGTCCCTTCTGAATCATATCATGTGTATAATGACAATTTACTTCAATGTGATTTATTTTCTCATGAAATGCTGGATTATTGCGAATGATCAAGGATGCCTGATTGATGCACTTCAGCTGCATAAGGAGAGTTACACTAATGTGGAGGTTAGAAAGAACAAACTTTACCACATCATTTCAGCGCGATTCTCAGCCATGGCCCTATATTCAGATTCTACACTAGATTTAGCCACAACCGTTTGCTTCTTAATTTTCCATGACACGAGTGAATTTCCAACAAAAATGCAGAAACCTGAGGTAGAGTTCCTATCTTTAGGACACCCGGCATAATCTGCGTTTGCATTGCCATAGATGGAATAAATGATCATGGGGCGGACACCATCGAGTGTTTCCCCTACCTTTTAGACTTCAAAAAAAAAATAAAATATAGATGGATAACGAGATAGTCTTATTGAATAATAAGCCCTTTCTTGGTGATGACTTCAAATATTCGAGGATCATGTAGACTGCATCCATGTGTGCCTATCGTGGTTGTTCCATGAACTGACTAACTTTACTAGCTGTAAAAGAAATATTAAGCATGGTAATGGTGATATAAAGCAGTTTCCCTACAAGCTCTCCATATCTTCGCTTGCCCACTTCCTTAGTGACGTCTTCATGTAGCTTTATACTTGGATCCGTAGGTAGGTATGCTCCATGTGTGTTTATCGTGGTTGTTCCATGAACTGACTAACTTTACTAGCTGTAAAAGAAATATTAGGCATGGTAATGGTGATATAAAGCAGTTTCCCTACAAGCTCTCCATATCTTCGCTTGTCCACTTCCTTAGTGGTGTCTTCATGTGTGAACCCCTTAGGATCCGGGTACCCGTTTACACTACTTTCGCGGCATTTTATTCACATAAGATTCGCACAAGCTACAGAAAAACAGGGAAAATTTTATCACTCGGCTATATTTCCACATGACATTCACATCCATAATCATAACCACAAGCTACTAGAGACAAATGGCACCAAAATTTTATTTCATTAATTTCCATATCATTTTACATCATGTACAGTGTCTGCTAGTACATACAATATCCCAAAAAAATCTGACTGAACAGAAGAGAAGCATTATACATAATCAACCAAACCAAAAACTGAAACAAGAAAAACCATACCGTCTGGTGTATACCCTGTCTCCTGTAAGCATGAACAACTACTGAATAGCAGGCTCCTTTCCTGCCATGTGTGCAAGGAAGAAGAGGAGTCACAATTGTGAATACAAATCCGCAGTTTAAAAAATTATCAAGTAATTTATTATGTGCAAAAGGGAGCAAGTAGAATGGTGGAACAAGTATAATTTACATCTACTTGCGTAAGTAAAAAGGTTATCAAGTTGTTTGCATTCCCCATAAGCACACATTATTCCAACAGTTTTCATATATAACATATTTATTTTGTAATCAAATATTCATATTTGTACGAGTGTATGTATATATATGTATCTATATTATCATATAGACTAGATATCACCACTATGGATTTTGACGATGTGGAAGATGAATTTGGATTGACTTAAATCTCAATCTAATGGATGATCATTTTCTATCAACAAAATTTTTGATTGTGACTCTCCAATTTCAACTTCATTTGTCTCAGATGCGATCTCTGATGACTTAGATCTAGATATGTATGATCAGGATGTAGAACGCCAAGTCTGTTGGCGAAAGTAAAATTCAAGCGGTGAAGAAGCCTACAAATGGCTCTTCCGTCTCGCCCTCTAATTGGAAGCGCGGTCTAATAGAGGGATAGGTCTACTCCCAAAGTACGCCACTGAGACGGGTGAGAGAGACTTCCCGGAAAAGTCGCTCTAGAAAACGGCTCAACTAGTATGGGCAACCGAGCTCGTACGTAAAACTGAAAAACCGAGGATCCCCCGCCTGGGTATCCTAACACAAAGGGTCAGCGGAACTGGTCTAAGTCGGGATCCCAACGAGGCGTAAAAACACTGCGAGCTCGCGTAAAAACCGAAAAGGGACTGGGATCCTAGACCCGCGCATTAAGCGGCCGCTGCCCTATCTGGACTTCCTTTCCTCCGCCCAGTTGAGGGTCACTGCGCCCTCGCACGGTCAGGTGTAAGAGCCACTATGACCGGCTCAAATATCTATCATTACTGATGCTCATCTAAGCACGTAGAATGTATATATTGATCAGATAATGTACTATAGCATGAGGCATACACCAAACCTTTATTTAAGTCACGATGTGATGTTAAGACCACTATATGTAAAATTATCAAAGGAGGCAAAAGCCTCATTGATTATATCTCACAATGATTCATGAACTAGGAGATGTCATTTGCTTGAAAGAATGAGTCACAATGATCAAATCCTTTTTGTACTTCAAACCTAGTTTGAAAAAGAAAAAAACAGTTGACTTTAGTTGGATTGACCTTTCAAGTTGGAAATGTTTATTTGTACTATCTTAGTATTACCCACTCAATCAACCTTTTAAGCAAATGAGTCCATGTATTGTGATTTATCATGGAAACTTTTTATTTAACAAGGATAGTGAATTAGAAAGTTCTGATATTTAAGTATTTTGTGGTGTAATTGATCCTAATCTGGGGGAATGTACAAGTGGTACCACGGAGGAGAATGAAGATGTGGTTGATAAGCCCAACAACAAAATTAATATTGCACACATAATGATGCTTTAAAAAAATATTACAGAATCATAAGCAACTTTTATTTCTTCCAGTTATTTATAGTGCAATAGCAGCCTCCTATTACTTGTGGATGGCAGTAACAGTGAGTTGAGTTGAGTGAAAATGAGCCTAAGTTTGAGTAGTTACAATACTCCAATGAAAGTAGGAGTTTTTTTTATATACGTAAAAATTTCCAATGACAGTAAATAAATATCATTAATGCCATTTTGAGTTTTCTGGAAAACGATTATGTTACATAGAACAAATCTGAACATCTAAAGAGACCGTTCTTTTTATTTACATTTCATACTTCTATCATCATTTCTTTTGGACCCAGATAGACAGATCTTAATTATGACATGCATGTATTACAGTATCTCTTCACTTATCTTGAGACGTGCCACTATTTGAAATAAGAATACATTTTACTCTCTACATAAGATATTTCTTTCCTTGATCTCTTAACTATTATTTAACATAAGACTTGCAAGATTATAGTTACAGCAAATAAAAAAAATAAACCTTTTTTTTTCTAAATTGGAACAACGAACAGAACTTGTAGGTCTTAATCATGTGTTTTTTTAAATAGGTGCAGAGAACATTGGAACAGACAGAAATTTTAAATTCAAAATTTCTTTTTCTTAAGTCAAGAGCAGAGAATAACCGTACTATATTTTCAATTTTTCTTATATCTGGATCCCTTTGATTCATCAATTCCGGAATAAATTTGAAAGGAGAATAAGAGGATGTGGATACATCTCATGCATGGCAGCAAGAGGGGTAATAGGATGGTACCTTTGGAAGATTGCATGCAATAGATGTAGATAGTGAGTAGTAGCAGCTTGATTGATCTTGGACAGGAGAACAATTGAAATGGAAGCTCTAGGAATTTGCAGAAGCTGCAGCTATAGGAATGCCTTTCCTGCAAAAAGGGCATCAATAACTTGGCTGCAATTTCTCCCACAGGTGTGCTGCTTGCAGCAACATCATTGGTCTTCCTGGAGCAGCAATAAAGGAAGAGGATGCAGTAGTATCCTATCAACAAGGAGAGGAGGAAGATGATCTCTCTCCCTTGACTGGAAAGAGGGAAAGTCTCTCTCTTTCTCGGTGAGAATTTGAGAGGGGAATCCGTGGAAATGTAACGCCGTTGATGGTTATAAATAAGGAGATTCTCAAGAGGTGATGCCAAATGGAGAAGAAAAGGCCACATGGAGTTAGGAGGGCAAACCAAGTGGCTGTTTGCTGCACACCTGAATTAATAATTTTTTTTTTACAATTGAACAACACAGTAACACTGTAGCAGCAGAACGTTGAATTTTCGTTTTGTTTTATTATTATATTATTTTAAAACTCTCATTATTTGACATATTTTAAAATGGGCCGTATTCGCATATCGAGTTTCTGATTTCGACGCGCAATATCTCGGATTGATTGTCTCAAAATGACGATCAATATGAGTATAACATTTATATACTTTCGGTCGAGTTTTGAATACCCAAAATTTTCGGATACGGATTTTGTTTAAGGTTAAATTTTACGATTTAAAAATATCAAACGACCTCCGATTGACGAACGGTCGATTCCGTTGGTCTTGTATCGTCGAATCGGATCTCATGATGATCTCGGTTCGTTTCACGGTTTTCGAATTTGCATCGCAACTTTTTCGCGACGCACAATGCGAAGCGACCGATTTTTGGTCGATTTCGCCCGAACGACTTTTGATTCTCAATCAATTGATCGTTTTAGGTTATCTAATGTTGTCAGATAACTTTATTGGGTTATTCGAACCTTATTCGGGTCGAGTTCGGGTTTACGCGGATCCCGGATGTTACATCATGTATCTTCATACTTGGATCCATAGGTAGGTATGCTGGCATGTACTCTGTTATTCCGGCTTCTGGAAGTAGATCCATCACATATTTTCTTTGGGTCATTACCAAGCATTTCTTATTTCTGGCAAATTGTAGGCCTAGAATGTACCCCAACTCTCCCAGATCCTTGGTGATAAATTATTGACCTAGAAATTTCTTGACCTCAGCTACCACTTGAATATTGTTACATGCGACAATAATGTTATCAACATACATGAGGATATCCACCGTACCTTGTTGTGTCTTCTGTGCAAATAAGAAATGATCTGAAGTGGATTGTCTGAATCCTCTCTGCTCTACTAGATATGAGAGCTTTTGAAATCATGCATTGAGACTTTGCTTAAGTCCATAAATGGCCTTATATAGCTTGCATGCATACTCCTCCTCAACAATAAACCCGGGTGGCTGTTGCATATAGACCTTTTCCTGAAGATCACCATATAAGAACACATTCTTGACATCTAGCTGGAAAAGAGCCCAATAACGCACCACTGCTACAGAGAGCAGGATTCACAGGGTAGAATATCTTGCGACAAGAGAGAATATCTCGCTATAATCCACACCATAGGTCTGGGTAAAGCCTCTGATAACAAGCCTGGCTTTATATCTGTCAACTATATCTGTCAACTATACAATCTGCCATGTGCTTCACAATGAAGACCCATTTGTAGTTGACAACAGATGCTCCTTTCGGAGCTGCAACAAGTATCCATGTCCTACGTGATTGAAGAGCAACCATCTCTTCCTCCATCGCTAGCCGTCACTGACTTTCTTTAAGGGCTTCTTGGTATGTTCGTGGGATCTCTATAGCAGATAGTCCCAATACAAATTTCCGCTAAGTCACGGACAATTTAACACACGTCTGTTAGCGGGTACTTTGTATATGCTCTTTTTCCTTTCCGTAGTGGAATTGTCCATCACAGATCATCCTCCTATCTGATGTCATCCCGTGGTATTTCTTGTTTATCATTCAACCCAGTAGTGCCATCGGTAGAAATCAAGTTCTTAGAATTTATCTGGGGCGTACTAGATGTTGGGAAAGTTGAGGAGCATTGGGCATGGAGGTAGTGGGAGGTGGTGGAAGAAGGACCTCCCCTGACTCAGACAGACTTAACCTATCCTCAGTAGGAGCGTAATACATGACGGACTCAAAAAAGATAATATCATCACTAATATTTTTGTTGGAGGCGATCGAAGCATCTGTAGCTCTTCTGAGTGCGAGAATAACCTACAAACATACATTTGACAGCCCGAGATGCAGCTTGTCACGACTATGGAACATAAGATGCACAATGAAAACACACCCAAAAACTCGTAGGGTAAGAGAAAACATCTATTTCTCATGAAACATAAGAGAGAAAGGAGCCTTTTCGCCAAGAATAGTAGAAGGCATGCAATTGACCAGATAATATGCAGTCATGACAACATCTCCTCAAAAAGAGCGAGGAACTCGACTCTGAATAAGAGGATTCCTAGTGACATCTAACAGATGACGGCGCTTGCGTTCAGCACCGCCATTCTTCTGTGATGTATAAGGGCAGGAAGTCTGATGTACAATCCTACGTGAACTGAAAAATTAAACTAAAACAGTTGTACACAATTCCAAAGCATTATCTGACCGAACATATTTTATTCAAGCTGAGAAAATGTTGGATATTTCATGCACAAAGTTTTGATTCATAGTGCTAGCATCAGACTTATTTTTAAGTAAAAAGACCCATGACAACCTGGAGAAATCATCACAACCACAAGATAATACATGTATCCCTGGTGACCAGGGATATGACTTGGACCCAAATGTCAAAATGATCAAGTTCAAATAGACTCCGATAATTACCAAGGCGACTTGGAAACTGGACCGATGATGTTTTCCTAGTTGATGTGCCTCACAATGAAACTCAGACTTGAAAGAAACCCCTGGAATGAGACGACATATTTTTGATGATGGAAGGTGACCAGATCGCAGTTGTCATGTATATGGTGGTTGTGAACCCCCAAAAAGCGAACCTGCATCGGCATATGGAGTCTAGATCAATCGGTAAAGGCTTCCATGCTCATTGCCACATCCAATCATCCTGCTCGTGATTATATCTTGAAAAAAAGGAAGTGGGATAAAATATGGGCCACGACAATGTAGGTCTTTCATAATCTGACTCATAGATAATAAATTCATTGAGAAATCTAGTGCATGAACATCATTTTGTAATCGCAATGAGGGAGCCAGGAGAACATCCCCCTGACCTGTGATGGGAGACTATGTCCCATCAGCAATCACCACAGACCTACCATTCTGAACATGAGTATCTGCTTTGCGAACCCTCATTTGGTTATTTTGATTGTAATCTTTATTATGAAGTATTTATTAGTTATTTAGGTTCTTTATTATTTAGTTATCCTACTGTTTTGCACGGATTTGGTCATATCTATGATTCTACAGTATCTAATGGACAAAGTTTCATAGAGATATTATATAAACATGTGCAAATAATAATAAACAAACAGATTGAAAATGTACCTCAAGTGGATTACTTTGTCGATGTCGTCAACTCCCTCATTAAATCCAGATGAATATATCAAAGTGAGAGATCAAAGTCTAGACACATATGGTCTATATGTAGGCCAGGCTATCGGGCCTAACGGGCCTAATTTTGGGCTTCTATGCGGGCCAGGCTATTGGGCCTAACGGGCTGGGCCGGGCTAGGCCCAAGCCCGACCCAATTATTAAATGCGCCTACATCTTTGGCCCAGGCCCGGCCCATAAATAATTCGGGTTCGGACTGGGCCGGGCTATGTGGGCCGGGCTTCAGGCCGGGCTGGGCCGGCCCAGCCCAATGCTCATCCCTAGTAGTGAGAGATGCTGGCGGCGGTGTGTGGTTGAGGTGGCGGCGACATCGGAAGGGGGGTGCTGGAGAGAGAGGGAAGAGGAGGGTTGTGGAGGCGGGAGGGGGAAAGACGGGGTGAGCGACGGGTGCTGGAGAGAGGGGGGAGGACGACTGTGGGGGCGGGGAGGGGGGAAGGACGGGATGAGCGGCGATGGTGATGAGAGTAGTGCTAGAGGTGCAGGGGTGGCACGTGGGGTAGTAACGGCGGTGATGGTGGGGAACTGGCTGGAGTTTCGGGAGGTTGGGGGGCGGAAGGAGGGTTGGGTAGCGACAGAGGGATTGGGTGGCTTACCGGAGGTGCAGGTATGGGGCCATGGCCGGAGGGGGCGGCGGGGCTGGGAGGTTTGCCGGGGTGTTGAGGGCAGCGGGAAAGGGTGCTGGGGTGTGAGGGCTGTGGCGGGAGGGGTTGGCGGTAGGGGTGGGGCAGGGGAGGTTCGCGAGAGGGCCGCGGATGGGTTGTAGATCGGTTTCTGCGGCTTTTGCAAGTCTGAAATTACATGGACAACGAGTAGATCGATATTTTTCCATCCTGAAACGGCCTGGACAGCGTACAAATCATCATCGACGACGAGTTTTTCTTCGACAAAAATCTGGACATCGTCTTCGGTGGTGGGGAACTTCGATTTGACGGTATTTTCTTCTAGTTGGCGCATCAATACCTCGATATTCCGCGGCTCTTGTATCTGTGACGCCAAAGCTTGTATTTCGGCACAAACTTGGAGCACAATCGATAGTGCTTGTCTAACCTCGGCACGCCATGCACGATCGTTGGAGCGAGATCATTTGGATTTTTGTTCGCATGAACGACGGGACGGATCGTCAGATCTCGAGGACGATCTAGATGCCATGCTCTGATACCAATTGATGCAAATGGAAGTTTGCGCAGCGATGAAAATTAAATTTTGATTGTAGATTTTTCGGTGGAGAAGAAATTGGAGGGATTGAGAGGAGAAAGCTCGTCGAAGAATGAGGGATTTTGGAGAAGAGAATCTCAGAGATCGCGTGGGGGAGGAGAGAGACGAGAGAGATAAAAATCTCGATTTTAATTGTAATATGACCTGTTTAAAATACTAGACTACCACCCCTTTATATAGGAGGGATGGGATTACAAAAATAGAAATAAAATTTAAAACTCAAATTTGACTCTATCTTACTAACTAATTGATTTGAATAAAATTCAAATCTACCTTATCCTAATTTGACTCTAATTTGAAATTCAAAAATTCAAATTTAAAACCGACTAATTAATTTGAGATCACATGCGATCTCTTTTATTTAAATAAAAATTGCATCGACTCGAATAAACGTAGATATAATTAGTCTCTAATTAACGGATAAAAATAGGAATATAAGGCCATATTTATTCGTTTCGCGCTGCATCAAGCTACCTCTCCTTTTGAATGGATAAGAACCACCTCTCCCACAGGCGGCAACCATAGCAGATGAAGTCTGAGTAGCAACATGGGCTGAGGAGATGTTGAGTCGACTTAGCCTCCGGTATGCCTCCTCTATGGGAGGTATAGTAGAATCTGTAAGTATCCGAGAACGCGCTGCATCATATTCTGAGTCAAGGGATGCTAGAAATAGACCAATCATTCTAGAATCACGGTACACCTTCAATGCTCATGCATGGCTGTCATTGTTATGTAGCCAAGGTAGGAAATATCAATATCGTATCGGTATGCTCGGAAAAGGATATTGTGATATATCGCCGATATATTGATGATATCGATGGAAATGTCAAAATGGCTCAAAGAAGTTATTTTTGCCATTTTTTCATAAATTAAAATCATCCAAGATATTAAATAATAAATAACCTAAAAATACGCACTTATATCACACATATCAGTCATTTATACCCCATATATTGCACACATCGGTCATATCGAACATATCACTGTTAATATTGATTGTTGACATAGATGTTTTTTTTGAAGCCCAATTGACATAGATGTTGGAAATGGATTTAATCTAAGTTCTTATAATAATAATTAACTTACAAATATACACTTAGATGATAGATCATATATGACCATTATATCGCATATATCATTTATATTGAACATATCGTTGTTAATGTTGATTGGTAATTAACAAACATTGAAATTGGGATCAAAGTAGCTAAGTTTAGCATACTTAGAACACATATTTTGTTCATGGAAGATAGTGAATGGCATTGAAATGAGTCATTTGATTCAATAAATGTACATAATGATTAGTGAGACATTGTTTCTTTGGTACACAGATTTACCTATTCACAAAAATAAATGAAAACAATGTAAATTATGCACTATTGTAAAAGAGATTACCTAGTCATGAGGGGTGTAAAACTAAGTGTTCCGTGGAGGGCAAGGTAGGAGATATCTATATCGTATCGGGCTGCCTAGTTGAAAATGACGTAAAAAGCGATTTTTTCACGAATTAAGATCATCCTAGTTATTAAAGTAATTAATAACAAATAAATACACATTTATATGCAAGAATAAGGTCTATTTAGCACACTAATACACATTATATCACACACGAATCACTGGCTGTTAATGCTGACAGATGAGCTGACTGCTGATTGTTTAGATGTATTCTGGGGCATATGATTCGAACTTGACCAACATTAGACTTGTTTTCATCTCTATTGCCATAAAAGGCGAAGTCGACCATTTGAAGAACCATTGTATGCACCCCCTGCAACACCATACCCTACCCGAAATAAATATATAATTCGTGATGTACTTTAACACTAGGAGTAGTAAAATAAGTAGTGAAATCAAGCTTACACGAGTAATATCATTGTTATATATATATATAGATATTGGCAAAATATCGACGACATTGGTCAATATCCTAGAAAGTTTGTACTGAAACCATTCAATTTTGAGCTATATGGGTTGATATTGCGATATATCCCCGATATCTCGAGAGATATTGGTCAATATATTGGAAAAAGTTATTTATATGAATATCGATACCTACATCTCGTCGATAGTGATGTATCGACAATATATCAAGATATTGCTGACTATGTATGTATCCGTGTAGCCATTCAAACATACATCTGAGAGAGGTATACACCGTTTGTAGAGGTCAACCATTCTGTTTGGACATGAAGATGTCTTTTTGAAGATGTAAAATCTTTGACTCATTCCTCCCTTGAGATTATGAGAATACACAGTATCGAGGATGTCCCACATAGCCGTCGCAGTCATCTGGCTCAATATGTCATTAGCTATCTCCACAGACACGGTTCTAGATAGCCATACTCGAGCATAAACAACTCATCTTGTGTATGGATGTGTTTCTTTCCATGGCTCTACATCAAACTCATGAATTGCATTGCTCACAACTTGTAATTCGTGCCATCCATCCTGAAATGGGTGCGGGGCCTTTGAAAGCACCCGTGGATGTTACATCACTGCGATTTTCTGACATATTGCATGACGAGGACATGACGAGATCGTAGACAAAGGATAAAAACGTGTTTACACGTATATTAGGAAGATGATTATGAGTGTAGACTCAGTCCACAACCATTCCCTTACTGTTTTCTTTCTACGTATGCGTGGAAGGTGATTACAGTAGTCTGATTTTCACTTTTTCAGAGTAAATTCAGACCGTGTGATGAACGTCGAATTCTGCCTCTTCAAAAGTGATGAATTGTCGTAGTATAGGAGGCATATTTGGTTCAACAAAAACCACAGTCCTTTGAATGCTGTGGAGTATTTATACTTGGCAAGTCTACCAAGGTCGAACGCAAGGACACAACTATCTAATCTATTTATCGAATTTTGATTCATGAAGCACATGTGTGAATAAATTCTCAATCTCAGGTCTGCAAGAGGCACTGTGCTAATTACAATGCAACACTATGATATATGCAATTTTTTGTTGGTTTTTATGCAATTATAAGAGGATGCATGAAAATAATGCAAGAGAATTTATATGCAGACTAAACATAAGAAATGGAAATCAGTGTCATTTTAATTACAACATTAAAAACAACCATCAAATCAGATAAATGACAAGGGGACAAGGTCATCATCTATCACAAAAAAATCACTTCATTTAAAACAGTGGTAGATGAGAAAATTGAACATGCTACTATGTAGAGGACGAAACGGGGATCAAAACGACACTAAAATCATGCAATTTAGACCTACGATGCTCAAGTTATGCTAAAAACAATGCAGGGGCATAATTGTAATAAAAATGCAAGAAAAATAAATGATAACTATTACATTTAGGTCCATGGAGGGACTTAAATGCAAATAAGGAAAACCGTCTGGTCCCCTGTGTAAATTGTCCATGCTCGGGAACCTTTTTGTAATTTCAGAAAACTTGGAGGGCTTCCCTGTAATTTACCCAGGCACATACGTGTGGCACGTGCCTGGGGACCAATTTGTAAATATCAAGAATACCAGGGTCCTTTGTGCAATTTTCCCAGGATCTCACGTGCACCGCACGTGAGACGCCTAAGCTCGGGAGGACGCCTCTGGCTCGGGCCACGTGGCATCGTCTGGAGGCTCGGGTCGAGGGTCGGTGGGACCCGAGCCTGTAGCTTCGGTTGGAGGTTCGGGATGCCACGCAGCTTCATCGCAGCCGTTCGATCCAGATGATCGGACGACACCTGTAAATTCTTCTCCTCTGCAGGTCCCGGAGAAGGCGGGGCTCCGACGACCTGCCCTTGGCTCTGCCGCGGCTCGCGAGGTCTTCTGATGGTCGAGGGAGCTAGCCGGAAGCATGACGAAGGTCCTGGAGCATAGGCGAATCTCCGGAGAGGGTTGGAGGTGACAGTCGATGCAGATTCGCCGGAGGGGAAAAACTTGAAGGCGCCCCGACGCAAACTCCGGCCACTCAAGGTACCTGCAGGGGTTAGATATAGCTGAAGCTTGTGCGAGTGTGTGCGAGTGAAGTGAGGTGAGTGAGGGCCAAGGGAGCGACAGGAAGTGGTGGCCGGCGGTCTCTTCTCCGGCGGAGCAGGGGAAGAGGGGAGTCGGAGCGGAGGTGGTTCTGGAGGAGAGGGGATGGGTCGGCGAAGGTGCTGGTGAGGTGACGAGTGTCGTGAGGTGATCAGGTGGGGGTGACAGCGATGGTAGATGATGGGAAAAATTGGAGAATTGAATAGAAAAATTACCTCGCCGGAGCGAGGTCTGATGGAGGCGTGATCTGGGCTTGAAGTCCTAATCGGGACTCCGGGGTCGTCGCATGATGAGGCCGATCAACCTCGGTGCTCAGCGGTGGTGGAGCCAACCGCGACACGGCCAAGGCGGCTGTGGGTCAACACCGGGCAAGAGCCACCGCCGCCATGAAGACCCCCCCCCCCTCCGTTGTCACCGGAGGGGCGAGGGAAGGCTGGGCTAAAGCCTGAAATGGTGGACGGGTTGAACGGAGGCGGAGGGGGGTGTTTATAGGTGGAGAAGGCTGGGCGGTTACATAGTGAAGAGGGGGGGTTTCGACGGGGGTTTTAATGATGAAGGAGTGATGGCGAGGGGTCCTGGAGGTTACGCGGGGAAGAATGAGGGTAGGGCTACGGGGGGTGACCGTTAGGTAGTGGAGAAGGTGATCGGATGAGCGACTAAAAATGGAAGGGGGCGGAGTGGCTGCGAGTCGTAACGCCTGGGGGCGAGGCGCATGGAAGGAAGAAGACAAGGCAGGAGCCGTTGGATCTTGTGATCCAACGGCCTGGATAATGGCGTGAGCGGATGGTTGCGATCAGATCATACAATCTGATCCTACAAAGGGGGAATGTGTGCTAGGGAACGACCTTGATGAATAGGTAGGGGAGATCCAGCGACTGCGAGAGGAAGGGCAACATGGAGCGCGAAAGGCCGTGGGATAGGAGTGGATCGGGTGGCTAGGATTAAGGCGGAAATGGAGGGTGACGATCAGATCAGATGATCTAATCGTACGGCTGTGAGATCGGCGTTCATGGGTGGTGATGATTAAATCTGGGTTAGGATCAGACGGTGGAAGCTAGAACGCTGACGAGCGGTTAAGATGTAAGAGTGAGGAAAATCCAACGGCCTGAGTTTTAGGATGACGTTGATGCGTGATAGGCGTAGGATGCGGAGGGGATCGAGCGGTTGAGATTTAGGCGGGTACGTGTGGTTAGGATTAGATCCGGGAGTCAGATCTGATGGCTAGGAATGGGCGAAGGATGGACGGAAGAGATGAGGGTGGATTGAAAGAGATCAGACGGTTAGGACGAGCGTCGGGTGGCAGAAGGGGAGGCGGGCCACGTGGGCGGCCCTTAGGGTGCCACGTGGCCCAATCAGAAAATTCAGAAGTATAATTACAAAGAAAAATATGAAAGAAATAGTTAGAGGCAAAATTAAGAAAAAGTCAAAACATGAAAGTTGCTCGTCTCGACGAGATCTACAAGTTTCATGTTGAATAAAACGCCAAAAGAGGTCATTTGTTCAAAAAACATTTTTGGGGGTATTTTTAAAGGGCTAAAAACACCAACTTTTGTCTTTTGATTTGTTTTTGTATTTTTTAGTCTTTTTAAAGGTCAGTGAATTATGGACAATTACTCAGTCTAATTAGGAGTTTTTGATGATAAAATAATTACAAAAAATAAAGGAAATTAAATACAAATAATTAAGGGTTAATTATACACAATATAAGACAAGATAAAAATAGAGAATTAATGGTGATTTTTATTGGATTAGTTAAGACATGGGTTTTAATAAGTGGATTTTAGCATGATGAATACGAGATTCACCATACCCCTATACTTAAACCATGCTCGTCCTCGAGCATCTAAAGAATGAAGGAGTCGGATTAATCCCTGACAGCGCCAGTGAAGATTTCAAGGCTCAATCTTTTGAAGACTCTTAATTTAAGAGATCCTAAAATTCTGGGTTTATCCAAGCCTTAGTTAGAAGGAATCCAACTTCTCTAATTATCAGACTCTCTTTTTGTACATATAATATAAGGATATGACATTAGGTGTACTGCATTTCATGAGAGTCGAGTCGAGGCATCACTCAAAGTTCCAGTCCCTAAGACTCTCCTCTAGACCTCATCCTCAATACTAGGGAACAAGTCTATTCTTGCTTCAGGCAACCGTCTCATTAGTTTGTCAGACTTGAAATGTAGATGGACGGCCCGATGATGGAGGGTATGGGATTTCGTCTATTTTTCTCTCCCTCACATTGGAACAAGGGGCCTCTCGAGTGCCTTTTTACTCAACACATGTAATTTTTTATATTGTTGATCAATGTGTCCGTTAAGAGAGTTGGAGTCGTCTGCACTTGTTTGTCTGGGAATACACTGGGGTGTGTCTTTTCTGAGTATCTAAGATACCTTCGACACCCAGACTTGTATCGCTTACGATGTAGAGCCCTTTTTGTGGTGTCAGCCCGACTCCTTGGTCCTAATTAGCGCTTGGTCCAAGTGGACACTTTGAAAATGTTTGGGAACGCTCGCCATTGGTGGAAGCTCATTTGTAATTTGACTTTGGTATTTAGAGCTTTTTCTTTGACATTTTTTTATTGTTGGCTAGCTCCACTGCTTTTACCTAAAGTTGGCGCACACTGATCAACAATTTCCATTAAGTTTCATCACACCATGGCACATGGGTAAATATCAAAGAGATAGCATATGAATCTTGTTCACATACTAGATAGGGTTTTGCTGACACTCAGGTCTTCTGAAGCCTTCATTAACTTTATCCCATCCTCGAATATCGTTAGATCGAGTCTAAACTCAAATCTCTAGTCCTAGTTCCTCAAGTGATATTTCAACTCATCTCATCAATCATGCAGTTGTGAAAGTGACTTGTGCTGATCATATTCTTTTGAAAGTAGAGATGAAGAGTGCAATATAGCGCTCAGATATTTCAAATTAGGGAAGTGTGGATATTTAAGTTTTAAAAACCCTAATGACTAAGGCATGTTAACTCAGACTCTCAAGATCTCATAAATCAAGTGCCCTCAAAATCCTCAAGCCTTGAGTGAGTGTGAATGTGCCAGGAATACACCAATTCCTTGGTTAGTGATTTTTGACTTTTGCAGCTTTTTATGGATTTTAATTTTCATTTTTTTAAAAGTATCCACTCTCAGCCAGTATGGGTGTAAGTATGGGCTGATAAACAGACCTGTGCTCCTTAAGGATGGTGCCTTCTGCAGTGTCCTCTAAACCACCCACTTTGCTAAGGGGGACCGAAGTTCCCTCACTGAAAGTGTCTACTAAGCCTAGTAGTCAGAGTCTAATTCAAAGAATAGTTTTTTAATTTTTAATTTTTTTGAAAAGGAGTATTTACAAAAATTAATCCCTCAATTTTAAGAAAACAGTTTTACAAGGATTTTACAAAACTCAGTTCACAGGTTTACCAAAACCCAACCCGAAAACAAAATTTTCAAAAAGTTTTAAAAACACGAGCTAAAACTAAAGTAAATATACAGTAATATACGGTATACCCCCCTATACTTATATTTTACTATGTCCTCATAGCACAAGTGTCATGAAGCCATGGCTCGATCACATATAGGGTGATATAGCGGAACTGAGGAGGAGGGTCCCCCTATACTTAGGTCAAAATTGACCAAGTACAAGAAGACAATACGAGGGAGGGATGAGCAGGCAGGTCCCCCCCATACTTAGGCTACAAATAGCCTAAGCAAGGTCTGAGTTAGGTGGGGAGAGTCTTTACTATGATACAAGGGTGGAGGGGGGGGGGTTCGTGAAATATACAAAGAGAGAGAGAAAGAGAGAGAGAGAGAGTGAAAGAGAGAGAGAAAGAGTGTGAAATTTACAGAGGGAGATGGGGGGAGGTGAGTGTGTATGTGCAAGTGTGTGTGTGTGTGGGGGGGTAGATCATCAAGTGATCTACTTTTTTTTACAACATGCAAAAACTGGAAATAAATATGCACATGCAAGTTTTTTTTACAGTATGCAATGCAAGCTGACTGATAAAGGATCCTAGAATTTCTTCACGAATTCTTTTGCGGCCTCTTCAGCGGAAGCTCCCGACTTCACGCCTCCATGAAGATCAAGCGTCCTCGATTTTCATGGGCCCTGCCACAAAAGAGAGAAGTTAGAAAAATTCCAAGGAATTTAAACAACAGACATGATGCAGAAATAATGCATGAAATGAGGACCTGTAAACTTTGAAAATATTCAACGAAGATAAATTCAATAAATAAATTAAGTTAAGCCGTATCCCCGGCAACGACGCCATTTGATGAACACGAAATCTGCCTCTTTAAAAGTGATGAATTATCGTAGTATATGAGGCATATTTGGTTCAGCAAAAACCATAGTCCTTTGAATGATGTGGAGTTTTTATACTTGGCAAGTCTACTAAGGTCGAACGCAAGGACACAACTACCTACTCTATTTATCGAATTTTGATTCATGAAGCACATGTGTGAATAAATTCTCAATCTCTGGTCTGCAAGAGGCACTGTGCTAATTACAATGCAACACTATGATATATGTAATTTTTAGTTGGTTTTTATGTAATTATAAGAGGATGCATGAAAATAATGCAAGAGAATTTATATATAGACTAAAGATTACAAATATACCCTAAAAATTATGAGCAACATAATAGAAATGGAAATCAGTGTCATTTTAATTACAACATTAAAAACATCCATCAAATCAGAGCAATGACAAGGGGACAAGGTCATCATCTATGACAAAATACCACTTCATTTAAAACAATGGCAGATGAGAAAATTAAACATGCTATGATGTAGAGGACGAAACAAGGATTAAAACGACACTAAAATCATGCAATTTGGACCTACGATGCTCAAGTTATGCTAAAAACAATGCAGGGGCATAATTGTAATAAAAATGCAAGAAAAATAAATGATAACTATTACATTAGGTCCCTGAAGGTACCTAAATGCAAATATGCGATGAGTATGGTACTAAAGGTCCTCGGACTTCCAGGCGGTTTTTCTTTGGGGGGTCCCGTCGGATCTCGCCAATACATCCTCCTATAGTTTTCGTTACCGAGATATCTTTGATTTTTCCCAGGGATTTCTTGGGTAATCAGCTCCCATGTTGCAAACATCCCCCGCTTCGTGCTTTTCTTTCTTTCCTCGTGGGCAGGAAGCACACCAGCTGCGTGCGTTGCATGATTCCACTATCTTTTTTGCACGTCGGTTGGGTGGACAGTTGACCGGAAGAGGAATTCGATTCGCCCGGCCAGCAGGCGAGCGGCGTGCTTATCTTGTGTGACAACACTACAGAGCGAGTGGCTCTTCTAGTCGGGCAAGTATGTGAAAACACTCCAGAGAAAGCGGCGCTTTTGTGTAACATGCTATGGTCTCAACGCCCTTACGAGGTAGTGTTTAGTTTCACGCGCTCTAAGCCCGGCCCGCGCGTAGTTAGGAAGATTGGCCGTAGTTTGTTTATATAGTGAGAATCGCGATTATATTGATATAGTTTCTTGCTTTAGTTATAGAGATAAAAAAAGCGGTACCACCCATCCTACCCTACTATCTATAGGCGGCCGTCCGTCCAAAAGCCGCCCGAAAAGGAACTGCAGTGATCTTGAATAGGAATCCTACAACAATAAAGAGAATCCCCATCAAAATACCACTAGATTGAGCACTAGTAATTTCTTATCCGGTCAAAATCTTGGCTAATTGATCAAAGTGGGTAGCTCCTGTAGACCATAGATCATGGAACAAATAGGGTGGGTAGGCCCACAAAACACGTATAGACGCGAACCCCCTCGTTACCGTACGTGCGACTCTCACCGCATACGGCTCGCATATATATACGCGGGGGATGATTCTTCTATAAGATCTGCAGCGGATGATATAGCAGCTCCTAGTCCGACAACTAGAGCCAGGCCAGGCGTGAATCGCTTGAATGCAGAGATTGGCCAAGAGCTGACCAAGCGAGAGGACCGCTGACTCCTTTTGTTCTAATTCCCGGCCCCGCTCAGTCAAGTTAATCGACAAGAGCAATCGCAACAACTCCAGTTTCAGTGTTGATTTCCTCTTTCTACGTCAATTTCTTCTTCCATAGCTATAGCAGCTCCGATTCCTTCAATAGAAGTTTCCAAAGCAAAGCCCCATTTGTCCGAAAGTTTGAAAAAGCATCACCTCTTTCCTAGACAACTATAACTATATTTGATTTTCGACTTAGAGAAAACAAGGGTCGAAGTTCAAGCGGAACTGAGACGTCGAACCGACGGGACTATGTTTCCAATTCATTAAGTTTAGGGTTGTGAGACACATTTATGGGGCTCTAATTCAAATAGATGTCCCAGGATTGTTCGGGCCTAATCCGCCTATTTTCTCCTACTATGATATCTGGAAATGGCTAATCTTGCGAATCTGGGCATCCAGCCTGGGAACCCAGAGGAAGCGAAGGGGAGGAAGGGTTCCACGACCGCAGCACCATGGAAGGAAGTTTTCGCGCAGTAGGGTGAGAAGGGGAGACTTGTTCGTAGTTGACCGGATTCCGAATTCCTCTCTCTGTCGATTCCGAATTCCTGCATCAAGGAGGACCTCTCTTAATATCTTGGCCGCTAGCTCACTTAGTAGAAGACAAGGCTAGCAATCATAACTGCTTCACCACGCCATATCATAGTTAGTTAGCATGGTCACATAGTGAAAAGAGCTAGCCCTTTCTGTACTCTGATGATGCGTCTGATAGGTAGAGAGCATACCTCTGTCTCACCTAAACAAAGGCAAAAGAGGTCGTCAGAGAGAGCTTATCTAGTGGGTGGTGAGACCGGGGCAGAGAAAGAGTCAGAGATGAGGAAAAGGCTCGAGCCTCCTAGGAAGTCACAGACATAGAGGGACCTTCCAAAGCTCTGCCGAAAAGGAGACATCTATGATTTCCACATGCTTGGATGGTGACTGACATCTGCCCCATTTCCGCATCATTGAGAACGGAAGCTAGTAGGTCTTCTTGCAGTCTCAAGTATGACGTCTCAACCCCCGAGATTATGAGAGAGATATGGTCAAGGCGTCATTGACTGGGAAAATGCCCACCCCTAAGCCATTACATAGTCCCTTTTAGGCATTGGCAAAGGACGGGGCGTGGTGGATTCACAATCAAGGGACTGAAGACTTGGTTGGCTACATTCTAGGAACCTCCTCGTTTATCTTTCTTTGACGACTGGCAAAAATCAATAGTAGTATTCGAATGAGAATGGAAAAGTTTCGCATTTGACATTGCTTGCATTCATCCTATACTGACTTCAGGCTTTCAAACTGTACTTATAATGACGGGCTCCCTCCTCTCGTTGCCGACCTTGCTCGCTTTGACTGATGCAAAAGAGCTCACTTTTATTGAACTAGTTTTCGCCCTTCAGAAAGTGGGGCATGTGAACTATATATCATAGAAAGCCTCAAGATGGCCAGAACTGACGTCAGGGACGATCCCCGTTTTCCTCGCAGAGGTAGCTCACCAGACTTTTGTCTACGTTTTGACTCATCATCCAAGACCTGGATAGAATCAAAGACATACCGAGCCTGAGGTCAACTCCTCTCTCTCCCACTGGCTAAGGCTAAGTCAGGGCTTAAACTATCAACAGACGTCAAGATTAGCTTTAAGAAGATATGCTTCGATTTGATTGCGGGCGTGCAAAACAATAAGGAAAGTAGGTCCTACTAGCTCTGATCTGACAAGCAAGGGTCATTCGAGTGCTTGCGGATGCCCATGATTGAGTGAGATAGTTCCGTTTTCTTCCCTTTCCTCGTCTGCCGTTCAAGGCTCCCATGTTCCGATCGTCTTTTGCTTCAGGACAGAGTGTAGATGTACCAGCTCATCGTCCTGCGCTCTCAATGCTTCTGGTTCTCTGATTCCCTAGTGCAGTCTGATGTGGTCAAGCCCTTTGCTATAATAGGGTGGACGCCTCCCATCATTTGCTCTGTCATACTCAATGGACGAGGTAGTAGTAGATCCAGCCATTACTATCAAAGCGGTGGGACATCAATGGTATTGGACTTATGAGTATTCAGACTATAACAATTCCGATGAAAACTCCCTCATTTTTGACAGTTATACGATTCCAGAAGATGATCCAGAATTGGGTCAATCACGTTTATTAAAAGTGGACAATCGAGTGGTTGTACCAGCAAAAGTCATATACGCATGATTGTAACACCAGCTGATGTACTCCTTGTATGTCTAAGGACTAATGGCTAAGCCTTCTTCTCTCCTTTCGCTCCCTCACCATCTGCTTGTTCTTCAGCTTTTCAGATAGTTAGCTTTGCGCAGGAATCATGACATCATACTGGCAGCGGTCCCTGACGATCGATCGGGGTCTCAAATCGCCTGGACTCTCCTATCAACTTCTTCTATCTATTATCTATACGGGATTCCGAACCTAGACTTTTTCAGGATTCAGGACCCTCACGTGTATATATAGCGATAGTCTGTGAGTGATGACTTGTGGAAATTAAACCGCGTGGGTCCCTGTGTAAATTTTCCATACGCGGGGGCCTTTTTGTAATTTAAGAAAACTTGGAGGGCTTCCCTGTAATTTACCCAAGCACGCACGTGCCTCTGCCTGGGGACCAATTTGTAAATATCAAGAATACCAGGGTCCTTCGTGCAATTTTCCCAGGATCTCACGTGCACCGCACGTGAGGCGCCTAGGCTCGGGAGGGCGCCTCTGGCTCGGGCCACGTGGCATCGTCTGGAGGCTCGGGTCGAGGGTCGGTGGCACTCGAGCCTGTAGCTTCGGCTGGAGGTTCGGGCTGCCACGCAGCTTCATCGCAGCCGTCCGATCCAGATGATCGGACGACACCTATAAGTTCTTCTCCTCCGCAGGTCCCCGGAGAAGGCGGGGCTCCGGCGACCTGCCCTTGGCTCCGCCGCGGCTCGCGAGGTCTTCTGATGGTCGAGGGAGCTAGCCGGAAGCATGGCGAAGGTCCTGGAGCATAGGCGAATCTCCAGAGAGGGTTGGAGGTGACAGTCGATGCAGATTCGCCGGAGGAGAAAAACTTGAAGGCGCCCCGACGCAAACTCCGGCACTCTCAAGGTACCTGCAGGGTTAGATATAGTCGAAGCTTGTGCGAGTGTGTGCGAGTGAAGTGAGGGCCAAGGGAGCGACGGGAAGTGGTGGCCGGTGGTCTCTTCTCCGGCGGAGCAGGGGAAGAGGGGAGTCGGAGCGGAGGTGGTTCTGGAGGAGAGGGGATGGGTCGGCGAAGGTGCTGGTGAGGTGGCGAGTGTCGTGAGGTGATCAGGTGAGGGTGGCAGCGATGGTAGATGATGGGAAAAATTGAAGAATTGAATAGAAAAATTACCTCGCCGGAATGAGATCTGATGGAGGCATGATCTGGGCTTGAAGTCCTAATCGGGACTCCGGGGTCGTCGCACGACGAGGCCGATCAACCTCGGTGCTCAGCGGTGGCGGAGCCAACCGCGAGATGGCCAAGGCGGCTGTGGGTCAACATCGGGAAAGAGCCACCGTCACCATGAAGATCCCCCCCCTCCGCTGTCACCGGAGGGGCGGGGGAAGGCTGGGCTAAAGCCTGAAATGGTGGACGGGTTGAACGGAGGCGGAGGGAGGTGTTTATAGGTGGAGAAGGTTGGGCGGTTACATAGTGAAGATGGGGGTTTCGATGGGGGTTTTAATGGTGAAGGAGTGATGGCGAGGGGTCCTGGAGGTTACGCGAGGAAGAATGAGGGTAGGGCTACGAGGGATGACCGTTAGGTAGTGGAGAAGGTGGTCGGATGAGCGACTAAAAATGGAAGGGGGCGGAGTGGCTGCGAGTCGTAACGCCTGGGGGCGAGGCGCGCGGAAGGAAGAAGACAAGGCAGGAACCGTTGGATCTTGTGATCCAACAGCCTGGATAATGGCGTGAGCGGATGGTTGCGATCAGATCATACGATTTGATCCTACGAAGGGGGAATGGGCGCTAGGGAACGACCTTGATGAACAAGTAGGGGAGATCCGGCGGCTGCGAGAGGAAGGGCAACGTGGAGCGCGGAAGGCCGTGGGATAGGAGTGGATCGGGTGGCTAGGATTAAGGCGGAAATGGAGTGTGACGATCAGATCAGATGATCTAATCGTACGGCTGTGAGATCGGCGCTCATGGGTGGTGATGATTAAATCTGGGTTAGGATCAGACGGTGGAAGTTAGAGCGCTGACGAGCGGTTAAGATGGAAGAGTGAGGAAAATCCAACGGCCTGAGTTTTAGGATGACGTGGATGCGTGATAGGCCGTTGGCGTAGGATGCGGAGGGGATCGAGCGGTTGAGATTTAGGCGGGTACGTGTGGTTAGGATTAGATCCGGGAGTCAGATCTGATGGCTGGGAATGGGCGAAGGATGGACGGACGAGATGTGGGTGGATTGAAAGAGATCATATGGTCAGGACGAGCGCCGGGTGACAGAAGGGGAGGCGGGCCACGTGGGCGGCCCAGAGGGCACCACGTGGCCCAATTAGAAAATTCAGAAGTATAATTACAAAGAAAAATATGAAAGAAATAGTTAGAGGCAAAATTAGGAAAAAGTCAAAACATGAAAGTTGCTCATCTCGATGAGATCTACAAGTTTCATGCTGGACAAAAAGCCAAAAGAGGTCATTTGTTCAAAAAGCATTTTTGGGGGTATTTTTAAAGGGCTAAAAACACCAACTTTTGTCTTTTGATTTGTTTTTGTCTTTTTTAGTCTTTTTAAAGGTCAATGAATTATGGACAATTACTCAGCCTAATTTTTAGGGGTTTTTGATGATAAAATAATTACAAAAAATACAGGAAATTAAATACAAATAATTAAGGGTTAATTATACACAATACAAGACAAGATAAAAATAGAGAATTAATGGTGATTTTTATTGGATTAGTTAAGACATGGGTTTTAATAAGTGGATTTTAGCATGATGAATACGAGATTCATCACCGTGCAGGGTGCCATACAAATCGATGAATCAAACCACTTCGAGGTCCTTAGGCAACCGCCACAAGCAACCTGCCTTGTTGATCGGCGACACATTGGAGACAGGGGAGGGGCGGTGACGTCGAGATGGCGGAGAAAGGGGCGGTGACAACGTCGAGATAGAGGAGCGAGAGGCGGCGGTGCCAAGATAGAGTTAGGCGGCAAGTGGTGTAGGGCTATGGTTTCAGTGTTCCAGTCTAGGACCGTCGCTTTGATACCATGTTGGGAGAAACGAGAAACTTATTATTCTATGGTGCCCAATGCTCTCTTATATAGAGTTAAAAGGCCATGGGAAAATTACATAAAGAGGAGAAACATAATAAGGAGTGATTACATGAACATAAAACTCTCAACCGACTTCACCGAAGAAGTTTACGTCAAGCAACCACTAACGTTTAAAGAACCTTCTAGACCAGAATACATCTTTGAGCTCAGGAAAGTCCTTTACGGACTTAAACAAGCTCCTCGAGCATGATATGATCGACTTAGAGATTTCTTACTTACTTCAGGTTTTAAAGTAGTAAAAATGGGAAAAAGCAGATTGCACTTTGTTTGTTAAGTCTCTTTTATCTGATTTACTGATTGTGCAAATATATGTAGATGATATTGTGTTTAGTTCCACTAATGCAACTCTTTGCAATGAATTCTCTTCCTTGGGCTTTTGTGATGGAAGATCTTGGTATGTTATGTTAGTAGCTAGTCATCGAGATTACTAGACACTCAGAAAGACTTATGTCTTGAGAGGAAGTATTGCCTTGACATCCTGAACTAGGCCGTTTTGAAGTAGGTTGGTTTACTTGCATGCATGTCATCCTCATCTTGCGGAGACTCAATATCTCATCAATGTTGATGATGATACTTATCTTGAGGACTTTACATGATACACAAGTCTAGTGGTAAACTTATTTACTTTATGATTACTCGGGTAGACATTGCATCTACTGTTAATATGGCAAGTCAACAATGGAATTTTCTCAATATAGTCATTGGTAGATTGTACTGCTTATACTATGTCATTTCAAGGTTCCTCTGGTAAATGACTCTTCTATGCATGTCATGGGCACAAGGGCGTATGCTTTTATTTTGATTGCTGATTATGCTAGTCCAACATATGACATACTATCTACTATTGGTTACATTACCTTCAAGGGAAACATTCTTATCGTATGGAAAAGCAAGAAGTAAAATGTTGTATCTTCCTTGTGCCCGAGGATGGGGAACGAGCAGCTCTTCAGATTTTGGCTCGACGACTGGTGGGGGGAGGGTGCCCTGGGGCAGCGGTTCCCGAGGTTGATGGCCTTGGTGGTTGACAGGGGTGCGCTTCTGGCGGAGGTGGCAGACTCGAGGTCGTGGGCCCCTAGTTTTGTTGCGGACTTGTCAGATCAACAATTGGATGATCTCATGCGGATGCTGGCTGAAATTCCCTCGCTGGGGGTGTTGTCCAGCGAGCCGGATTGCTTTGAGTGGGAAGGAGGGAGATTCTCGGTTAAGCAAGCATACCTTAAAATGAGAAGGTCGCCTGTGGGGCGTGGCGAGGAACTCTGCGCAGACATGAAGATTATTTGGACGGCCAGGATCCCCAGTAGGGTCAAAATCTTTCTGTGGTGCTTGAGAAGAAATTGCCTGTGTGACTAAGCAAGGAGGGTAAGAATGTTTGGCGTGGCAGATACGAGCTGTGACAGGTGTGTGGGTGCTGTGGAGGACGCGGAACATATATTCTTTGGCTGCGGGTCTTCGGTGCATGTTTGGAGGTCGATGGGGTTAGCTTGGGTGCAAGCCACTGGTTTGGAGAATTTCTGGAGGTCGATTCGAGCAGTGGATCTTGGTTCTTCGGACGACGTCTCAAGGCCTTTCACTGCGTTGTGGGCTATTTGGGCTGGAAGGAATGACCTCATTTTCAAGAGTCAGCGTTTCTATTCGGAGAATATTGTCGCACATTGTAATGCTATGTACAACTTCTGGGCCTCGGACAGTCGAACTGATGTACCCTTTTAATTTTTATTAATGGAAGCGGTGCCGTGGTGACTCCTTGCCTTGGGAGTTCTCCCTATTTTTACATAAAAAAGAAGTAAAATGTCGTCTAATTTACTGTATGATCAAAGTATATAACTATGACACGTGCCCCTCATAAGTTTATAGTTGATTACGGTGGAACTCGGCTTTCCTCTCAGGAGTATTTCTTTATATCGTGACAACAAATTTGCTATTTATATTGCTTTTAATTTGATTTAACATGAGTATACCAAGAACATTGAGGCAAATTGCCACTTTATCATAGGTGACGTGCGGTAAGGGAGGATTACTGCATTCTATATCTCTTTAGAGTTTCAGCTTGCATACATCTTCATAAAGCGCATCCCAAAAAGTGGCATTTTTTTAATTTCAAGTTGGGCATGACACACCGATGGTACACCGTGCTTGCTCTATCACACCTCCTATCAGAGTTCTTGAGTAATATAGAAAAACACACTTCACTGCCCCGTTACGCAACTAGTTGCTTGTCCCTTCCCTGAGAGATGAACAAAGGATACACACCTATTAGGGGGTGGGAAAAAGAGGTCTCTCAAGATCCTGTGAAAGCAATATATAAGGAATCAGTTCTCCGAGGTTTGATCAATGTGGCAAACTTGGTAATAAACTAATAAGGACTTTTTTCTCATTAATTAATGAGCAGAACTTGGCATTATCACTCCGACACTGAGATATCTTGTGCTTAAGGGATTTCATCGTCTTTTTCCCTAAGGGATTCACCTCACTTACTAAGGCATTCACCTCACTTATAGTATTTACCTCAACACGCTCTACTTTTTCCTTCCTAAACCCATAAGGCTCCTAGTGTGATATATATTTTTCAAAACACTTCAATTGGTACACGCAAGAAATAGGCCAATTCCAGAGCTTTTTGTTCAATTTTCCACAGAGTCAAATTCTCAACAGTTCTAGTCAAGGGAATAGCTCCCTGGCCTCTCTGATTTCCATAAGAACATGACGAGAATAAAGACTCTCTTTAACCTCTTAATATGTTAATAGTTGATTGGATATCTTTTGTAAAAAGCGAAGAAAGATGGGATAGTTTTTTCCAAGGTTGCAGAAAGCGGTAGTTGGTACTCGGTCGGCAGGATCATTGACTAAGGATTAATCGGCAGTCGGGCGACTAATCGGATTTAGTCGGTCATTAGTTGGTTTTGAATTTATTAATTATTTTAAATATATAAATTATTTTTGTACATAGATTTGTACATTTTCTATACTTTCATACTGAAATAAAGGAAGTAATTGACTTTAAATATAGCATTATTGCATATTAGAATAAGTTTGCCTTTGTATTAACATAAATTTGTATATTTTCTATACTTACATAATGAAACAAAAGAAGTTATTGACTTTAAATATAACATTAAGCATATTAGAATAAGTTTGTTATAAAAAAATCAAAAATAAAATAAAATAAAAGCTTGATGTAAAAGTTAGTCGGCCTAGTTGATCGATTTTTACAAGCTTGTTTTTTCCCACGGAAGTGACAATTAATTTTTGTTTCCAAGTTGGACATGACACACTGATGGTACACCGTGCTTACCTTACTCTCGGTTTTTTTGTAAGGAGGTGCAATGATAAGAATCTACAAACTACTAGGTTGATGCTATTGAATGGGGGATAAAAGCATAAAGGTCCTTTGGTCTACAATATCCTTAAGGCCTTGTTCCCTTCCAACATTTTTTGAAGGCCAAAAACAGGGGGATACACTCAATGGTGTTCGCCCCAAATTTTATTTAAAAAAATGAAACACGGAATAAAGATAAAAAGAAAACAAAGGTACAAGGACAAACAGCTACAGATCCCACTCATCCACCAACCTTGCAGCATGTATCCCCACATTTTCCTTTTAGAAGCGTTGCCCAGAGAGGAGGACAGCATTCCTGCCTAGCCAAATGGCCCACGACACGTCAACGGGGCTGATGATCTCCCTCCGAGATCTGCTCCTGTTAGCAACCATCGAGCCGCAGAAGGAGGTCAAGTCCGACGTGCCCAACCAATCCAGTCTCACCTCCCCCCATACCGGAACCACCTTAAGGCATTTGAAGAATGAATGCTCAATGGACTCAACCGCCTCGCCACACAAGAGGCATCTATCAGAAATGGAGCCTAGAAGCCTAGCGCACCGGTCCCTCGTCATCAGTCTTTGTCTACGGAACAACCACAAGAAGAAGCCAATCCGCTCAGGGAGCCTAAGAGTCCAGAAGAAAGCGCAATCTCGAATCAAGCCCTCCGAGCGTGATGGAGGAGGCCTACAAATCACCCCAAACGCCTTCCTAACCGAGAAGGGACCCAAACCGCCATCCCCAATGATCCCTTCCCACCGTTGGGCTTCCCACGTCCTTGATAGAATCCAGCAAAGAGAGAAATTCATCGAGTCTCTGGTCCGAGAAATTAGAGGAGAAGGCGGGAAACCAATTACCATCCGTCCAGCAAGATGCAACCATCGCATTCTTATCAGCCGCAAGAGCAAACATGCGTGGAAATATGATGCCCAAGGCCCCCCCGTCCAATCATCGTACCAGAAGGCGAAGGACTCACCATCGCCAAGCACCGGACTAAACAGAGAAAAATGCCTGGAAAAGACCTCCACTCCCCCCCTCCAGAACAACGTGGGAGAAGCCACGCGAGCAGCCGGCCCCGGCGGCGCACCTCCGGTACCGTATATCTTGCGCAGAACGTTGCAACATATATCCTCCCCAGGGCCCCAAATTCTGCTAGCCCATTTAAGAAGTAGTGCCTCATTCATTTGATCCAGCCTCTTGACCCCCAGCCCCCCTCCTTCTTGTACAACGTAATTTCACCCCAGTCAACAAGGTGAATCCCCCTCGATTCCTCCCCTTGCTTGGCCCATAAGAATCTACGCATAAGCTTCTCAAGGCGGCCACGAATCCCCTTCGGCAAGCGGCGGTTGGATAAGAAGTAAACAAGGATGGAGGAGAGAACCGCCTTTAACAGGACCAAACACCCTCCTTTGGAAAGAATGAGCTACTTCCACCCCGCCAACCTCGCCTCCACCCTCTCCACAACCCTGAGCAAATCCCGCAGCCTCGTTCTTCCCACCGTCAAGGGCATCCCAAGATAATCAATCGATAGGGACCCGCAAACCGAACTTAAAGCACGACCACAAGCGTCAGCCTCCTCCACCGAAAGACCGAAAGGAATGACCTTAGATTTATTGACATTCTTGAAGATACCGGACAATTCACTGAAGAGATCCAGAGCGACGGCCATGCCGGAGGCCTCCGTATCGCCCCCCTCAATGAAGAAGATAGTATCATCAACGTATTGCAAAAGCAGGATCACCAATCCATCCCGAGAGTATCCGGCCGAGAAACCGCCACCAACCACGCATAGAGCAATGTGCGCCAGGACATTCGCAGCGATGACAAACAGAAGAGGGGCAAGGGGGAACCCCTGGCGCACACCCCTACGCGGCTGGAAGAAACCACTCTCCGGGCGACGATTTACCATGGCCGAGAAGGAAGACGTTGCCACACAACGTCTCATCCAAGAAATCCACCGCTCCGGGAAACCTCTCCTCCGCATAACCGACCCAAAGGAACTTCCAATCTAGGCTATCATAAGCCTTTGCGAAGTCTACCTTCCATAGAACACCATGCTTATCCATGCTTATCCATTCTCTTCCAGTCCGTATGATCTCCGAGGCAAGTGTAACACAGTCCGTTATCTGCCGACCCTGAATAAACGCTGACTGCATAGGGAAAATAATACTTTCAAGCACACGACCCAGCCGTATGGCAAAGACCTTTGCCACAATCAGATAAAGCGCATTAGAAATGTCAATGGGACGGAAATCCTCAATGCGCTCGGCCGATGCGGATTTAGGAAGGAGAACAAGCAGGGCTCTGTTTATCCTTTCGAAGCCCACATTGCCCAAGCAAAACTCGAAGATGACCTCCAGAACCTCGGCGCCAACCACATCCCAAAAATCTCTATAGAAAGCCACCGGGAAGCCATCCGGGCTCGACGCCCCATCTGCATTCAAGTCCCATACCGCATTCTTAACCTCCTCCAAAGAAACATCCTGAATCAGCATGTCACAGAAAGAGGGCGTCACAGACATAGCCCCAAGCTCCGACCACCTCCAAGGCCTCGGAATAGTCCTCGTCGAAAACTCCTTAAAGTGATTCACAATCGCTTTCCCCATTTGTCTGTTTCCATCCACACGCATACCATTGATCGTAATCGATCTCAAAGCATTCGAACGACGCCCTCCGCTTGCGACGCGATGGAAAAACGCCGTGTTGGCGTCCCCCTCCCTGAGCCACACACTTCTTGATCTTTGTCTCCACTCAGTGACACGCTTAAGGTCCTCGGACGCAATTAATTTCTGAGCAATCAACCGAGTGGCCAGCTCATCCCCCGAAAGTTCCTTACAATCCTCCAGAGCATCAAGTCTCCGAACCACCTCCTCAGCCTCCGATCTCGTAGCGCATCTGGCAACCCTGGAGTCCCTCTTGAAAGCACTCAGCCTCGTCCGCAAGGAGGCGAGCTTCTGCACAAACCTAGACACATCTGAACCAAAAACCTCCACATTTGACCAGTGGGAGGCCACCAGCTCCATAAAGTTTTCCTCCAACAACCAACTCTTCTCATACCTAAATGGACCCCTCTACGGAGGGGGATCATCGGATTCCCAGATAATTGGCGTGTGGTCGGACAGGGTCTGCAGACGAGCCCCCACAGAGGAGAGCGCGTAAGAATCAAGAAGCTCAGTTGAAGCCAAAAAACGATCAATACGAGAACGAGAATTAGATCTCCTCCATGTGTAGGCCAAATCCCCCGCATCCAAAACCTCGAGGGCCAGAGTGTCAATAGTGTCAGCAAAATCATCAAAACCCGGGTCCTGACCCCCCTAAAACCTGGCCTGTCCGAGGTTCGAAGAGTAACATTGAAATCCCCCTATGAGCCAAGGGACATCCTCGAACGCCCTGCTCGCCTCACGCAGGTCCTCCCACAGCTCTCTTCTCAGAATATGGCAACAAGGGCCGTAAACACAAGATACAGCAAGCGGCACAGAGGAATCAACACATACCAGGAGAACCGAGAGGACGTGCCTCCCGCGCAACACCGAGCTAAAAGCCATGGCCGAAGACCTCCATGCCACCAGCATCCCACCAGAAGCGCCCACCACATCCAGAGCCCTGAACCGATCAATTCCTCCGGCACCAAACGAGTTCCACAGGGCATTCGTGATGGACTGAAACTTTGTTTCCTGTAGCATCACCACGTCACAACCCCATTCAATAAATCTCGACCCCATGAGCCTCCTCTTGTCCCGTTCCCTAAGTCCCCGAACATTCCAGGAGAGAATCTTCATTTAGAACCATCAAGTTGGCCCTGAAGGCGGATGACCCTCGAGGTCTCTGCAATGGACGTCTTTAAGGCTGAGCAAGGCTGGGGCTCGGACCGTGAAGGCCGGGACCTACTCCGCATGTACCTCTTACCGGATCTCTTGTCAGTAATCCCCTCCGTGGTACGAGCACCGCCCGCGTCAAGGCGAGGCAACTGGGGCGTAACAGAAGAAAGATCGCCACGGGACTGACCACCTAAGGCCGCCGCCCAAATCGGAAGGGCATCAACAGAAGGCGAAGCGGACAGGCTCGACAAATCCCCATCAGAGCCAAAGCGGGCGCCAGGGAAGTACGGCGAATCAGCAGGAGCATCAACAGCCAAGCTCCATGCCCCACCATGGTGAAGCGCCCAATCACACGTAGACGAGAGGGCCATGTAAGGCACCTGCTCAGAGAGGCCTAACGTGGGTGGGAGGACCCGAATAGGAAAGAAATCCGAGACCCCCTTCTCGCACGATAAAAAAACATCTAAAGGGTTCGACACACCGAGCGACAAACCTGCGAAAAGGATCCGAGTGAGCTGCCCGAATAACGGGACCCGAGTCCAGAGGCAAAGAGATAGGCGGAGCAGAGACGATGGGTACCACCCTTTCCACGTCAACAGACAAAGAGAATTTTTGAGAGACTAGGCCCATAACCCGAGGAGAGACCCCTAAGGGTCGCCCAGTATCAAACTCGTGCGACGATCCAAGCAAAGGGCCCCTCGGAAAACCAACTGCCAACGCAGAAGGCGAAGCGACATCGGGTAGCCTCGGAACCTCTGGCGAGGGAGGAGGCACGCCGAGCTGCATCTCCACCCTGAAACAGAATTGGCCAACCTCTAAGGTTGCGACGAAGACCTGGCCTTCAGAACCCTCCAACAACTCCTTGCTACACTCCAACAGAACAAGCACCACATCCGGATCCGAGCCGGGCTTCAACCCATCATCTATCACCGCGAGAACCGAACCCCATCGTAGGAAGGCCCGCCCCAAGCAGTGAACCGATCGGGACAAGAAGGGAACCCCTCAAACCTTCGCCACGCAGACCTCGCCAGCCGTAGCCAAACCATCCACAAAATGGAGATCCCGCCAAAAAACATCTTTCACCTTGCCATTTTGTAGTAAGTGTTCTCTCTGCACCGCGGAGATGCCACGGACACAACATCTCCGAGAATCAAGAGCTACCACGTCTCTCGTAAAACGCGATCCAATGTAACCATATAGATGAGTCTTCAACGTCTCCACAGAGAGGCAGTCTCGCACATTTGTCCTGATGTGCTTACTGTCTTTCGCATAACCAAGTCTACACTTGTAATTTTGGACTCAACCTAAATCGCTTGCTCTACTTTAGAGGGAAAGAGGACCATCATTGTTGAGGCATACAATTTAAAACTCAGGTTTTTTACCATTATGCCCCCTCTTAACTTTTGCAATATCAGTTATGCTACTCTTTTGGAATACCAGTTGTGCCGTTGCCTTCTTGCTCCATAATCACTTGTACGCTTCTGTTAGTTTGGCTGTCAGTGACTTGAAATAAACCATCGTTTATTAACAAAGGCGTGGTTAAGAGGTGCATTACTAGAAACACACCCCATCCTCTGCCCAACCCCTCCACTTTGACCTCCTCCGCATAATCCTGCTGCGTCGACGTTCACCTCCATGACCCCACTGCTACCGACCTCTTCACCTTGAAGCTATTATACTTCTGCAACTCGTCTCTCCCGTAGATATCGCTTCTTATATCCACCAATGTCACGTCACATCAATCCATTGAGATGTGCATCCCACAACCCATCAAGATGACACTTAGTCTCGATCTTACTCTTCTCATTGCAAGTTTGTTGTAAGAGAAATCTTCGATACCGGAGCCTCGAAGATCACTGATTGGAGCTCCTATCCGTTCTCTTGTGCCTTTGCTGTAAACGACAGAGGGGGGAATAACAATCAGTAGGCCCAATGGTTGTTTGCAACTTAAAAGATTATCCAAGAGAAGAGAGGGGTTGATTTCAGCCCCCTCCTCTTTGAGAGGCACATGCCTAGACTTGAGCCTCTATTAGATGCTCTGTCCATCTGGAGCTGCCGATCCTCGCTTCCGAGGCTTTATATCCTCGTCCAACTAGCTAAAGATCTTGGGGCCAAAGGAGGTGGGGCCGAAGGAGGAGGGGGGTGAGGGAGTACTGGATTTGAGGGCTCAGGGCTGTGGAGGAGGGGGGTGATGACAGGGGGGGCTGGAGGTCTTTAGAACGAGCAGGGGGCTTGGAGGAGGAGGTGGTGGGTTTAGAGTGGGAGAGGAAGAAGAAGCTAAAAATAAATTACATATCTACCATTGTGCCTAAAAGTTAACGTGGAGAAGAGAGACAGAATGTGATGTCTATTCCATAGGGCTAGGGTCTCTTATATAGAGAGAAAACCCTAGAGAGTACAAGAGGAAAAATACATGAATACCCCTGAGGGGTTACGGAACCCGAAGGGTTAAAGGTTACGGAACATGGAGGGTCAAGGGTTACGGAACCCGAAAGGTCAAGGGTTACGGAACCCGAAATGTTACAAATATAATTGTAATATAATAATTCTAACACTCCCCCTCAAGTTGGAGCATATCTGTCGATCATGCCCAACTTGGATACTAAGTACATTAGACGCTTCCTTGGAAGAGCCTTTGTGAGGATGTCTGCAAGTTGAAGTTCAGTGGAGATGTGTGGAGTGCTGATTCGTCCTTCTCGTACCGCATCACGAATAAAATGGCAATCAACTTCAATGTGTTTTGTCCGCTCATGGAAAACTGGATTGGTGGCGATGTATGTGGCAGACTTGTTGTCGCAGTATAAGTGTACAGGAGTGGCGACTGACATGCCAAGTTCTGGTAGGAAAGAAACAAGCCATGTGATCTCACATGTGGCCTGAGCCATTGCCCTGTATTCTGCTTCCGCACTAGATCTGGATACCACTGTCTGCTTCTTGCTTCGCCAAGTGACAAGATTATCCCCAACAAACATGGCGTATCCTGTAGTGGATCGACGGTCCTCAGGAGAGCTAGCATAGTCAGAATCTGTATAGGCGGAGATATTAGTGTGTCCATTCACCCCATAGAAAAGTCCACGTCCGGGAGATTCCTTCAAATATCGAAGGATCAAAAGAACATCCTGCCAGTGACTGTAAAGAGGCTTCTCCATATATTGACTGGCTCTGCTCACAGCATATGATATGTCTGGCTAGTAACAGTGAGATAGAGTAATTTTCCCACTACGCTTCTGTATCGTGTTGCATCCTCAAATGCTGGATCAGTAGATGCTGAATATTTTCTCACTTCTGCAGGGATGCCAGATGGCTTGCATCCAAGAAGTCCTGCCTCAGTCAGAATATCGAGGCAATACTTTCTCTGTGAAAGATGGAACCCCTCTGTAGTGCGTATTACTTCGATGCCAAGAAAATAACGAAGTTGGCCGAGATCTTTCGTGACAAAGACCTTCTGGAGGAAGGCCTTGGTCTCCTGAATACCATCTACATCATCTCCTGTGATAACCATATCATCAACATAGACAGCAAGGATGATCGTGCCAGTAGACCGTCGTCTAACAAAGACAGAGTAGTCAGATGTTGTCCTCTGAAAACCAAGTATGTTGATCTCCATAGTGAGCCTGTCAAACCATGCCCTTGGGCTCTGCTTCAGGCCAGAAATGGCCTTGCGTAGTCGACATACATGCTCCCCGTCGACTACATACCCCGGCGGTTGCATCATGTAGACCTCCTCCTCAAGATCACCATAAAGAAAGGCGTTCTTCACATCAAGTTGATAAATGGGCCAAGCCTTGTTGGCAGCAACAGAGAGAATGGTACGTATCGACCCCATTCTGGCAACAGGCGAGAAGGTCTCAAAATAATCAACTCCAAAGGTTTGTGTGAAACCTTTGGCAACAAGTCTGGCTTTCAACCTGTCAATAGAACCATCATGCGACTGTTTGGTCGTGAAGACCCATCGACAAGCCACAGGGCGAACTCCCGGGGGACACGGCACAAGATCCCACGTACCCCGGGAGGTAAGTGCATCCATCTCCCCATCCATGGCTTGTCGCCAACCTTGATCTTGCATTGCACTGAAATGATCTTTTGGAATGGTAATAGCATTAAGAGCATCTGCAAATCTCTTGTCACAACTAGATAAACCATCTGTAGAAGTAAAATGTGACATGGGGTGATACGTACATTTCCTTTTTTGCTTGCGTAGAGCTATAGGAAGCTCGCCAGGTACATTCGGGACAGCAATGGTGGGAGCACTTGAAGTGGTCATATCATCCTGCATAAAAGGGACAGGCAAAGGTACAGACACTGGTGTAGAAGGTATAGAGGTACGCTGGCGAGTATAGACGATTGGTGGAGGGAGGTCCAGAGGAATGTCACATACAGTCTGTGTGAAATAACTTGTTTGCTCAAAGAAGGTGACATCAGCAGATACATAGTATCGACATCCAACAGGATCATAGCAGCGATAGCCTTTCTGGGTACGTGAGTACCCAAGAAAGACGCATTTGATGGCACGAGAGGATAATTTGTCAGCTGCATGAAAGTTATGGACAAAAGCAATACAACCAAAAATTCGCAGAGGTATAGGAAAAGGAGACTCGGTAGGATAAAGTAAGGAAAATGGAGTTGCCCCTTTGAGAACTGATGAAGGAACACGGTTGATGAGATACACTGCAGTAAGGATAGCATCTCCCCAGTATTGTTTAGGAACACTCATTTGACTAAGAAGAGATCTAGCAACATTTAGCAAGTATCGGAGTTTCCTCTCAGCTATACCATTCTGTTGTGAGGTATATGGACATGATGTTTGGTGAACAGTTCCCTGGGATGCAAAGAAAGAGGTCAAGTCATGTTGGGTTAACTCAAGAGCATTGTCGGTACGAATGATCTTAACAATGCTAGAAAAGTAAGTTTTAACATATTGAAAGAAATTTCGGACAATTTGATTAATCTCCGAACGCTCCTTTATTAGATAGACCTAAGAAGATCGACTATAATCATCAACAAAAACTATAAAGTAGCGATGACCACTTAATGTGCGGATCGGACAAGGTCCTTAAACATCACAGTGAACAAGATGAAAAGCAACAGTACTACGAGACTCCGTACGAATAGGAAACGAAGTCCGATGGTGTTTCCCGAACTCACATGCCTCGCACTGAAAGGGCTTCAGAGCAGAGAGTTTAGGAAACATCATGGAGATGGCCTTGGCAGAGGGATGTCCAATGCGCATATGCCATAGGAGTGGATCTTCGGAGATAGATGCAGCACCAACAAAATTGGAGTCTGAGGGTATGTCAAGGTAATATAGGCCGTTCTTCTCATGACCCCCACCAAAAATCTGCCTCGTCCGAATGTCCTGAAAATAACAACAAGACTCATCAAATATCACACGACAATGGAGCTCAACACAAAGCTTGTGAACTGACAACAAGCTAAGAGGAAAATCAGGAGCACAGTGAACCCCCGAAAGTCGGAGCTTGGAAGAGAATTCCGTAGTTCCGACAGTAGTAATCTGTGATTGAGTCCCATTAGCGACTCGAACTGACTTCACATAGGTAGATGGTATGGAAGAGGTGAGCAAACTACCTTCTCCAGTGAGATGAGTAGAGGCGCCGGAATCAATAATCCAAGCTGGAGTAGGAGTGATAGCAGAGTTGGCTATTGTACCTGAAGGAGTGGCCAGAGCAACAGTTGTAGTATTACTAGTGGTAGTAGGCCCTGGAGTCTGAAGGATCTGCATTAGGCGGGAATAATCTGCATCATTAAGATGAACAGTCTTGCCACTGGAGCTAGGCGATGCTTCTTCCACATCATAGGCATCCTCATAAGCATTATTGGCGTGATAAGAAGGTACGCCAAACTTCTGCCAGCATCGTTCAGTCGGGTGGTTCCACCTACCACAGTGAGTGCATGGGGCAGTAGAGTCTCACCCACGACCACGACCAAAGTCACGGCCTCGTCCAGATTCCCGTCCACGACCACGACTTGGATCGCGACCGCGTCCTCCTCGCAAGCCGTATCTGCCTCCTCGCCCAGATGAGACGATGTGTGCAAAGTTCTCCGTTGAAGGTAAGATAGGATGTCGGGCAACAGATGTCTCGAGCTCCTCAAGTCGGCCAAAGATGGCCTTCATTGTTGGCAGTGTGTCTGATATAAGAAATTGCTCCTTCGCTGCATGGTACCTAGAATGCAGGCCATCAAGGAAGCGGTATACCTGCCAGTCAGAACGCTCTTGTATCTATTTGGCGCAACATGAGGGCTGGAATATTGCAAGCTCCTCATACAGACTGGATAGATGCCTGTAGTACTCGATGAGGGTGGAATCACCCTGAGATGCCGACCAGATTCGCCTGTAAATATCTGCAAGGCGTGACTTCGTCTTCTTCTGGGAGTATGTTTGCTCGAGATCCTCCCACATTTCCTTGGCCGTATTTTTGTAAAGAAGATTTGAGGCAATATGAGCCTCAACACTGTTGGTCATCCAGTTGATAACCAAATAGTTGTCAGTCTGCCAATTGTCGTACTCTTTGTCCTTTTCATCTAAAGGATCTTTAGTCAAAATGTAGAGTTTCCTCTGACCACCAATGAACACCATAAAAGATCGAGACCAGAGCACGTAATTTTCTGTGCCCTTGAGTTTGATAGTAGTGCCTTGTGCCATAACATTCGTGGCCAAGGGCTTTGTCTCGGTAGAAGAAGGCGCCATGGTGGTCTTAAAATAGAAAACGATCCTGTGATCAACTAAGGATGCATATAAGAGCTAAAAAATGCCCTAAAACTCACGTTTGCCCTTGAAGAAGGGCTGAAAACCCCCAATGGACAGCATATCTGGATTCTTGGAAGCGATCCGTGATGAGTTTTGGATCTCCAAAGAGTCCTACGGTACCCTTGGAGGGTTGCTGTGGGGCTAACGGCCTTCGTAGGAGGTCCTGAAAGCGCAGAATAGCGCTAGCGGGAGGGCTGCTGCACTGGAGGTGATTGGAGGGCCTTGCGCGGGGCCCTAATTCAGGGAAGAGGGCCCGCGCATTCTTTTACGAGGCTTGAAGGTGGCGGTGGGGATTTTAGGTCAGAACCCCGGTCTAGGACCGTTGCTCTGATACCATGTGGAGAAGAGAGACAGAATGTGATGTCTATTCCATAGGGCTAGGGTCTCTTATATAGAGAGAAAACCCTAGAGAGTACAAGAGGAAAAATACATGAATACCCCTGAGGGGTTACGGAACCCGAAGGGTTAAAGGTTACGGAACATGAAGGGTCAAGGGTTACGGAACCCGAAAGGTCAAGGGTTACGGAACCCGAAAGGTTACAAATATAATTGTAATATAATAATTCTAACAGTTAATATTCATTTGGGATGTGGATGGATGGCAACTAACTTGAGGGGCACAAGTAATAAAAATGCACAAAGATGGGGGCACAATTTATATTCCAAAAAAGAGAGGGTTATGAATGATGTTGTAAAGGTTAATAGGAGTATACATGTAAAAACCATTAAAACTTTTATACACTCATAAGATAGGGGCAGAATTGATATTCATAGAAGGGATGGGTATAGCTGATGCTGCAAAAGTTAATAGAGGCACACATGTAAAAAACAAAAAAAACTTAATACACTCATAGGTTTTAAAATATATTTACAAAGATAATATCCCTAAAAAATTATAGCATGCTCTATTACATTCTTTAATGGTGCGTTTGGTACACGGGTTAGGGTGGGTTAAACTGGTAGAGGATAACCCATTTTTGTGTTTTGGTGCTTAGATAGAGGGTTAAAATGGGGGTGGGTTTGTTGTGATATGATTGTATTGAAGTTTGGAAAAGTGATTAGTTATTGTGATGTGATTGTATTGAAGTTTGGAAAAGTGGGTAAAAGTTGAGTAGTTTATAATTTTTAGATGATATGATGGTATAATTTATTTATTTTGATGGAGTGGATGAAAAAGAATTGATTTATTTAATGTATTAAAAAAAGAGAAAATGTGGGGCCCACATTGGAGAGAAAAGGAGTGGGTTTAAGGGGGGGTTTACCCGCCTACCCGAACGGGACCTAATTAAAATCTTTCTGGTAAAAAAACCACTCTATTCCTAGCCAACCAAATCTTCGGGATTAAGGTAAGATCCTTGATCCGTTATTTTCCGAATCGCATTAGTTGGCACTAATAGAAACTCGGGCACTCTCCATTCCAAATCTTGATTGGAAACCAAACCCAAAATCTCCTTGGAACCAATACATGTGATGAAGATGTGATCTGTATCTTCAGCACACACGAGCAGCATTGACGTGAGCCATAGCCCCCCAGAGGATCCTGCTTGTCTTGGCCCCATTCATCACCCGACACTACCTTCACAGCCGGCGAAAAATCTTGTGGTATAGTCGATTTCTAACATTTTTACAATCATGAAAATAAATCCTTGGGTCATAAGCCCTTTTGACATACAACAGATTACATGCCTTTTTGATCGAGATTCAGATTCTCCCATCCTGCCAAGTCGGATCTTCAACCGTTGCTATAAGCTCAGTTATCATTATATACTTTGTAACATGCTGGTCTAAGGATTCGATCCAAAGTGAAGGTTACTGCAAAACCTCCATTCATGCATTTGCCACACGACTCCGCTTATTTGATACTAGAGAAAACAAACACGAATCGATCGTGAAGAGCTCCTGCTTCTTCCTCTATCCAACCATATTGCCAAAAATTGAAGCTTCTGCCACCGCCTAGTATTGGCCTCATGGAGGTTGCTCTCTTTGTCTAGGCTGCATAAATTCCCTTCCCAAAGTAGATGGCTATTTGATCGAATTATGTGACACCGCTATAATGGAGATGATCCCACACGTACTCTGCCCCAAGCTGCAAAGTAAATTTGAACTGCCCCTAATAGGCAATATTAGTTTTGCGAGGAGGATTTTATCCATCTCCTTCAGGCTAAGGACCCCCCACTCCCCGTCCTCAGTATGACGAGTTACCACCCGCCCGTCTACAAGAGAGATTGACGATGTTCACTTGATGATAACCAGAGGAAACTCCTCATTAACGACTCAATTTGGTTCTTGACACCAACTGGGAACAATCGAGATGAATGGAAGAAGACATGGATTACATACATAAACAGCTTGAGTTGCACAAGTTGATCACCCTTAGACAAGCATAAGACCTTCTATCCAACAAGCTTCTTCACAAAAGGCAACTAGGATGAGCATCGGGTCGGTCGGGTCGGGCCAATTATGGCCCGACCCGAGCCTATATATGGGGATAAGCCCATGGGTCAGGCTTGGGTCGGGCTTAATTCCCAAAAATCAGCCCAAGCTCGGCCCCGGCCCACACGTCTTTGGGCTGGGACTGGGTTAAGCCAGCTTGCTTTGGCTCTAGCATAATTTATATGACCAAGAGATGGTTCAAAAACTCTGTTAAAATCTGTAATTTATAACTTTTAAAGTACACTTAATTCAAAATTCTATATCAAGGTATAATCTCAGTTAGATAGACCTAGCTTTCTCCAGCTAATGCTAAAAACTAAAATTTATGAGTAAACAGCTTCATCCTGATACGATATACGTATAAATGAATGGTTAAAAATCTTTTAAGAAGTTGATGTATATAATTATAAACCAGCAATAACATGAATTCCAAGGATACAAATATCATACAAAATTCTAAAATTAATGTCAAACACTACATATGAAACCCGGCATTCAGCACATTTAGTTCTAATTGATAAAAAACAGATAGAATAAAGCGGATCCCCGAAATTGTATAAATAGTATCTTTTAATAATAGCACCTGACAATCAGTAATACTAGACAAAAAATTGCTGCAATACAAAGGGTAAGGAAATTCAAGAGGTGGACTGGTGACGCAGTAGGAAGCATTGGGAAGCTGGTCCTTTACAGGCTGAGGTTGCAAGTAGTCCTGCTTAGGGGTGAAGATCATATTCCTCCAGCCATATATTTCTTTCAAATCCCAAAAGAAGCAAAGGTTAAAGGTATGAAAGATATATAGAACCCACGAATCCCCACTAAACTGCACATTGATCTCTCACTTCAAGGAATACAAATACAAAAAAGCCACAAGTAACTGAATCACTCAAAACTTTAAGCCTAAAAAAACACTGCCAAGTCCCAAATCACTGTGACAACAAGAAAAGTCTGAACGAAAGTGCCTTTCCTCATAGATCCACAAAGGAATCTCTCCTGCATCAACCTTAAAGGATATGCCTCTCAAACATAGGAACATGTCAATTGGAGGGTGATGGATGTAGCGGAGAACGAGAGAAAGGGCACCTAAGGAAGAAGGAGATGTAGTGTCTCAACTGGTTTGAGAGGGCGGCAGAAGGAGGGAAGGATGTGGAGTGGGTCAGGAACGACTGCTGATCGATAGGACAAGGAATGGTCGAATGGTTGGGTTTCTTTTGTGGTCGGGGTTTGCTGCAGCAAGAGGGAGGCAGAGGCTTGCTGTAAGGTTTCAAACCTACATTTCAGATCAAACTATCAAAGGGGCTTCAAGTCTCTTGATTTGGGCCATGCCGAGCTTCTTGGAATTGGGTTTAAGGCAGGCTGAAGGGGCTTGTGGACCGGTTGGTCCTCGTTCTTTGAGTTCGGGCTAATTGGAGCCTGATCCTGGGCCGGTTACATAAATGGGTCAAAAAAGGTCCAAGCCCGCTCGTTTAAAGCTCGGGCTCGGGCTTGGATGGGTTTCAGTAGGTCTAGCATCATGTTGGGCTAGACAGACCCTTCCAATGCTGAACCCTAAAGGCAACTAATCTACGTGGTGAAGTCTGCCACATATCGGAGGGAGTCTCAAGTATGTAAGTGGTAGGCATGCTCTCTAGGTTTGTAAATCTGCCTTACATGCCATTGCCTCCTTCAGAGGTGGAGACGTGCCAAAGGGGACAAATGCAGATTCAACCCTATTGAATAGGGAGTCCTGGAACATCTCCAAAAGCTCTAAAACCATGGAATCCCCCCTAAACTTATGTATACCTCCCTCCATGAAGAAAATCACATCGTCATACTGCAAATACTAGGATGGAAGCTCCCTGTGTCTGTAACATGTGCAAATTTCCCCTTAACTAGCCGCTCCACTATTACTGAGAGTGCATCTGCCACGACCACAATTAGAAGAGATGCAAGAGGGAAAACTTGCATGATCCCTCGCTTAGGTTGAAAGAAAGCTCCTTTCGACCGACCATTCACTAGAAACGAACATGAAGCTGTTGTGAACCACCTATAAATCTGGGCAATCCAAATACTCATGAAGCCGCAATGAGAGATTAATGCAAACTATATTTCTTGTCTACGTAGTCATATGCTTGGAGAAAGAAACCCCTTGACTTTACATCTTTACTTGCACCTTGCAAATATATTTATTTGTGTGATTCCTTGTTTTGCCTAGGGAAATTGTGTTATGGGATGATCCTACTTTGGCTACCCTTGTATCTTCTTAAGAAATCAATGTGAACTTGGGGACTTGAATGCTGATGGTGCTCTGGGGCCTGATGTTTTTCTGCTCTTCTTCTACCGGGAATTTTGGGAGCTGTTGAAGGAGTTTCTGGAGCTGCTGAATGAGTTCAGGATGGGCAACTGTGGTTTTGAGAAGGTCAACAGAGCTCTCCTGTTCCTTCTTCCCAAGAAGGAGCACCCGATGGGGTGGACGTTCGGATATGCAGGAGATGGGTTCCGAAGCGGGGTGTAAGCGGGGTCGTCTTCAGAAGCGGGTGTGGGTTCCGAAGCAGCTCGGTTCTCAGCGGCCACGGGATGATCGCGGTCCCTCTTTCGGTGCCACTCGTCATGTGAACCTTCGCTCGCATGATGATAGCGGGGAAGAGTGGGTGAAGGTGTCTCATTCTAAGTCCGGAAGACGCTGCTTCCGCTGCGCTGGTCGTGGTCATCTGGCGTCTGCATGCTGGGCTCCCCCTCGGTGCTTCCGGTGCGGAAGGGTTGGTCATCGTTCGATTTCTTGCAGGTCGGGGAGCATGGATCTTCGGCATCAGAAGCTCTCCTCTCGGTTGGGGGGCCCCTTCCGCGGTCGTGGTTCATCCGCCTTGCTGGACTCTCGTTCTTTTGCTCAGGTGGTTTCCGGGGACGGTGGTGGCACTGTCGACAAGGGTAAGAGCATTCGACCTCCTCCCTCGCTCGGCTCTGGCGGTTTTGGGGTTCCTCGAGCTTCGGGGATGCATGTCTCTCAAGGTATACCAACAGAGCGGAGGCAGCCTGGCTCGGCTCGGCGAGGCGACCACTCGCACGCTCGTGAGTATCATGCGCCTGGGAACGCGGCTGGAGTTTCTTCTCAGGTGCCGGCTACGGCGAGGTTCGGTCCAAAGGCGCTGGGTGACAAATTTGGCGTGGCGATTGGCGTGGTGCAGCGGCCGGGCATGGACCATGAGGTGATACGTTCTGCTACTTTGCTTCTCCTGGGCGAGGCCTTTTCGGGGGACTTCTTATTCTTGGATGACTTTCGCTGCTGTGTTCGAGGGCTCTCCCCGGAGCAACGGGAGACCCTCCTTAGTCGTGCTGATGCCTCTATCGTCAAATGGCGACGGCCTCGGGTTGCGGATGGGGCGAGTTTCGGCTCCGAACTATGCGTCGTGGAGGTTCGCGGCGCTCCATTCCTTTCTCGCTCGGTTCATTGTCTATCTAAGATTATCGGCGGTTGGGGTCAGGTGATGGCTATTCTGGACGACGGCCTGACCCCCGGATCTGATTGGTCTTGCACGAGGATTCTTGTGGAATGCTCTTCTACCCTTTGCCACTCCATGACTGGCAAGGTTCTCTTCGAGAAGATGTGTATTGGCAGTTGGTCATTCAAGCTCGAGTTCTACTTCCCGTCGCCGGACGCTCCGGCGCAGCCTTCACCGATCGCCGTCTGCGGCTCCTTCTCCGATGCTGGCTTCGGCGGTTCGTCTTCCAAGGAACACGTGTCACTTTGCAGGGATATTATCGAAGCGTCGCGCATGCATGGCGAACTTTCTGAAACGTCGCCTGGGCTTCGTTTCGCGTGGGAAGCTGGAAGGGCGCCTTCTCACATGCCTGGGGGCCTTTTCGAGAACGATTCGCTATCGGGAGATTTATCTGCTGTTCCCGATCCTCTGGACAACGGGCTGGTCTCGGGTTGTGCGGTGGCGGTTCCTATTCCTTTATCCGGGTCGGATCTTCTTCATTCGCGGAGCCTGACGCGGGCGGCACCTGACTCGGTTACTATTAGCGGTCCACTTATTTGCTATTCAGATTATCCTTGTCCTCTTCCGGTCTCAGCGGTGCCCTTGTATCAGACGCTCTCCTCCGAAGACTTTTCCTCATCTTCATCCAGTTCCGCGCCTCTTCTGATCTCGCTGGGCTCGGAGCCCTCGGGGGCCGTTTCCCCGGCCGCTGCTGGTATGTTCTCTCAGCCCATTAGCCATCCCTCTTTCTCTAATTGGACTTCTAGGTCTGGTGGCGAGCCATTGGCTTCATCGTCGAACGCTCCGGCGGATTCACCGTCCCGCTGTGCTACTTCTTGGGGTGCTTGGAATGTTATGTTTGCTTCCCCGGCAAGATATGGAATTGTTTATTCTCGACGCCTGGAGCCGTCCTTCGAGGGCCCCTCTTCTTCGCCGCTTCGCGAGGCTGTGGCGGAGGCGGCAGGGCTTCGTCGGGCGGGTCAGCGCCGTGCTCAATTGTAGCTGTGCGCTGGTCTGCGGTCACTTTTTGGGGCCCTTTTTGTATTATTTAATGAAGTTACTTTCTTGGAATGTTCGTGGGCTGGGTGACCCGTTTCGTCGCCAGGCTTTGGGCTCGCGTTTGCGCGATTGGGACTGTGATGTCGTATTCCTACAAGAATCAAAACTCTCTGGTGTAGATGACGCCCTGTGGAAATCTTTTGGGGCGGGGCCTGTCGACGCTTTTTGCTCCTTGGACGCGGTTGGCGCTTCTGGTGGTGTTATTGTTGCTTGGCGATCTTCAAGATTTTCTTTCGCATGTTCTCGTTTGGGTCGTCACTCTATCACTGTCATCCTTGTTCATGCGGACTCTAATGCATAGCCTCAAATTTCAGCGAAATTCGGTCGAATTTCTGTCGAATATCGATATCCAGTCGAAATCGAAATTTGACCGAAATGGCCGAAATGACCGAAATATGGGGGTCCTAGTACAAAAAATGACAGAAATGACCGAAATTTCGGTCGAAATTCCACCGAAATTCCATCGAAATTCTGTTTTGGTCGATACCGAAATGGTGACCGAAACCGACATTTAGGGCCTTGCTCTAATGTTTCTATGGCTTTCACTTGCGTTTATGCGCCTTTATGCCACCTTGCCCGTCGTTTCTTATGGGAGGATCTACATGGTGATGCTGCAGCTTTGGGGGAAATTCCTTGGATTCTGGGGGGGGATTTTAATGTTACTTTGCTCTCAAGTGACCGCCCTCGTGGTAGGGGGGGAAGGGATCCCGGCTCAGGCGAATTTTTGGACTTCATCCATGACTTGGCTCTTGAAGATCTGGTGGCAAGAGATATTATCTACACATGGCGTAATAACTCATCTCGATCCCGCCTTGACAGGTTTTTTGCAAACTCTGGTTGGATGGATGCTTTCCCCCTGTGTTCGGTTTCCTCTCGACCGAGGTCTTTTTCAGATCATACTCCCATTATTTGGGAAGCTGGCGATTCCTCCCGCCCGCGTGGTATTTTTCAATATGAGAGGAGTTGGTTGCTGGAGCCTGATTTTAATGATATGGTGCGGAATCATTGGTCCCAGACTTCATTTCCTGGTGATGCGGCTCGCCGCTTTGATCTTAAGCTCTCGTCCCTTCGTCGCGTTCTCGCCTCCTTTAAAATTAACACTCGTCAGGCAAGACTCTCTACTCGCAATGAGGCTGAAGCGGTTATTCTTCGCTTGGATCGTATTGAGAACGATAGGGAGCTATCCCCGGGGGAACTATCTGAACGATCTTCAGCTATGCATCTTGTCTCGGAGGATGACAGGAAAAAGGCCATTGAGTGGAGGCAGCGTTCACGGATTCGTTGGATCAAGGATGGAGACGCTAATACTTCATTCTTCCATCGGGTCGCCAGTGCGCGTAAGCGTGCTAATTGTATTTCCTCCCTTGAAATTGGGGGCATTTTTATTCAGGGCGATCGCGAGCTGGGCTCGGCTTTGGTTAACCATTTCAAAAATTTCTTCGATCGTCAGCCTTCTTCCTCCTGGCGCTGGACGGCCAGAGGGGTCCCCTCGCTCGCCAGCTCGGATGCGACTCTTTTAACTCGACCTTTCACGCTTGATGAGCTTAAGGGGGCGGTATGGGACCTTAACGTTGACGCCTCCCCTGGTCCCGATGGTTTCCCCATCTCCTTTTATAGGGACTTCTGGGATATTATCGCCAAGGATGTTTTGGATGTGGCGCTCGAATTTTGCGAGGGAAACCGGGGCTTCAACAGGATTAATCGTGCCAACATGGTCCTCATTCCGAAGTCCCATGGGGCTACCCGTATTGAGGACTTCCGCCCAATTGCTATCTCCAATGGCATCTATTTAATCATTGCTAAGGCTTTGGCTAGGCGGCTTGCTCCCCTTCTTGGCTCTCTCATTTCTCCCGCCCAGGCCGCTTTTGTCCAAGGGAGGCAAATCTCGGATTGCTTCGTGCTTGCCTCCGCGATTATTGATGGATGGCACAGAAATGGTACGAAGGGGATTCTATGGAAAATTGATTTTGCTAAGGCCTATGATTCCTTGGACTGGCGTTTCTTATGGTCGGTTTTAAAGTCCCGGGGCTTCCCCCCGCTGTGGATTTCATGGGTTAGACGATGTGTTACTACCGTCTCCTTCTCCATATCTCTTAACGGCCGGCCGGCTGGGGGCCTTTTCCAGCCTCGCAGGGGGGTTCGTCAGGGCTGCCCCCCTGCCCCTCTTCTATTCGTTTTGGCGGCCGACGTGATGCCTCGTATGATCCAGGGTGTGGCCAATGCTGGGCTTACTCGCGGTTGTTCTATGGGTAATTTTCATATTCCCCTACTTCAATTTGCGGATGACACCCTTTGCTTTATTGAGGGGGACCGGACTCAGGCCTTGGGGATGGCCACTACGATACAACTTTTTTGCGAGATGTCGGGGCTCCGCATCAATGGAGCCAAATCGAAGTTTGTGCCTTTTGCTCTGTCTCCATTGGAGGCTGGGGATTGCTCCTCTATCTTGGGGGCATCCCTCGGAGATCTGCCGCTGGAGTATCTGGGATTACCGCTCTCGTTGGGCCGTGCGCGCTTGCGTGATTATCAGAGGGTGGTGGAGAAGGTGGAGTCCAGGTTGGCAGGTTGGCGTGTGTCGCTGCTCTCCAAAGGTGGTCGTTTGGTTCTTATTAAATCTGTCCTTTCGGCTATTCCCATCTACTTCTTATCGGCTCGCGGCTTGCCGAAGGGGATCCGGCTGCGCTTAGGGTCCGTTTGGTTGCAGGGTTGGACAGGGTTGGGTTGGGCAGGGGTAACCCTGTGAATAGTAAACTGTGAGGAGGAGAACCCTGTTTGGTTGCAGGGCCAACCCGGGTTGGGCCAAGCCAACCCTGCCCAACCCTGCAACCAAACGAGCCCTTAGAGAAATGTATGAGGGGCTTTCTATGGGGTAAGAATGGAATTGGTAGAAGAGGGATGCATTTGGTGGGGTGGGATGACATTTCGCGTCCAAAACGCGACGGGGGTCTGGGCGTTCGGCGGTTGGAGGTGGTGCGTGATGCTTTGCTTCTCAAATGAGCGATGAGGCTTTTAGGTCGGGATGAGAGTTTGCTGGTGCAATGCGTTCGCGTGGCGGCTGGGAATGCCTTTGATTCCGTTTTTGGCGGGCACTCCCATGGAATCTTTCCCTCCTTTTGGCGCGATGTCTTCTCTGTCTTCAACTGTAACCGATCCCTGTTTAGGCCAGCTCTCGGCGATGGGAACTCTTTCAGATTCTGGTCGGTGGATTGGTCTGGTAAGGGTATATTCATGAATCTCTTTCCTCGTCTTTTTGCGTTGGCCAGGGATAAACTTGCATCGGTGGCTTCGTGCTGGTGCGATGGCGCCTGGTGCCCTATTTTGATGGACAATCTTTCTGATCAGCGGCTGCTTGACTTCTCCGCTATAATGGCTCTCCTTGTGGATGCTCCTACACCATCAAGGGGCCGTGATCACTTTGAATGGAAGGAAGGGACCTTCAGCTCACGGAAGGCTTATTTCTCTATTCTTCCCACCGTCGTGCCTTCGGATGCGGCTTTTCTAAGCCATTGCAAGCTCATTTGGGATCTCAAGCTACCAGAAAGGATTGGCATTTTTCTGTGGATTCTTAGGCGTGGAAGATTGCTTACTCGCGATCGCTGCGCCTCGATTTTCCCGAATCTCACGGCCTTGTGTGGTCTATGCGGTTCCGATGTTGAGACGCCCAGCTATCTTTTCCTTCACTGCAACCTCGTGCGGCCCATTTGGGATGACGTGGGATGGGTGAATCGTTCCGCGATTGAGGATTTCTGGGAGAGCTTATCTACCGCTGCTAATCGCCCGAGGGAGGAAAGACTTATTCCCATTGCGCGTATCTGGAGTATATGGCTGGGAAGAAACAAATTGTTTTTTGCGGGGCAGAGATTTTATAAGAAATATATTTGTATCGCTGCAAATCGCTTTTGTAATGATTGGTCATCCGTGTAGCGTCTTTGGGGAGGCGGATGGTATCCTTTTTGATATCATCTACCTTTACTTTTTGTTTTCTTTCCCACTGTAAGTATTTTCTATCTTCTTCCTTAATAATATGGGGCGAACACCTATGAGTGTCTCCCCCTCTTTTGAGTGTCAAAAAAAAATCAATGTGAACTTGAAAGGAAATTCTAGTAGTTGACCCCCCCCCCCCCCCCCCCCCCCCCCCCCGCACCAATGAGAATGTCTCTGAAATGCGCTGTACTCACTGCATAATAATGTATATATGAAGAACATCGATGAAAGAAAGATTACTATTGCTCTTTTTGGGGCTAATTGTATCCTTCAAGAATGAACTCAAAGAATAGGCGGTCCAAGAAAAGCTTTTAAAGGTCTGAAGTAAGCATGGACAAGAAGTAAAAGCGGAATTTCAAATGTGTAAAACTATTAACGTGATCTATATTGGTCTGTGGGAAGTAAGTGTTATCAGATTTTGCCAAGTCCACCCAGAAAGCAATAGGTCATTCTTGCATCACTTCCTTGTACAATACTTGCCCTAAGATTTTAAAGCTCTTTTCTTTTCCAACCCTCTTATTTGTACATTTATTACTAGCAAGTCATGTTGAGATGTCAAACGCTCTTGCGGGATTACTTTGCAGACTTTGCAGCTCAATCAATATCTTCTCTTCATCACGAAGTAATGTATTTGTGTTTTAATTGGGCTATTCTTATAAGTAATTTATACCCCTCCATCTTCTTGAAGAGAGTGTTTGATGTGAACATAACATAGGCTGTTACAAAATCCAGAAGACTTTCTCTCTTCATTTCTAACCCCAAAGCTATGTCTCCCATGAACACTAGCATACCGAGAGCGCCATTTTTCACTTGTCTATTGAAACCTGCACTGATGCAAATCATCTCTCTTTGCACAGTCTTTATCCAAATCCTCCCAAAATTTTTGTTTAATCCTTTCTTCTAAACCAATTAGTTGTACTTAAACTAAGATATTTAGGATTTCTTATGCAAGCACCGATTTTAGCAAAGTATGATACTCAAATCTTTAATTCTCAACCACACTTTTCTTCAAATCTATATAAACAACCACTCCCCATTTTGTCTCTTGAAGGCATAGCACTTGATTCTTCATTCTTTCCATCGTATCTACCAACTCCATCGATTTGCCGATCAAAGTGCCAATATTCAAGGCATAGCACTTGATTATGCATTCATCTTGCGAGGACCTTTGCAAATTTTGGACTGCATTTAGACCACAATGCAATAGAACTAGCTTATTTACTCGCATGTATTCCTCATACGAGAACCCTGATAAATTTTGAACTACATTATGATAGCGATGCAGCGGCCTTTGCTAACTTCTCATTTCATTGGTGTGTGCAGTGTGTCTTTAGTAGAGAACACATCAACAAAATCCAAATATCTACTGAAATCCATGTTGAAAAATCCGATTGTTTGAGGAAAGTTCCTTATCAATGTTGTACAAAATACAAAATAAGGAACTTTCCTGTACAGTTTTATGTTGGCTCTTAGCTACCTGACGCAACCCTCCTCATTTACCCAAGCTTGGGATCGGCCATGATTGTCGGCTACCTGACGCAATCCTCCTCGTTTACACAGGCTTCTATAATCACCAATCTTAGAAAAATCATGTAGTAGAGCATAAATAACTTTAAATTAGTGGGCGAGAAGCCTCCAAAGAATCCCGAAAATCCCTGAAATTGTGTAAGAAAGGACATTGGCAGAAGCTCTAAGTTAGAATGTGGGAAATAGGAAACGGAACGCCTTCCAATAAAATATGCAAGTAATCTTTACTGTTGGTGATGTGTCGCCGTCATGACTTTATAGCATCGTTATATTACCGATATATCACCGACATCAGGGAAAAAGATATATGGAGCGCTATTGATTCCGAGGAGATGGTGATAGAGACATATTGATGATATGCCACCTATATGTCGTGACATTTGATGCTATGAGAGACTATGGAAGCACTGTAATTAAAGCTCGGATCTCCGACCTCCATCTTTGGTTATAGTGGAGATAAGAGTCAATGACTGATTATCTTATTCTAGATGGCTGACCTCGGGCACCTAGGCTAAAGAGTACGACGTAGGTTTTGAATTGATGCTAGTTAATTGACTCCACAATTGCTTTCTGGGGACATGAAGAATGTGTATCTGTAGGAGTTCTTAGAAGGTGTAGATTATTACTGCTATTTGTTCCAGGACAGAGGAGAGGCTAAAGTCTTCCATTTATTCCTTGGATTGGTAAGCACACTATTGAATATGTCCTTCTGATCCAGTTAGTTGGAACAATGGAGCCTAGCTTGCAATCAATAGCTTTCCTCCGTGAACTTAAAGAGAGAGATGTGAATAATTTTCTTCTTGTTTGTTACATATGCCTATGGTTTGTTATCTTCTTGTTTATTCATGTTATACCTGTGGGTTACTTTTCCTCGTCGACCTTCATATACCGTTACTTCCATGAGATCAAGTTCTCAGCTCAATTCCTTTATGACCTTATCCATTGTCCTTACAACCATTGGAAAAGAGTAGGACATCTCAGAGCAACTTTCTTTCTCCGTGGAGATGGATGAAGGCCTATTTCAGATCCAAGACGAGTCATGTGAAAGATACTTGCTCGTGACTACGCTGGTTGAGACTAAGTGTAGCTAAGTAATAACTAAGCAATGGACATTTGTGGCAACTCTTTGAATGATGCCTTCCCTATTTCCTAACTGAAGAGCGTACCATGCCTTAGACTTCTGGGTGTTGGATTCTCAAGACTATTGCTCTGAATAAATAAAGACCAAAGAGGTGCTTGGTGGACAGTCCGCAGTCTGATTGTGGCATGGTATTGTCATCCTGATGGATGCCTATTCATCTATCAAATAACATCCAATGCTTGGCGAAGAAATTCCCTTTTTTGCACCACATAGTTAAGGGAAGCTCCTCAAATTTTTTTCATTTTTTCATTTTTCTTATTTCTTCCCCTTTGAGTATTCATTTATTCTATTTTTTAACCTCGGACATTCTCTCTCCTGCATAAGAAAGGTCTAGCGGTCTCATAATAAAAACATAGAATGTTGTCAGACTTAATTGTCAGGACTGCATTTGTTTGGTTGAGTAATTTCCAGTTTATTGTTTGTTCTAAAATTTTTAATTTATAATTTAACGTCCCTTGATTCTTTAAGATGTAATCAGAAGCTTGTTATTGCAAGCTAATTATTGCTTTGCCAAAATTGCATACTGAAAAGCTGTTAACGGTGGCAGAGATTTATTCAACTTTTTTGCTTTGGCCGGAGCTGGCATTATTTGGCTGACAAACTTTTTGCAGTTAGCATTTTGCCAAAAGTAGTTTACATATAGTATGACATAACCATGAAATTTGTTTTTTGCTTCTATAATGGTTACTGAATCTCCTGTGCAGTTTTTTTTGTCAACTTATTTTATGAGTATTTATTTTTTGCTGTCGTGCCTGGTTTAGTGCCTTACGTGTTTCACATTGTTCTGCAGGTTTGCAAGCATCCATTTTCTTTTTCCCCTGTTTATGCTGAGAATGCTCCTTCTAGGCTGCCCTTGCAGGAATTTGTGGTTGGGATTGCTATGAAAGCTTGTCATGTGCTGCAGTTCTTTGTCCGACTAGCTTTTGTTATATCTGTATGGTTGCTCATAATACCTTTTATCACATTCTGGATATGGAGATTAACATTTGTCAGGAGCTTTGGAGAAGCACACATGCTATTCTTAAGTCACGTATCTGCTCCTCTGATACTTACTGACTGCCTACACGGATTTTTACTTTCTGCAAGCATTGTATTTATCTTTCTTGGAGCTACTTCTTTGAGGGATTACTTTAGGCATCTCAGAGAACTTGGGGAACATGAATCTGACAGGGAAGATGAAGGGAACGAAAGAAATGGTGCACACGCATTAAGGAGACTGCCCGGGGCAGCAAATCGGGTAAATGCTGATGATACAAATGGTGAAGATGTAGGGGGAGCCCAAGGAATTGCTGGGGCGGGCCAACTTATTCGAAGGAATGCTGAAAATGTTGCTGCTCGTTTAGAGATGCAGGCCGCTCGCTTGGAAGCACACGTAGAGCAGATGTTTGACGGTTTAGATGATGCTGATGGGGCAGAAGATGTACCATTTGATGAGCTTGTGGGCATGCAGGGGCCTATATTTCATTTAGTGGAGAATGCAATTACCGTAAGTTCTTTCTTTCTCTCATTGCATGGTTATTTTATTCTTCTTAGTAATTTATGTTGTTTCAGACTTATTTTGGAGTTTGTAAACTCGGATTTTGAAACCTGGTTACCAAATTGAAGGATTTTATCATCATAGCTTCTGCAACTCTTTTGGTGCACAATTATCTGTTCATATGTATCATATTCTCATTACAGAACATGATTTTGTGTATCTATACAAAATTAGATGGACTTTTTAAGTTGATTTGCTCCTAACTTTTCTAATCTCCCCTAGGTTGGAGTAGTTGGAAGGAAAATGTATACATGCTTTTTGCTCCTTGTTTTCATTGGCAAAAATGATGCTAATTGTTCGATTGAACTTTAGATGTCACCATGCGTGGATACAATAAACCAAAAACAATAGAATCACATAACAAGAAAGAAGCTTGGATTTACATGGAACCTTACGTCACAAGGAGCAGGATGAAACCACATTAGAAAGCCACTAAGGATTATTTCTATTCAATTTCTCAAAGATTACAATGGATGTATGGTTTAAATATATCCGCACCAATCCAAAGTCCCATCAATAGTCGGTATTGGACTAAATATGCGATCAATGTAATTAAATCTTGGAATGATCCATCTACTTAATCAACAAATCAATCCTTTTATTATTCTTAACACCCCCCTCAAGTTGGATAATGCAATGCTCGGTTTGGACAAATAGAAAAGACAATTACAAACTAGATACATGATAACTCATACTGCATCGACGCAACGCATACTTTGCTTGTTGCTCCTGATGATAATGCTTCTTAGGTCGTGTTGATGAGGAGGAATTGAAAGATTGGAGTACAAATGATGATCCCTTGAACAATCTGGATAGATAATTGACTCGTCTAATCTGTGTCTGCATCAACGCAACACATACTTTGCTTGTTGCTCCTGATGATAATGCTTCTTAGGTCGTGTTGATGAGGAGGAATTGAAAGATTGGAGTACAAATGATGATCTTTTGAACAATCTGGATAGATAATTGACTCGTCCAATCTGTTTCTGCATCGATCAGAGTCATCGATACTACAACGAGTCTTCTTCATGAAGTATTTTGGCCCACAACATGTCTCCTTGTTGGGAGACAGCTCCATCTCTGAAGGACCAAACAAAAACTTATCGTGGGAATATCCAGATCTTGGAAAAGGGGTCGCTCTCATAGGAACCTCAGAGTTGGTTCTCTTATGAGAACCTTGGAAGGATCTCATATTGGAGTCGTCGCCTTCAATTGGTCTCTCTACGGATATCTATGGAAAAATTAGCAACTCTTATATAGAGTACCTCAAACAGAGTTAGAGCATGAAAAATCTACTCAACACTCTCCCTTTCTCTCAAACTTATTGGAAACACGATGATATAAATAGAAAAGACGCTTAATTACAAACCATGGAAGGTCATATCGATATCGATATCGTTTCGATATCGTATCGATACGATATTTCGACGATATATCGCCGAAATATCGCCCATATCGACAAGCCTTTGTGAAGAAAATGCATGGAAATCGGGATATATCGCCGTATCGGTGCCCATATCGGTACCATGTCGATATCGATATATCAGCGATATATCGCCGATATATCGCGATATTTCCTTCCATGTTACAAACTAGATACATGATAACTCATACTGCATCGACGCAACACATACTTTGCTTGTTGCTCCTGATGATAATGCTTCGTAGGTCGTGTTGATGAGGAGGAATTGGAAGATTGGAGTACAAATGATGATCCCTTGAACAATCTGGATAGATAATTGACTCGTCCAATCTGTGTCTGCATCGATCAGAGTCATCGATACTATAACGAGTCTTCTTCATGGAGTATTTTGGCCCACAACATGTCTCCTTGTTGGGAGACATCTCCATCTCTGAAGGGCCAAACAAAAACTTATCGTGTGAATATCCAGATCTTGGAAAAGGGGTCGCTCTCATAGGAACCTCAGAGTAGGTTCTCTTATGAGAACCTTGGAAGGATCTCATACTGCAGTCGTCGCCTTCAATTGGTCTCTATACGGAGATTTATAGAAAAATTAGCAACTCTTATATAGAGTACCTCAAACAGAGATAGAGCATGAAAAATCTACTCAACACTCTCCCTTTCTCTCAAACTTGTTGGAAACACGAGGATACTCAACCAACTTGGAAGAACAAGTGAAGAGATGAGGTTCAAATTAGATATTTCTCTTTTTTTCATGTCCGTTCCAATCATTCGCCCTTTTAATCTTATTTTTTAACGCAAATGCATTGTCCCAATTTTTAAAATTTTGCTGACTCTATTCCTTTTTGTCAACACTTTTTTTTTGTTGGTGGCTCTCGTTTTAACAATAGCTCTTCAAAATTTTCATTGCTTTTTCGGTAAACAGAGCATGACTTTTAGGTGTAAATGAATCATATCAGAATCATGGGACTATGTTTTTTTGATGGCTTACCTTTTCTTGCCTTTTGATTTTTGCAGAACATCATTGGAATAAATGGCACCCTATTTGTGCATTCTACTTCGTTGCCCTCTTCCCTCTGATAACTGATAAGGCATTCTTGAAATTCTGCCTGAATTTGAACATTTTTTGCGTTTGGTGGTTGATGATGGAGAATCATCTGCTTTTGGGTTGATATTTAGTCTGGATTGGGTCACCTTTGCGACTGCTTCCCTAGACTATGCACCATTGCCAAGGACCGTCTTATCACTGTGGCACATGCATGGACGGAGGGTATGCGGTCCCCTTCATTCAGAGCATTTTTCGGATCAAAGGATGCCGTATTTCTTGTGTTTGATGTGGACCTTTGGGATAAAGGGTCCAACTTTTGGGAGGGACCATTGGATGTGGCCCATGTAGGCCGACAATCGATTCTCGGTGAAGAAGGCGTATGGAGTCTTTACGTTGTCAGATGCTTCCACTCAGGATGAACTACACCACGACTACATGTTAATTTGGAAGAGCTAGGTTCCACAGAGAATGAATATATTTTTGTGGCTTGCTATGCACACACGTTTGATGACAAAGGAGCACATGGAGAAATTTTTGGATATCAAGGATGAATCTTGCCTGAGGTGTAACTGTGTTGTCGAAGATCTGGAGCCCCTATTCTTCGGATGTACGTTATTAGATCATGCTTGGGACATGGTCGACATATCTCGGCTTCGAACAGAGGATTGCAATGTTTTCTGGACGTCGGTCAGGAGGTTTTGTGGTAACTTGAAGGAAGATAGTTCCCTCCTTTTTGCTATGTTATAGGCCATTTGGATGGCTAGGAATGACTCTATTTTCCATAGTCAATGCTTTTACTATGAAAATGTACTAGACCATTGCAAGGCTCTTCATTCGTCTTGGACTATTGTAAGGGTCTTGTCTTTAACCACACAATGGATACTTTAGGTCGGTCCTATCTTGGGGCTTCACCATTTCCTTCCTAACAAAAAGAATAAAGGGCCTATGGCGTAGATATCACTTCAGTCTCTCCTTTTTTACTTTTTAATCTTAGCCCACTTTTATTCCAATTTATTTTCTCAATCAATTTTCTCATCTTTTTCTTCATGGAAGATGGAATATATGGAGTGCACAATTGATGAAAGCAGTGGTTAAGAAATTAAGGCGAAGACTTGAGAAGATAATATTCAGAAGAAAGTTTCGTTTAGATACTTGGGATCTAGTTTGCAACATGATGGGGAAATCAATGAATATGTTACTCATATAATAAATGCAAGTTGGCTAAAGTGGAGAGGAGCCTTTACTATTCTACATGATAAGAAAATTCCTTTGAAATCAAAGGAAAGTATTACAAAGCAATTGTGAGACATGCTATACTCTATGGATCTGAATGTTGGCCTGTGAATCGTAGACATGTGTAGAGAATGATAGTAGCAAAAATGAAAATGCTATGGTGGATGTGTGGTTATATATACGAAAAGATCAGATTCAGAACGATGCGATCATAAGGAATGTTAGTGTAGCTCTGATAGAGGACAAGATGAGAGAAACCTTTTAACTATTTGCAAAGGAAGTCGGCTGATGCATCCATTAGAAGATGCAAGATTTGTGATGTTGAGCCGACTAAGAGAGGACAATGAAGACTCAAGAAGTGTCGAAGGAGACTATCTGAAGGGATCTTTGTTTTTTGGATTTAAGAGTGAGAATGACCCAAGATATTTCGAATGGAGGCAAAGAATCCTTATAACCGACCCTACTTAGTGTGGAAAAAGTCTTTCTTGTTTTTCTTCTTGCATTTTTTCAACCCATCTTTTTTTATGTGGGCTTTTCTTTTTTTTCGTCAGCCATTTTATTTTATATGCCGCATTTTTTGCTTCTAATGGTACAACAAGCCATCTATAGAGAGAAATCCCAAAATTGCCTAAAAACATAAATGGTCACTAAGCCCAACAAGGCATTGTGTACATGTTTCTTTGTCTTCGACTCTTCGTTACTTTGGGTTCTCGATGGGTGAGGATGAACCCATTGACGAGTTGCAACCATTGCCATTTGCATCTTCTTGCGACATTGTTGCCGTTCACTTCTTGCACCGTCACCACTCCTCTTCTCCATCGTCATCGCTAGGCAATCTCCACGAGTATCGCCATCTTCTGCAAACTCTGAATGGGAAACCAACTCTTTCGCCTAGAGTTCCTCTTATATCGACTTGGATCGATGTTTACTTGGAACTCAAAGCTTCCTCGTGGAACCATTCCGACTGTTGATTTGCTTCTCCAATCACTACTGTCGCTTGGAGGTAGATGGCGACATTGTTGGATCGTTGTTGGATATGGGGTTTTATTGGAAACCGATGGCAAAGCCCCATCGATGGTGCCGTGCATGGTGTTGGATGTACGGGCAATGGAGCCTTCTTCCTTACCGTAACTTCTAACGTTTGAGAACCCATCTTCAAGTAACTTAGTTGATCTCTAATTGATCTCAATGCCGTTGGATCTCATTACCAGATCTTGAAGTCTAGAGGAACATGAGGAATAAAAAAATATTGGAGATAGAAATTAGAATCTACTTGCTCTGATACCATGAGGAAATAAGAAGCAAAGAACTGCTGAATCACATAACAAGAAAGAAAGCTTGAATTCATGTGAAACCCTACTCCCTATGGAGCGTTTAATGAAACCACTGGAGAAAGCCACTTGGAGCTGTATCTTCTATTTAGTTTCTCATAGATTACATGGGCGTGGGGCTCAATTTTAGCGCCATCAAAACACCAAAACCCCATTAATAATTGGTATGCGACTAAATATGAGAGCAACGTAATTAGATCTTGGAGAGATCCAATTACCCAACCAACAAATCAACCCTTCACTATTCTTAAAGAATACACTATGCATGCAAGATTGCACACATCAAGAAGAGGAATGGAGGTCATTTAAGAGATATTTTAATAGTTTGTCTCAATCACCAGCGTACACCTAAGAATTGTTTGTAAAAGGAGGGGGATGTATGTATGGCAGCTCTTGTTAATTGCTTAAGAAGACAAAAAAAAACGTAATTGAGGGCAAAAGTTTATAAGGGGTAAATTAAAGGAATATTGTCAAAGAATTTTTATATCACCATAGATAATCGCTAATCTTTAGTTATCACCCTTCTTTCTGAAAAAAAAACGTAGCTCATTGTAAAGATGGGCAGTAGTTACTATACGTGCCAGGTTATAGTTGAATTTACTGCATTTGCAATAGTGGAAATAATGTATTTTAGTTAAGGGAAATTGTTTGTCTGTTTGATCCTTGGCAAATTCTGTGGTGGTTTAACTTTTTATGGACTGGATATTCGCAGTTGTGAATGCTTTCTGTAATTTATTTTTTCAGGTACTCGCTAGCAATGCAATATTCCTTGGAGTGATCATTTTTATACCTTTTTCATCAGGACGGCTAGTCTTATTCTATTTATCATGGTTTTTCTTATCGTCCTCTGGTCCTGTTTTGGCTAGTATGTCTCCGTTTACAGAGTCGACCCTTTCTCTGGCTAATATTACACTGAAGAATGCACTTACTTCTGTGAAGAACTTGTCTGAAAACCAAAATGTGGGCCTGCTTGGTGAAGTATCCGATGCAGTTGTCAATGCATTAAAAAACGGTACTGTTTCTGCTGAAGTTGCAAATATAACAAACAGTGTTGGCAAAGCTGTAGATTTATTGAAGGGGTCGAGTGTAGCATCATCTCGCCTTTCAGATTTTACAATTCTTGCAATTGGATATCTCTTCATATTTTTGTTTGTTTTCGCATACCTTGTTCTTGTTGCATCTATTCGTTACATGCGTGGAGAATCCATGGCATTTCGAAGGCTTAATGGAATATCTTCAATTATTGAAGCAGTCCCATCAATCTTCAGGCAGTGCCTGGCTGGCTTGAAGTATGCGATTACTATGGTTAAAGTTGTTTTTCTTTTGGCGATTGAACTCGGCGTTTTCCCATTGATGTGTGGGTGGTGGTTGGATGTCTGTACAATTAGAATGTTTGGAACTTCATTTTCACAGATGGTTGAGTACTTTTGGTTCTCACCTGTGGCAAGTTCTTTGATTCACTGGCTTGTAGGAATAGTATACATGCTCCAAATAAGTATATTTGTGAGCCTTCTTCGGGGGGTAAGTGCTTCATCTTTCTTGGCATATTGTACACGACTGGCTTAGTATTGCTTATTCTTCACCATTTCGTATTGTATCTTTAGGTTTTGCGTAGTGGGGTCTTATACTTTCTGAGAGATCCGGCTGATCCAAATTATAATCCATTTCGTGATTTGATTGATGATCCGTTGCACAAGCATGCTCGCCGTGTTCTGTTATCAGTTGTTGTTTATGGAAGCTTGATTGTCATGCTTATCTTTTTACCTGTCAAACTTGCTATGCGACTAGCACCCTCCATTTTCCCATTAGATATCGTGTAAGCTGCTGCCCTTCTTGGTGCTATCTACGAATATTTTCATATAAACTTGAGATCAAACATGATCACCGGGATATGTTGAATTTGCCTCCTTTTATTGCAGTCTCGCTGATCCCTTTACGGAGATTCCTGCAGATATGCTCCTGTTTCAGATATGTGTGCCTTTTGCAATTGAACATTTTAAGCCTCGGGCAACAATAAAATTCCTTCTCCATCAATGGTTCACGGTGGTTGGCTGGGCTCTTGGTCTGACCGAATATCTGCTGCCTGGTCCTGAGGATGTTGGTGGACAGGAAAATGGAAATGCAGAAAATGGAAGGAGGGGTGACTTGAATGATGCTCATCTAGCTGGGGCTGGACGACAAGATCGAGGTCTTGTACCGCCGGTTGCTGTTCAGAACTTTGACAGAAGAGGCCAAATGATCGGGAATGTTGATGTTGCTGAGGATTATGGTAGTGATGATCAAGCAGATTCTGAGAGGTGTCCTCTTCTTTCAAATACTCTTATTTATGTGTGTGTGTTCTCATCTTTCTTTTTTCTAGCTGGCAATGTACGGGGAGAAACCAATAAGAATAAAAAAATGAGAAAGAAACTGTAAAGTTTCTTTTTCTCTTGGATTGTTTGGAGCTTAGGCTCCCCTAGCTGTGAAAACATGCCTGGACGATTATGTATTTTTACAGATCTTTAGATTGTAGATACAACACGAAACTGGAGTTATCCCCGCAATTTGATAACTAGTGTAGTAGTGTTAGCCTAGGTTATAGGGTTATCTTTGGGTTTCGTGGTCTCTCGCATTAATCTTAATATAGGGCGATCCTGGTTTAGATGAAAGGACTAAACAAGCTTTTTGGGAGGATCTGGATAAGATTTTACAAGTAATCCCACAAAAGGAGATGGTTTGCATAGGTGGAGATCTTAATGGACATGTGGGAAAAGATGTTTCAGGGTATGCAAGTGTGCATGGAGGACATGGTTTTGGGGATAGAAACGAAGAGGGAAAAGTCATTCTGGATTTTGTAACTGCATATGATCTTTTCATAGCAAACACTCTTTTCAAGAAGAGGGAGGAGCATTTAATTACTTATAAGAGTGGCACAACTAGAACACAGATCGATTACTTTGTGTTGAGGAGAAGAGATCGGTTGTGTTGCAAAGATTGCAAAGTAATCTCTGGAGAGAGTTTGACAACCCAACATCGCTTGTTAGTCTTGGATTTACAAATAAAAGGGCTGGTGAAGAAAAGGAAGGTTCCTAAGATCACTAGAACTAGGTGGTGGAATCTTCCGCTGAAGCAATCAAGCTTCAGGGAGAAGGTTTTAGAAGACTTATCTTGGGATTGTAGCGGTAGTGCAAACGAGATGTGGGAGGCAGTAGCATCTTGTATCCGAAAGGTAGCTAAAGAGATGTTAGGCGAGTCAAAAGGAGGAGCTCCGGGTCAAAAGGAGGCTTGGTGGTGGAGTGAAGGGGTGCAGGAGAAGCTAAAAATTAAAAGAGCTTGCTTTAAAGCTATGTCTAAGGATAGAACAGAGGAAACTGTCACAGACTATAAAATAGCGAAGAAGGAAGCGAAGAAGGCTGTAAGCGAAGCTAAGTCAAAAGCTTATGAGGTTTTGTATAAAAATCTCAACTCTAAGGAGGGCCAGAAGGATATATTCAGGTTGGCCAAAGCAAGAGAAAGAAAGACCAAAGACCTTTCTCAAGTGAGATGTATTAAGGACGAGGAAGGTCATGTGCTTGTTCATCAGAAGGATATAGAGACTAGATGGGAGCAATACTTCCATAAAATTTTCATTGGAGAAGGAAATAGAGAGATCACTTTGGGTGATCTAGCTAGTAGTGAAAGTTACTTGAATCGTGCATGCTTTAGACGAATACAAAGAAAAGAAGTAGAGGAGGCTTTGCAGGTTATGAGACCTGGGAAAGGTGTTGGACCGGATGACATCCCTGTAGAAGTTTGGAAAGTTTTAGGTGAGCGTGGTTTGACTTGGCTTACGAATCTATTCAATGTTATTTGGCGAAGCAAGAAAATGCCTGAAGATTGGAGGAGTATCGTGGTGCCTCTTTATAAGAACAAAGGAGGCATTCAAAATTGTTCAAATTACAGAGGTATCAAGCTGATGAGTCACACTATGAAAATTTGGGAACGTGTGATCGAAAGAAGGTTGAGGCAAGTTTCCCAAATAAAAGAAAATCAATTCGGATTCATGCCAGGTCGCTCAACTATTGAAGCCATCCATTTGCTGAGGAGAACAATGGAGATTTATAGAGCTAAAAGGAAGAATCTCCATATGATCTTTATTGATTTGGAGAAGGCTTATGATTCCGTCCCACGAGAGATACTGTGGAGAGTTTTGGAGAAGAGACAAGTACATGTCCTATACATTAATCTCATAAAGGATATGTATGATAGGGCTTTATCTTGTGCAAGGACCCCGACGGGGAAGACTGACTATTTTGATATCAACATTGGTTTACATCAAGGTTCTGCTTTGAGTCCATTTCTTTTTACTTTGATTATGGACGAGTTGACAAGTCACATTCAGGATGAGTTACCTTGGTGTATGTTATTTGCTGATGATATTGTGTTGATTGACGAGACTATAGATGGAGTAAATGAGAAGCTTGAGGTTTGGAGACATGCATTGGAGACTAAAGGTTTTCGTATAAGTAGGGTTAAGACGGAATATATGGAATGCACCTTTGATGGAAGCAATGGTGAAGGAATCGAGGCGAAGATTGGTGATGATAACATCCAGAAGAGAGATTCTTTTAGATATCTGGGATCTATTTTGCAACATGAGGGAGAAATTGATGGAGATGTTACTAATAGAATAAATGCAGGCTGGCTAAAGTGGAGAGGAGCCTCCGCTGTTCTCTGTGATAAGAAAATGCCTTTAAACATTAAAGGAAAGTTTTGCAAAGCAGCCGTGAGACCTGCTATGCTTTATGGTTCTGAATGTTGGCCTGTGAACCATAGACATGTGCAGAGAATGGCTGTAGCAGAAATGAAAATGCTAAGATGGATGTGTGGACATACACGTAAAGATCGGATTCGGAATGATGCAATCAGAAAGAAAATTGGTGTAGCTCCGATCGAGGATAAGATGCGAGAAAACCGCTTAAGATAGTTTGGTCATTTGCAAAGAAGGTCAACTGATGCACCGGTTAGGAGATGCGAGTGTTGGGATGTTGAGCCGGCTAAGAGAAGGCGAGGACGGCCCAAGAAGTGTTGGAAAGAGACTATACGAAGGGATCTTAGTTTGCTGGATATATGTCCGAGATTGACCCAAGATAGATCTGAATGGAGGCGAAGAATCCATGTAGCCGACCCTACTTAATTGTGGGAAAAGGCTTTGTTGTTGTTGTTGTTGTATATTTTTTGCAGTATTTGGTGAACATGTTTTCTCAAAGCTAACATCCTTAGTAGAAAATGGTGATTACTTCTAGGATAATGGAAAGGTGAAAAGATTAGAAGGATTAGTTGTATATTGTAGCTCAAACCAGCGATAACCCCTTCTGTGGAATTTGCTCATGGCTGAAATAATGTCACTAGATTGTCAAATTTCAACAGTGGCCATTCACGTACTGGCTGTGTTCAACATATGCAAGCAATATATTTTGGAGGAGATAATGTTGGCTGAAATAAATCTTGAAACAGTCAAAATCTAAGTGTCATATTCTCTAGTACCCATCCAAATCAATCTTATGTTCTTATAAAATGTTGGAAAAAGAGTTTGTGGTATAGCTATTTCTTGTGATTCTTTTTGTTAAAACTAACATTTAAAACAAACGTAAGTCTGTCTATTGCATCTTTCGCTATGTGGATTAATCACAGATGTTAAATAATCTGGCCTAATATGATTGCTAACCTAGATGAACCGTATTGTATTGATGCATTCTTTTGTCATAAGTTTTCCAAATGATAAATCTGTATGGCTACTTGAACTGATCGACGTAGAAGTTATGTCTAAATTTGAATTCTGAACTCAGCAGGGCTTCTTATGTCTATAGTTTGATGGGGGCAGTATTTGGTGGACAGATTTTCTTGAAGCTCAACATCACAGCCTTTTAAGTTGAAAACGGTTATTAGTTGCACCTTCTTCTAGTTTAAAAGATTAGAAGGATAAGTTGTATATTGTGGCTCAAACGGGGGATTGCCCCCTGTGTGGCATTTGGGCATGGCTGAAATATCAGCATCGCTAAATGGCCTAAATTCAACAGTGACCATTCACGTATGGCTGTAGGCAACAGTTGCATGCACCATATTTTGGAGGAGATGATGTTTAAAATAAATTTTGCAGCAATCAAAATCTAAAAGAGGTGCCTGATATAATTATCTAGTCTGAACTATATCTATCCAAATCAATTTTATGGTCCTCCAAAATTTTGGAAGAAGAGTTTGGGCAGTGCTACTTCTTGCGATTCTTGTTTTTTTAAAGGAAAAAAGGTTTGACATTGAGATGACATAAACCCAAAAACTATCTATATATTGACAGTTTTGAAGCAAGCAATTAGAAAGGCCAAATTCTAAAGGAGGCAATGACAAAGACCTAGAAGCCGAAGTCTCTTGGCTTGTTCCATCACACTTTCCTTCCTGTGGTTCTTGTTATTAAGACCAATAGTGCGAGTCTTATAACAAATTTAAATTGGTTTATTGTATCCTTTATTATGTTTATCATTCGCCGACATTAAATAATCTGTCCTAATATGGCTATAGATGAATAGTACCGTATTGAGGTGCGTTTTTGCCATCATAAGTTTTACAATTGTAAATCTGTGTGGTCACTTGAACCCAGGATATTTTCTTTTTGAATTGATCCTTCCCTATCTATACATGTGATGTATATAAAGGTTTCTGTAGTGACTTGCAACTCTATGGATCTTTCATATTATTATATATCTAGCTGCTGCTTCTCATTCTTCTTGTGATTATATTTTTTTATAATTCTATCCTCTGTACTTTTGCTTTTGTACCATGCTATTGATATATTCTTGGTGCTAGTTAATATAATTAAACAACTAAATGTGACAATTGGATTCTTATTTTGTTAATATTTTTATCTTTTTGATTCAGGTATGGATTTATCCTTCGCATCGTCGTGTTGCTGGTCTTGGCTTGGATGACTCTGCTGGTGTTCAATTCCACATTGATTGTTCTGCCTATCTCACTTGGTCGTGCATTGTTCAACTCTATTCCTCGTCTACCGATAACTCATGGCATTAAATGCAATGGTAATTGTTGCCTGCATTATAAGCATTTCAAGTTGTATAATGTGCCATGAAGTGTTGGTCATCAATTTTACATCCTTGGTTCTTCCTTTTCTCTCTGCATACAGATCTCTATGCATTCAACATTGGCTGCTATGCCATTTGTGTCACAGTAGCTGGAATCAGGCACAGTGTGGAGTATATTCGGATGCGGCAGGCAAGTATTTTGATTTCCCAAATATGGATGTGGTTCACCATTGTCTTGAAGAGTTGTGCGCTTCTATCCATATGGGTAAGTTCTTTTGGATGGCCTTCAAAATTTCTTGGAATATGTTATTCTCTCTCTGTTTCTGCTGAAGCCGAAAGTTTCTGTGTATATTGCCAGATCTTTGTTATTCCAGTCCTCATTGGACTACTGTTTAAGCTATTGATTATTGTGCCCATGGGCGTGCCGGTGGACCAGAGCCCAGTTTTCCTTCTCTATCAAGATTGGGCGTTGGGGCTCCTCTTCTTGAAGATTTGGACCAGACTGGTATTTTTTTTTAAATTTTTAGACCTACCCCTAAAAACTTATTCAGTTATGTCACGACTAAAAAAATATTTGAATTTATACACGACCTCCATAATCTTGCTTTGTTTAACACATGTCCATGCCATCAACTTATTTTTTGAAAATAGAAAAGGTGATCATCCGAAATGTTGCACCAAAATTACGTATTCACATAAAACATAGATATTGCAAAGATCAAGACTCAAGAATGGGCCTTGGCATGTTCCATTATATTTCTCGTAGAATCTCTAATGGCAGAAAACCACCCTATTCGAGCCACCACAAAGCCCAAATGAGGGTCAAAATCTTGGCATTTTCACTGCATAAGCCATCCCAGCTCGTCCAAATAGACTCCCAAAGTTCCGAGGTGTTCAAGGCGTCAATCGCCCCCAAAAACGGCCGTTGTCCAAACATCCCTGGAATTGCTACAATTAAAGAGCATATGATCCACATCTCCTGGACATCTAACACTAGGGACATGCCCATGGCAGTATATTGTTTCTATATGTTGACTCACCACCATACTTCTCCTCAGCAACCAGAAGAAAACCTTCACTCTCAAAGGAATCTTCTAGATCCAAGTCCTCCTACACTCATGTGAAAATTTTCTGGTATAAAAAACTATAGAAGTAGTGGAGAGAGCCTTGTAAGTCTTCATGTTTGAGAAATCCTTATCAAACCGGCACCAATAGTCTCGTTTGTTTGATGAAGCCTCCATAGCTAGCACGAGACTCGCTTAGCAGCTTCGCCACCAGTGGAGCCTAATTATTAAACAACCTGAACATCCTTGTAAATTGATCATAGAGGGTCCCCTTCTCAGACTAGTCAACACAAAACTTGAACTTCTTGCCATCACATAAAACAGTGCCATCTCCGGTAAAATAGCATGGGCTCCCTGCTAAAAATAAATAGTGAGTTTGAGGAGCCCTTGATTTGAAAGCCCAAAGTGGTAAGGAGCCTACAAGCCCTTGGACCACACCTTTGCCACCTGTGGATCGTGGTTGTCGCCAACTGAACAAACCAGGAAATCGTCACAAGAAGACTCCATCCACAAACCAATCATCATGTTACAAATTGAGCTCTTTACCACCTAGAATCGAGCATAAGTGTAGTGCTATATTCGGCAAGATAACACATATCCCTCACCTAAGAATAGATAGTGAGTTTGAGGTGCCTTGAGATACAATTAAGCTCAAAGAGATTTTATAAATTTTGCACACCAAACAACATAGCAAATCCATACCCTCACCCCGGAGTTTCATCACCTATATGGCTGGAAGCATTTCATTCATCTATTTTAGGCATAGCATACCCAGACCATCATTTTAATTAGCTGCATCACATAACCCTAGTCATTTGGATGTACCCTAGAGTTTTCCCTCCAGGAGTAAACTAAAAAAGAGCCCATACCACCATTTTTTTAATTAGTTGCATCACACAACCCTAGTCATTTGGATGTACCCTAGAGTTCTCCCTCCAGGAGTAAACTAAAAAAGTGCCGCATGAAAGACCAAGCATTCTGGCGTCCCTATTAGGAGACATGAAGATAGGAAAAGGACACGGATGCCATTTAAAAGCTGCCTTAAGAAGTGCCGAATGCTTTTTAAAACCGGCCTTCCAACCTTCACTTCTTCGCTAAAGGCACCCCACAACTTGTTGTGGAAAGGGAAATATAATTGATATCATTCATTGTGACCATAGGGCTCTCTTATATAGAAGAAAAGTCCTACGGAAAAATTTATATAAAGTAGACGGAGGAATAAGAAATATAAATAAAGAATAGATAAAAGAATCTATCTCAACACTCCCCCTCAAGTTGGAGCATATATGTTATCATGCTCAGCTCGGAACAAAATCGATGAAGTGGGCCTCTAGCAAGAGCTTTGGTGAACATATCTACAGTTTGATTTCCTGAAGTAACATGAGAAGAGGAGATAGATCCCTTCTGAAACATATCTCGAGTGTAGTGGCAATCTACCTCGATGTGCTTGGTTATTTCATGGAAGGATGGATTATTGGCTATGAAAAAGGCGGCCTGTTTGTCGCATTGGAGGTGCATGTGAAGTGATACCTCAATAGTTAGGTAAGTAAGAACGGATCTGAACTACATCATCTCCGTGGTACCTTCTGCCATGGCTCTATATTCTGATTCGGCACTAGATCTAGCAACAACCGTCTGTTTCTTACTCTTCCATGAAACAAATGAACTCCCTATAAAGACAACGGAGCCTGAAGTAGATTTCTTATCTTTGGGACATCCTGTATAATCTGCATCAGCACATGCTATAACTGTAAGGGACGTGTCTCTATTGAACAAGAGTCTCGCACCCGGAGAAGTCTTCAAATATCCAATATCATGTGTACAATATCCATATGTACCTGCATGGGTTGTAAGCTGACTAACTCTGCTCACTGTGAATGGTATATCAAGTCTAGTTTAACATTCGGATCCACATGAGTAGTAGCAGGCCTACATCTTACCATGCCCGTCTCAACAAGGAGATCAATTACAAACTTCCTTTGCGTCTTCACCATGCCATGTTGGTTCCTTGCAAACTCAATGTCAAGAAAGTAACGAAGATTGCCAAGGTCCTTGGTCACAGATTGATGTCCAAGGAAATCCTTAGCTGCTTGAATGCCTATGTTCATCATCTTCTGTAACAATGATGTTATCAACATAAACCAAAATAACAACAATACCTCTTTGGGATCTCTGAACAAAAAGAGAGATGTGCAGTCGATCTGACAAATCCATGCTGCTCAATCAACTCAGAGAGCTTCAGGAACCAAGCCCTCGGACTTTGCTTAATGTCATAAATGGTCTTGTGAAGTCTGCACACTATATGAGACTCCACTTAGCAGCAAAACCTGGTGGTTATTTCATGTAGACTTCATCCTGCAAGTCACCATACAAGAAGACATTCTTGACATCAAGCTGAAAGAGAGGCCAATCACGTACCATGACAACGTAAATAAGAATCTTCAGTGTAGAATGTTGAACTATGGGTGAAAACATATCCTGATAATCCACCCCATATGTCTGGGTGAACCCACATGCAACAAACCTTGCCTTGTATCTATGCACACTACGATCGACATAGTGTTTCACTGTAAACACCCACTTGCTCCCCACAACAGATATACCAGGTGGAGTAGAAACAAAACTCCACGTGCCACAAGATTGTAGCGCAACCATCCCTTCCTCCATAGCAAGGCACCACTGACTAATCGGTAATGCCTCTTGATATGTCCGTGGTATGTCCATGACAGATAGTCTAACAACAAACCTCTGAAACTCCTATTAGAGACGTGCAAGAGAAATATGCGAAACAAGAGAGTACGTAGCACATGTATGGCTTTGCTTCTGTAAAGCAACGGGCACGTCAAGGTCCTCAGCCTCCTCAGTAATCGAGGAAGGAACATCTATAGCCACCTGCTCAACCTGCTGTAAATACAAATCACCAGTGCCATCAATAGAAATCAAGTGCTCAAAACATACCTGGGACGTGCTGAATGATGGATGGGGTTCATGAATATGAGGTCGGCGCGTGGTGGTGGTGAGGATGGTGGTGGCAATGGAGTGAGAGTAGGGTTCATTGGCGTGATAGATGAAATCGGAGATAGTTGCATGTATACTTCTTCAGAATACGAAGGAATCAACCTCTCACATGTATGAGAGAAAACCATGGCCTCGAATTTCGGTGAATTTCGGCCGAATTTCGATTTCGGAGGGTGACCGAAATTCGACTGAAATGGCCTATATCGACCGAAATTTGGGAGGCAATGTTCAAAAACTGACCGAAACGATCGAAATCTCGGTCGAATTTCGACCGAAATACGATCGAAATTTCGTTTCGGTCACTCACCGAAACGAAACCGAAATCTGACATTTAAGGCATTGGAGAAAACATAATAGACTCAAAGAAGGTGACATCCGCACTGGCATAATACTTTCGTTGAACATGATCAAAGCAACTGTATCTTTTTTGAGACCTGCAATAGCCCATAAAGTCACACTTGGAAGCTCTTGGAGTGACTATGTCACGGTCAGGAGATGTATGATGAACAAAGGCAATGGACCCAAATACACGAGTAAGGGAGAAAAGATCCTTCTTGAGAACCACAATCAAGAAAGGAATCTTCTCTCCCAACACGGACGGGGCATGCGATTCACCAGGTAGTAGGCAATTTGAACCGAATCTCCCAAATAGGAATGAGGAGCACGACTCTGAATTCAAAGGGTTTTGGTGACATCCAATTTACGTTTAGCCACCCCATTTTTCTAGGATGTATACGCACATGAAGTCTGATAACTAGCCTAAGGTACTGAGGAACTGGGAGAGTTATAAGCTATATGATTCTAATGCATTGTCGGTACGAATATATTTGCCATTTGTAGAGAAAACATTCATCATTTCATTAATAAAAGATCGAATAACATAACCAGCATTAGACTTATTTTTAAGCAGAAAAATCCAAGACAATATGGAAAATCATCAACAGCAACAAGATAAAATCTGAGTCCCTGATGGTCTGGGACATGTCTCGGACCCCAAATATCAATATGATTCAACTAAAAAATACTATGACTACTAGTCTACTACGACCATGGCGACTCTGAAAAGTAGACTAGTGTTGCTTCCCAAGATGACATGCCTCACACTAGATGGTAGAGCAAGGAGAAATTTGAGGAAGGACGTGGCACAACTTCTGCAAAGGAAGGCGACCAAACAGAAGATGCGACGTATAAGGGGGGACTGATCCAGTGCAAATGGTCGAAGCACCGACATATGGGGACTGGACCAGTCTATTGAGACCTCCATGCTCACTGCCAGATCCAATCACCTTGCCTGTAAGAATGTCCTGAAACTAAGAGAAGATGGATCAAATATGACAAGACAATGTTAGTCTTTGGTGATTTGACTAATAAACAGTAAATTCATAGAAAAATCAGGAGCATGAAGGATATTTTGTAGACGCATTGTCGGAGTCAACTACACCTCCCCTGTTCAGTAGTGGGAGAGTGGATCCCATCTGCTATAACTATTGATCTGCATGGCTGAATCGATCCATATGCACTAAACTGGCCTCTATCACCATAGAGATGGTGTGAAGCTCTTGAATCTACAATCCATTCTGACAAAGTCTATTATGTAACTGCTAGTAAAAGCATATGTTATACCTGACGTGGTGGCAGATGCTGATGCATCTACATTTGAATATCCTGAAGGGGCAGTAGATGACCCAGCTGCATTCATAATCTCTCTGTCGTGCTAGAAGCCTATTGAATCTCTGATTAGATGTCGGAGAGGGAGCACTGGCTGGCTGAGTCTTCTCTGCAACAAGAGTTGAAGCAGGAAATCCATGCTTATAGTAGCATGTAGTCATAATTGTCTGGTCTGGGACAGTAAGTACACGGATGATGGGATCGGTTACCCACTCCCCTGTCACAAGTACCACGCCTTTAGTACTGCGTAAAGCTCCCTCTACCACAAGATGCGACCATAGCCGAGGATGTTTGAGACTGCTAAGTAGTATCTTCAGGTGCTATAGAGAGCCTACTCAATTTGCGTTATGCCTCATCCATTGGAGGTGTAGTGACATCAATAAGGATCTGTGATCGAGCTGTATTATATTCGGAATCAAGAGCCACGAGAAAGACTCCAGTCATCATCGAATCTCTGTAAGCCGTGAACTGTTCATGCTAAGCAGTCAATGGAATGAAACCACGAAGCTTCTCAAACATACCACTGAGAGAAGTATAAAGGGTATGGAGAGGACATCCGTTATGTTTAGATGTAAAGATATCATTCTGAACTTGTAGTATCTTCGACTCCTTTTCCTGCGAATAAGTAGTTGTGAGGATGCCCATGTTACCTTTGCGGTGGGCTGACTCAAAATGTCATTGGCTATCTCCACGCGAACACCGTCCCAGACAGCTAGGCGCGCACAAATGCATCATCTGCCTCCTATGAGGCATTAACCCCGGTCTTATCGATTGGTTCATCCTGTGTCAGACTGTGCTTCTTATCGTTGCACTGCATTAGGCTGATGAATTGCATAACCTAAAACTCATAATTAGTTCCATCCATCTTGATGATGACCTTTGAAGGCACTTCAGGATGAAATGTCGACCTTAGAGTCGACCTTATTGTCTGACATGGTGATGACTACTACGCAGACTGAGGCTGTAGATAATGATGATGAGCACGTCTACACAGACATACAACACGATGATTGTGGGGGGTAGACTCATACCACAACCTCTTCCATCCATTAGACCCTTCTCATCGTAGCTAGGGTGGTTTAGATAATAAAAAAACCACCCTAAAACCTTAAAATCAGACTGAACAAAGAATAAAATCACTCTTGGCAGCGATTTCGAAGCTTCAAACGAAGATGATTACCTCTAGGGCATCACGAGAGTCTACAATAACTCCCAAGAGATTGAGGCCCCCCTTGGGCGGTAAGGGCAACCACTAGAGACCCATACACAACAACGGACGGTGTGGGTTACTGCTGCTTGCGGCATGCTACGACGACAACGTGGGCTGCTGTTACTATGCACATCAGGTGGCAGTGGCGATAATTGGGTTTTGGTAGGGAAGGTGTCGGTTAGGGCATTGGCTCCGATTTAGGACCGTCGCTCTGATACCATGTGGAAAGGGAAAACGAATTGATATCATCCATTGTGACCCCATGGCTCTCTTATATAGGAGAAAAATCCTATTGGAAAAATTACATAAAGTATACGGTGAATAATTATTATAAATAAAGAACAAATAAAAGAATCTATCTTCAACACTTGTCATAGTATCCCACAAGGTAGGGGCAAATATTTTGCAATAAGTTATCGGATCAACGGTTTGTGGAGTTCCCACTAGTTAGGGGCAAATTAGTTGCCTTAAGAAGCGCTAAATGATTTGTAATGAGTTATCGGATCAATGGGTGTTAAGCTCTTGTTGAATGATGCACTACCAACTAGAGGGGGGGTGGATGGCTATGTTGATCGTTGGTCATGAACTGATGGACTTTTCAATGTTGCAGATTAGTACTTGGTCAGCGGGGTGACCGACTAAAGAAAATAATGTAATTTACGTATTAATCGGGTCTTTCTTCTTTTGAATATTAACCAAATATCTTTCCACGATTTGGATTTTTTATCATTAAAATTTGTCTTGTTAGGACTAATAATATTTATATCAGGAATTGGAATTATTTTTTTTGTCCTTTTTGATCTGTTCTATTTGATTCCAGATCGTGATTGTCATATCAGTGAGATCTTATCGGACGACTAATTAGATTTAGTTGTCCTTTAGTCAGTTTTGAATTTTTAAATTATTTTAAATATATAAATCAATTTTATATATACATTCTTGTATATTTACATAGATTTACATATTTTCAATACTATAATACATTTATAAAAACATAACAAGAATATGGCTACATGGATTTTTTACCTCCATTCAAATCTATCTCAGGTCATTCTCGGACTTATATCAAATAACTAAGATCTCTTCGAATGGTCTCATTCTAATACTTCTTGGGCCTTCCTCGCCCTCTTTTAGCTGTCTCAATATCCCTAATCTCGCATCTTTTAACCAATGCATCGGTCGACCTCCTTTGCAAATGACTAAACCATCAAGTAGTTTTCTCTCATCTCATTCTCTATCGGAGCTGCACCAACTTTCTATCTGATCATATCATTCTGAATCTGATCTTTTTGTGTAGCATTTTCATTTGTGACCGGACATCCATCTTTTCTATCTGATGAGACATCCATCTTAGCATTTTCATTTGTGCTGCTATCATTCTTCGTACATGTCTATGGTTGACATGCAAATATTTAGATCCCTAGAGCATAACATGTTTGACGGTTGCATTGGAATTCTTTTTTTTCTGATTTTCAAAGGATTTTTCTTATCACAAAGAGCAATAGAGGCTCCTCTCCACTTTAGCCATCATGCATTTATTTTATGAGTAACATCTTCATTGATTTTCCCATTTTGTTGCAAAGTAGATCCTAAGTATCTAATGGAATCTTTCTTCTGAATGTTATCGTCTTCAATCTTCAGTTTGATTTTTTCACCACTTCTTTCATCAAAAGTACACTCCATATATTTAGTCTTAACCCTACTTATATGAAGTCCTTTAGTCTCTAATGCTTGTCTTCAATTGTCAAGGTTCTCATTTAGTCCATCTCTAGTCTCATCAATCGACAAAATATCATTGGAGAACAATATACACCAAGGTATCTTATCCTGAATGTGACTAGTCAACTCGTCCATTATCAAAGTATAACGGAATGGTCTCAAAGCTGAGCCTTGATGCAAACCGATGTTGATATCAAATTTTATAGTCTTCCCTGACTGGATCCTTACACAAGATGAAACCCCATCATACATATCATATATAAGGTTTATATATATGACATGTACTTGTCTCTTCTCCAAAACTCTCCATAATATCTTCCGTGGAACTTAATCATACGCCTTCTCCAAATTAATAAAAGTCATATGGAGTTTCTTATTTTGAGCTCTATACATCTCCATCATTTTCTTCAACACGAGTACTACTACTATTAAAAATTCAACATTCATAAAATGAGCAGTATAAATTTATACTAAACAATAGCATTAGCGGCGAATCTGTAGCATATAAAATAAATCAACCCAATGCAGATGCTTGTAGTAAGTAATACCATTAAGAATAATACAAAACTAAATAGTGTAAACTATTGATATGCCTTGAATCCTCATCATCTGATATCCCTACCGTGCCACCATAGCCTAGGAGCACGAGGGCCTTGCTGGTTATAAATGGTACGACCCCCTTGCGGAGGTTGCAAGGGGCATCACTCCCGTCTAAGGATACAACAAGCAAAACTGTTACAAATTACAAAAATAGCGAAGAAGGTAGCAAAGAAAGCTGTAAGCAAAGCTAAGTCAAAAGCTTATAAAGTTTTGTACAAAAAGCTCGACTCTAAGGAGGGCTAGAAGGACATATTCACGATGACCAAAGCAAGAGAAAGAAATATTAAAGACCTTTCTCAAGTGAGATGCATTAAGGAGAGATGCATTAAGGATGATGAAGGTCATACGCTTGTTACTCATAAGGATATAGAGACTAGATGGAGGCAATATTTCCATAAGCTTTTCATTGGGGAAGGAAATAGAGAGGTCACTTTGGGAGATCTAGCTAGTAGTGAAAGTTACTTGAATCGTGCATGCTATAGGCGAATACATAGAGGAAGGAAGTAGAGGAGGATTTGAAGGTGGAGACATGGGAAAGGTGTATGACCTGATGCCATTCCTATAGAAGTGTGGAGTGTTTTAGGTGAGCGTGGTTTGACTTGGCTTACAAATTTACTCAATGTTCTTTGGCGAAGCTAGAAAATGCTTGAAGATTGGAGAAGTATCGTTTTGCCTCTTTATAAAAACTAAGGAGACATTCAAAGTTGTTCAAATTACATAGGAATCAAGCTGATGAGTCACACTATGAATATTTGGGAACATGTGATTGAAAGAAGGTTGAGGCACATTTCGAAAGTAAAAGAAAAATAATTCGGATTCATGTCAGGTCGCTCAATTATTGAAGCTATCCACTTGATCAGGAGAACTATGGAGATTTATAGAGCTAAAAGGAAGAACCTCTATATGATTTTTATTGATTTGAAGAAAGCTTATGATTCTGTCTCACGGGAGATATTGTGGAGAATTTTGGAGAGAGACAAGTACATGTCCTATACATTAACCTCTTAAAGGTTATATATGATATGGCTTCTTCTTGTGTAAGGATCCAGTCTGAGAAGACTGATTATTTTGACGTCAACATTGATCATCATCAAGGTTCATCTTTGACTCCATTCATTTTTACTTTGATTACGGACGAGTTGATAAGTCACATTCAGGATGAGATACCTTGGTGTATGTTATTCGATGATGTATTGTATTAACTTGACGAGACTAGAAATTGAATAAATAAGAACCTTGAGGTCTTGAGACACGCATTGGAGACTAAAGGATATCGTATAAGTAGGGTTAAGACTGAATATATGGAGTGTACTTTTGATGGAAGCAATGGTAAAGGAATCGAGGTGAAGATTGGTAACGATAACATTTGAAAGAGAGATTCTTTTAGATATTTGGGATCAATGTAAGCTATATCAACGATATATCGGTATTGACAGGTGACCAATATATCACTGATATGGCCGATATTTGCCATTCTAAGGTCATTTTCTTCACAAAATCGGATCGATTTGGGCGATATGGCATCGATATATCATCGATATATCGTATCAACACGTAGCCGATACCGATATCGATATTACCTACCTTGCTTGGGATCTTTTTTGCAACGTGACGGGGAAATTGATGGAGATGTTACTAATAGAATAAATACATGTTGGCTAAAGTAGAGAAGAACCTCTACTGTTTTCCGTGATAAAATTCCTTTGAAAATCAAAGAAAAGTTTTACAAAGCAGCCGCGAGACATTCTATGCTCTATGGATCTGAATGTTGGCCTGCGAATCATAGACATGTGCAGAGAATGGCAGTAGCAGAATGAAAATGCTAAGGTGGATGTGTGGATACACACGTAAAGATTAAATTCAGGATGATGCAATTAGAAGGAAAGTTGATGTACCTTCGATCAAGAATATGTTTGGGGGAAAATCGCGTAAGGTGGTTTGACCATTTGCAAAGGAGATCGGTTGATGCACTGGTTAGGAGATTCGAGTTTTGAAATGTTGAGCCGGATAAGAGCAAGCGAGAAAGGTCCAAGCAGTGTTGGAATAAGACTATACGAAGGGATCTTAGTTTTTTGGATCTAAGTCTGAGATTGACCCAAAATAGATCTGAATGTAGGCAAAGAATCCATGTAGCCGACCCTACTTAATGTGGGAAAAGGCTTTGTTGTTGTATGTAGTTCCATTTACAACATAAAATATATAGAATACAATAACATGTTTTATTAAATGTCTGGTTATAAATGGTTTAAACCATGCATAGATGACTTTTGCAACCCTGAGAAAGTATAAAAACAAAGAAGAAAACCTAGAGAAATAGGAGCCATCCGGAAATAACATATGAAAATTAAAAAAACCTCATATAATAATCGATCGACTAGTCTGACTGGTCGACTCGATTAGTTGTTGACTAGGCCTAGTCGAGTCATCTGCCCCATCAACTCGACTAATCGAGGTGATTAGTCGGAGTGGGAGGTTTCACTTTATGGAAGGCCTACAAGGCTTTCTATCATCTGGATGTTTTGGCTAGGTGCATACTTTGAGTCGTGTCACTGGCTTGTGGAGTTAGAAGGTTCTGTTACTCGTCTGGATTTTTCATTCGTCTACTGCAGAGGAATTGTCTTATGACGGGAGATAGAAGAGCACCGTTCTTCCCAGGGTGTGACGACACGTGACCGCTGCACGACAACAAAGGGGAGTGTTGAGCATCTGTTCTTTGGATGCCTTGTTGCCAGGGAGGTGTGGGTTGCGACATGTGTGGAAAGAGTTCGATAGTGAGCTTAAGTAAGTTTTGGGAGTGCCTTGGCGATCTTTGTACTAATGATTGTCTAACCAAAGTTTGGGTGCTGCTATCTTATGGTCTATATGGCTTCCTCGAAATGTTTCCGTCTTTCGTGGGGAGCAAATGTATATGGAAAATATGATTGAGTATGCTAAACGCTTAAAGACATTTTGGTCCTTGTAAAATTTGTATTTAGTTACTATAAATATATAGAAGTTACAAGGTATGCGTCTTTTTAGGGCATACCTCCTTTTTCCTCTAAAAAAAGTTTGGTAAATGGGTAAGCTTGTTTGTGGGTGTCTAAAGTCCCTCCACTATTATCAATCTCTTCTGCTCTCAACCCAAAAGCAGAAAGGTTGACTTGTCCCAAATCTCGTGGTTGACCTTTAGACTTGAAACATCACTTAAAATCTTCAGAAATCGTTAAAATCCCTTTGGTCTCTTTCACATACCCTTCTACGAAAAATCTTATGATCACCATATTGCAGCTTTAGATTTGAGAGTTCCTCTTTTGGTACTTTAAACACAAGTCCCCCACACAACTCTATCCACAATCATAGTCAGCATCATCCACCAAATCAAACATGAGGGGCGTCAAATGGTAACTATGCTTGACTCCACGTTGAGGACAAAAGAACCCCCTTTCGGAGTGTTTGTTGATCAACACTGAGCAAGAAGAAATAGTGATGCATATCTTCGTCCATGGAGTCCAAATATAAGGAATTCCCCTCTTCTGTTAGGACATTTGATTGAATCTTTATTTTGCAAAATCATACGCCTTTGAGAAATCCACCTTCAAATTCCAGCTAATAAATATGCAGTCGCATAACTATCTTGCTCATTAGATGTTTGTCTGGGTGAAAATTGCTTGTGCCAAAATTATGACGAAACCCAGCACCCTAAGAAAGCGATTAACAAGAAGCTTAGCCACAATGAGATATATAGTGTTAAAGAGAGACGAGCTTGAAGTCCTCCACATTTACCCAACCTCCCTGTTGGGTAGATGAAAATGAGAACCATATTTAAATAGTCAAAATCTTGATTACACTGTAGAGATTCACTAATTACTGATCATCTCCATGACTCCATAATGTCGCAAAATTTAGGTGGGTGTCTCTTCAACGCATCACCCTTATCATTTTCAAGAAGTTGTCCCAAATTTCCTCAGACATGGAATCCATTAGGATCGAGAGAGCCATTCACATTCAAATGAAACACCACAAATCAAATGCCACCGGTTGGTTCTCCCTTACATCAAACTCCCGTACAGCCCCGTTTACATGCACCTAAGATAACCTACAAACCCTATGCCCTAACTAACGCCCTATCCTGTCGTGTACATGCCTATTCTGTTCAAGGAAGTGGCCAACCACCACCCATGTCCCCCATATTTCATTGTTTTCCATAGACCCGCTTGTCGAGTGAATGCCTTCACCTCCTACCCTCTATATTTTATAAGAATTTAGTATTTGCATCTCCTTTCCTCAACTATGTCTGCTTTGGTTGCTATCATGACTCGATTTCTCACTCCTTATCTTCATGTAGGATGATCTTCTGTTACCCATGCCATTCCTCTAGCTTCACAGTATTCAAGTCATGACCATCTTCGAACCTATTTAGCCAAATCACCTCCTTATGGCCCTATCCTCTTCTCTTCTCCCACGCGAGAGGGCATCTCATTGAAAAATTATCGACATTCTCTGTTGAGAGTCTTTATGTTATATGGTTCTTTTACAAGTTGTTTATTTCATTGTTCTTATTATGTAATTTACCCATTAGGTTTTCTCTCTTCTATTTAAGAGAACCCTTGGGCTCTATGAATAAATAAGGAAGTATTTTCCTCAGCATGATATCAGAGCAATGAGCAATGATCCTATATCGGAGCCCTGATCCACACCTCCCATCCCTACCTCCAAGCCTTACACCCCAACTCGGATGCGCTTTTGTTGTCGCAACATCCTCCAAGCCCTGCCGCCAGCCATTGCCAGCGGCAACGCCGTCCAACAACTGCGCAACCAGCCGCTGCCAACAACACAATCTAGAGGTTGCACCACCCAGGGTGCTTCTGCTGCCCTAACGGCAGTGCAACCACACTCTTGTTGCTGTAACAGCAGTCCGACAAAACCATAGGTGCCACTGAGCATCATCTGACGACGCTCGGTGGCCCTCTTGCGACCTTGAGTTTGCAGTTCTGGGTTTGATGTCGAAGATTTTGGTTTGATTTTACCATATTTCAGGCCGAAATTAGACCATGTTTCGCCTCATCTTGTCTTGGAGTGGTTGTGGTATGAGTCTACGCTTATAATCACCCCTTTATATGTCCGTATAGACGCTTTACGATCTGTCTAAGGCCTGGGTTATCTGTCCACGATGTGTAAAAACATAGTTGATATGCCATCTACAGGTGCCTTCAAAGGTTGTTGAGATAATTGCTTTTATTTGTCCTTTATTCATATTTCTTATTCCTGTCTACTTTATATAATTTTCCCATAGAGTTTTTCTCCTATATAAGTGAGCCCCAGGGTCGCAATAAACAAGACAATTCCTTTTTCCATTTCCATGTGGTATTAGAGCGAGGGTCCTAAATCGAAGCTTGTGGCCTATCCATCACCTCCCCACCAAAGCCTTAAGCACTACCTGCGACCACCGCCGCCTCTCTTAGCTTCGTCTACTAATGGCTCTGTACCCACCCCCCTTTATGCAGTTCTACCTCCTATTTGGTAATGAGCTCCTCTCCACCTCCAGCGACATCCTCATCTCTTCCTGCAGCTTCCAGTGTCTACTCATCGCACTCCTCTTCTCCCTCCATACCCACATTTGACTCTCCACTTCCCTTTCTAACTACTTCATAACCTGCTCCTTCCCTCCGACATTCAATTTGATCCAGTCCACGATCAAATCATCTTGCAGTCCATATTCTGGTCAATGCATACCCCCTTCACCCCCATGCGGAAAGGCAGAGATCCAGCCCGGTCAGAAAAAAGTGGAAGTATTCAGTTGACCCTCCCCCTTTTTCGAATGAAGCTAGAGAGATGAGGCGGAAGGCAAAGCGGTAGTAGTCCCGGAAAGAGAGTCAGGCTTCGACTTCGGGGGATGGGGAAAGAACTCACTTTATAGTCGGGGTAGTCTCAGGACCAGATCTGATGTCTATTCTGACTCCATATTCTAAACTATCCAGTCAGTTTGCTGAGAGAAGGCCCAAGCATGACCTGAGGGAGCTTCCATGGTCCAATGCTGAAACCTTGCCTCATGTTTATGACGAATCCTAGCCAAAGGTGGATCACTGCCTGTTCGCTGCGAATTCAGCCTTTCACCAAGCTATATACTAGTATCTTGCTTGGAAGGAGAGGGTTTTTGAAGACCTTCTGACTGGGAAGAGGATTGGAGGTGGTCGTGAGTGAAATGGTTTCTACCGCATGTTTCAGTCTATATTAGTTGCTTCGAGTAGTTCGTCTTCGCTTCAGTGGCGCTTGCGTCTTGGACATCTCTTTGGCTTCACTCTATACACCCTTGACTACGTGCTCTTCTGCACATGCTTGGGCATCATGGACAGGAACTCGTGTTCCACGTCATGTACTGAGGCAGCTTTGGCGATGTCAACGTTGGGTTGCCAGAGATCGGGTGGCCCTCGCAGGCGACTTATGGCATCATGATGCTGCCCATGGCCTCAAATTTCAATGAATTTCGGTCGAATTTCTGTCGAATATCGATATCCAGTCGAAATCGAAATTCGTTCGAAATGACCAAAATATGGGGGTCCTAGTACAAAAAATGACCGAAATGATCGAAATTTCGACCGAAATTTGACCGAAATTCCATCGAAATTCTGTTTTGGTCGTCACCGAAATGGTGACCGAAACCGACATTTAAGGCCTTGATGCTGCCGACGGGTGGGCCGCAGAGTACGCCAAGCAGTTCATGGACACCACTGGTATCAATTCAGAAATTTGCGATGCACGTTTTCTCTATGATTGATGAGGACCTGAAGACTGGACACAAAGATGAGGAGGAGCTTCGGTTAGAAGTACTAGGTGGGTTTGGTGGTCGAGCCTTGGGGTTGAGGGGGGTTATGGTGGCAGGGAGTTGGTGCATGCTGAAGGCAAAGGTTGCGGAGGAAGTGCTGCAGGACAAGGTTGATTGCACATATGGACATGCTTTGTTACCTGCGTTGCAATATGGGACGGATTTACATGCTTCTTCCCGGCAGCTGTCTGCAACCATGTGATGTTCATGATGAACGAGTTCTACCAGAGCATTTGGAGGACTCTGTTCCCCTGTGACCTCATTGGCGCTCAAGATGGGGTTGTTGGGAGTACCCTTCTGCAACTTCATGGAAGTGGTCATGTACCAATGTCCTTTCGCCGGCAACTTCGATTTCTAGAGGAAGTGGTCGTCATTTACCAGTATCCTTCGCTCGGCAACTTTGATTACCAGAGGAAGTGGTCATTACTCACACGAATGATGTAATAAAATTAAGGAACAAAACCTTACATATGGTTTGTAGCCGAATGCGGAGTGAAGCCCAATGATGTTTGAGGCTCGGCTATGTGAAGATCAAGGCGATGTGGTTTTCGGGGGAGATTATATTTAGGGGATTTTTACCCAGCAGACCTTATAAACGTTTTAAAATGCCTCTACGACCTTTTGCACAATGTAATTACCTCATCGACCCTGTAAATTACCCCAAGAACCCCCACATGCTTAAAACATATTACCCGGAGGGTTCATGGGGTAAGAATTGATAAGTTTACGGGGTCGAGGGAGGAATTAGGTTGTTTCAAAGGTCGTGGAGGTGATTGGCAAAGTTTATAGGGTCTGCCGGGTAAAAATCCCTATATTTAGGGTGGGAGATTTAGAGGCTTATTTGGGTGGAGTTATGAGACCACCGGTTTAGGACTGCTTCTTTGATACTTTGTACTAGGAGATGGTGGACTGATTTATTATGGGAGCATAGACTCCTCTTATATGTATGAGAGGAGTCTGGAGTTTTGGAGAAGATTACATATCGCTAGGGGATTACATAAATGCCCATAAGCTAAAATTAAAAAAATACAAATAAATACATATATTCTTTTGCACGTGTTTTTGTATTATCGCTTGGTAACATTTTTTTATTTTTCCAAGATGGAGGATTTCTCAGCCGTCAACAAAGTTCTCTTGTGATACAGATAGAGACAATTTCATTTGGAGATTGTCATCCATCCTATCTACATATCAAAATATTTGGATTTAGATTTTTGGTGATGATAACAGTGATCGGGAGTTCAATTTTTCTGACTGCATGGAAAGGTTAGCATTGCTAGAGAATAATGTCTGTTCAACAAGAACATAATAAAGATAGATTAATATAAATAGTTTGCAATTGGCTGAATGGCATGAATCAAATAGTTTGTCCGAGATTCAGGTAAAATGTATGGTCGATTCTTTCTTGACGATGAGAAGAGGTCGTTGTGATGGAGGTTTGGAGGTGAAGATTGAAGAGAGATATGGATGCCATGCTATTATAAATGCGATATAATTTCGAGTGATATGGCTCGATATGGCGATATATCGCCGATATCCTAGAAAAGGATACCTATTTGAATATCGGTACCCACATCTCGTCGATACTGATATATCGGCGATATATCGCGGATATATCACGATATTGGCGACTTTGCTTGACGATGAGAAGATGTGGGTGTGATGGAGGTTTGGAGGAGAAGATGGAAGAGGACGGACATGGATGCCATGCTATTATAAATGCGATATAATTTTAAGGCTAATGGTATACTTTTTTCGGTAATAGTCAAATCTAATGGTAAAACAGATGGAAGTTAATCCGCGTGAGTTGTTGTTAGTGCCTGCTTGTTTCAATTCCGAAGTTCAATATCTAACTTCACGTTGACTTCCTTTCTTTAACGCTCTTCTGCAATTTGCTGGTGATCAGGTTATGCTTGACCAGATGGCTTTGTTAGTCGATGAAAGCTGGCGTGTAAAGTTTGAGAGAGTTAAACAAGATGGATTCTCTGGTTTGCGAGGACTATGGGTATTGCGTGAAATAGTGTCTCCAATTCTCACCAAGCTTCTAACGGCCCTCTGCGTGCCCTACGTCTTTGCTAAGGGGATCTTCCCGGCGTTAGGCTACCCACTAATAGTGAATTCGGCTGTGTACCGGTTCGCCTGGATTGGTTGCTTGTTCATCAGCATCATCTACTTCTGCGCAAAGAGGTTCCGCATATGGTTCACCAACCTGCACAACTCGATACGGGATGATCGGTATTTGGTAGGCAAGCGGTTGCACAACTACGGCGATGCACTTCCAGAGAATCGAAGCGAAAATCGACCCATGAACACAGTCGATGCTCCCTTAGTCCGCCACGATCAGGAAGGGGAAGCGTGGTTGAGGTTGCGGCGTCCTAATGCTCAGGCTCAATAGCTAGGGAGTTCGAGGTAACACTTTTAACATCTGAATCTGCTGTAAACTTGCTATACTGCTGTTTTGCTTCCTGTGTATATGTAATTATGTACCCATGTAATACAGAATATAAGCGCGTTATTTGATCATTTGATGCGACACACTGATATAGTTGTAAAGACTGCTAACAATCATTAGAATCTTATCTGATCTAGACTCAGATGTTTTCTGGCGTCACTTAGCTTGCATTGGGTGATGAATCATGATGCATGCCAATTTGTTACAAGGGATATCCTCCATTTTAGTAAACAGGATCGCGTGTTGTGCAGCAGACCCTGCTGTAAATGGCAGAGTCGTCCGATCACAAATGGACGATCTCGAGATGCGAGCCCATTATCTCCGGCCCCGTCTGCAGGTCGTCCGATTCTCATCCGAGGGACCACCTGGATTACAGCACCTGCTGTAATTGTCATTTACTCAGAGGATCCGTTCACAAAGGGATATCCTTTTCTGATGGTAGCTGTATGCAAATGCATGGATAAGACTATGTAACCATGCTTTATAAGCACACGTAATTTATCCAACGTCAATGTATACTTCGTACCTTGAACATAAATTCTCTCAAATCGTGACAGCTGTATGTGTTAGTGTAGTAGGAACCATGGAAGGTGATATCGATATCGTTTCGACATCGTGTTGATATGATATTTTGACGGTATATCACCCGTATCGACACACTTTTGTGAAGGAAATGCCTGAAAAGGGAATATATCGGCATATTGGTACCAATATCGGTCTCGTCTCGATATCGATATATCGGCGATATATGACCGATATATCACGATATTTCCTTCCATGGTAGGAACAAAAATAAGGCTCAAACCATCGATGGTCAGTTCTATCTGAAGGGGTTTTTTTGGGCTGCACTGAAATTTTTCTTTTATTTTTTTTCAAAGAAACAACAAATTGGTTGCAGTTCTTCGACCACCAATCACATATTTTACAAACAACCACTATTGTTGTATAATACTGAACGAACTCCAACAATTAAAGGATTAGGAATGCAAACGTATCGATATGAGTATATATGTTATCATATCTTTATCCATTTTGAAGTACGAATATATATATGAAAGCTATGTTACCATTTCTGTAAAAGATGGACATAGATGTAAAATGGATACTAATTTGCATACGGATAATATTAGAAATACTCTATAGATTAGCTAAAATGTATATAAATCAGATTGTATACGTGATATAAATATATTAAATGTGCTTATATCATTACAACAAAATTGGGTCATAGAGATACCATTTTTCAAAATCCGTCACTAAATCAACCATTATTAAATATGTAATGATGACATTATTCATTGTGAAATCATTTTTTATACTTGAAATTAGTGACGAATATAATATCTATTACTATATCATTAGGGACAGCTCAACGACTCTTATCCATTGACATTTTTCAAAAATTTAACCATTCGCCTATAGAATTTGAATTAAAATTTTGAACAAAAAACAAAATAGCTATGCTAATAAAGATACTAAACCCATCACTTGACAACCTTAACTTCACTCCTTCAAGAAGACATTGTGGTTTGCATTAAAAAAAATTCTATTTCTCACAATCTATCTAAATGCATGTGAATCTATCCACTAATCTATTAACCCCAACCTCATGTCATTTACTTCAAAATCATGTTTTAAATGTAAAGTTGCTTGCTTGGATCATTGGATGTGTGGTTTTTTTTTTCTCAATTTAATTAATGCCATTGGTCTTGAATATATGCACATGACTTATGGGGGTATGTAGCACATCCTCCTTATGCGAAACAATCTTCCCTTTCCATTAAAAGATATTCAACTTTCCATTAAAAGATAATGAATAGAATGTTTAGGTGGGTTAACTTTGTGGAAAATCTCTTAAATATGTATCTATTAGAATTTATTTCTTTTTATTTGAGGAATTCTAACCAAGGATGCTTCATACATCATGATCCACAACCATCGAATGCATTTCCTATCAATAGCTACTTTTCCATACTATTGCACCCCATGCAAAAGCACGGGAAATTAACTCAAAAAAAGTATTATGTTCAAAGGTAACTTACCCTACAATTATTATATGTTAATTTTTTTCTCATAATTGTTATCAGATTTGCAAGGATTAGTGTCAATTCTTAATCAAAAATCAATAGATAATCGTTGTTATATAAAACCTAAGCAAGGAACATGCCATTCGTTGTGAATTATAAGAATAGAAGATAATTTCTCATCGAATAATATCAGTTGTTATATAACTTACATAGGGTGATACATCAATGACTACGAAAATTATTCATTGTTGCATGTCGATTTGTACATGCAAATGAAGCTTTTCTATTTCATTTGGCGACACAAAGTGCTCAAACGGAATGCGAAATTTTTGATCACATCCCCTTTTCCAAAAGTCTTCCCGTCAAAATGTTGATTTGAGAATGAAATAGCAGTTTTTTTAAAATTACTCATCTTTTCATAGCTAATTAAGTAGTAAATTATGATTGATTTAGTAATTGTATAAAATTTTAATTGAGGTTTATCCCTCATTAATTTAATAATTATTGAAAAGTTTTAGTTGTCGTTCTTGTTCGGTTGATTTATAGAGTAATAAAAAAGATAAATTTATAAATAGATACTAATGGGTGTTGTAATTAGGATGTGACGACTTATTGCGAAATACTTTATCTTAAGATAAAGTCCATTCAAACTAAAAAAATGGTATTCCATATCGAAAATAATCCACATGTCCTCTGCCGAGGAGGCCATATTTTCACCATCCATGCCATCTCAGAATTTGGAAATGTCGATTATTTAAAATCACAGCTTCATAGAATGTGTTAAATAACCCCTTAGACTAAAGAATAGTCGAGATTTATCAGTCAAATTTTGATTGATTTGAAAGATAAAGGATAAATACTGTAGATAAAGACATAATGGATTGCATGACTATAATATAGTCATTTATAATTGAATAGCTTATCGTGGGATAAAGTTTTTTCTTGGAACATATGAACGTTATCCTGCATAGAAACATGAACCGTCTCCTCTCGTCTAATGAAGCAAGTGCACTGTTCAACTCCTCTTACATTCGACTCTTCTTCATGCACTTCACCGCGATCACCGACACCACTTGAATATGGTTTTACAAAATCGAAATAACATCTTATCCAAATTTGAATATTTGAAAAATGAAAGTTTTACAATTTTCTTCTTTAACCTAAAGTTTGTTATGTTTGTTATGAAACATGTACCCATGATATTTTGGTCGAATCAAAGCGGTATATTTATGACTTTGAGTGACTAAAAGTTTTATAATGGTATTCGATTTTATTTCGATCAATGTTCATATTCGTTCTTTATTTCATCAAGATTCTTCACCAACGAATATCCGATCAGAATTCGTATTGAAATATAATTAAAAAGTTATTTTGTAATCCGTCGTCGTATTCAACATAGATAGAGTGAATATGGATATGAATATAGTCATTTCCAATCCATTTTCATCTCTCTCTATATATCCCACAATCCTTGGAAGTTTATTAATTCTTACACCATGTTGTTTGAGGTTAATCCATTCTTATTGCATCAGATAAACTTACGACTCTGGAGACATTGTGTAGAAATTATATTATTATACGAATATTTAAAAAATATTTTGTAAAACCATATCAAATTTATATCCGTATCCATCTTCGTATTCTGTATACGTAAAGAAGATGCGGATATGAACAGCCATATCCATCAATTTTCATCTCTAGATATACCCATTATTATTTCATCAAATAAACTTATGGCTTCGATTTAAGGGAGAGATTATAATAAAGAGTAAAGGTAAGCTGTTCTGTGTCGGCTGTTAGAGCAATTTCCTTTATTTTTTTATTTTTTTTTCAAAAATTCCACCATGTATATTCATCTATATATCCCTCCTACATGTCATTCAAATTTTGTGAGAAATGGAGACTCTTATACCCTCCATCTAGAACAGGTAAATTTTAACGGTATGAAATTGACTGTAATCGATCTATTCTTGATGGAGAAAAATTCTGACGAAATTTAAATGACATATAGGAGGGATATATATATATATATATATATATATATATATATGAATATACATGATTTTATTTTCGAAAAAAAATAAAAAAGGGGAGTCAACTAGGTTGTTACTTAAAACAGTCTCCTGGGCCTCTTGTATAAAAATTATATTGTTAAAATGATATATTTTCCAGATCTGTAGCTTAAATTATATTCTAAAAATTCCAACCAGGAACATGCGCGCAGTGGCTGCGCGCAGTTACCATCCAATTCGATGGACACGTTCAGTGACTCAATAGTAGGGATGAAAACGGTTGGATACGGATATAGGTATAATCATCTCCATATCCATTATAAAATAAGAATACGAATGTTGATACGAATATTAACGGATGTGAAAAATGTGTTACCATATCGTTAAAAATGAATACGGATGTAAAATGAATACGAATCAGATACGAATAATAAGGGAAATTTTTAATAGATTAACTAAAGTACACATGTTTAGGATGGTTTCTACATAAAATAGATATACCACATATAATAATTTCATAATAATTATATAAACAATGGTGAATGCAATCATAAAATGTTGTTACACACAGTTATAAATAAATTTAGGGATATTTACACCCATAACCCTGAGTAACATCGTAATTACCCCGGATACCCTCTATAATCACGAATTACACCCAGAACCTTGAATAACCACTCCGTTTTACATTCATAACCTTCCGTTACTTTAATTCAGTAACTCAACCAGATGGCTGAGTTAATCTAACCCAATCAATGATCAACGGCTGAGATTAATCGAAAAAAGAAAAAAAGAAAGGAAGGATAAAAGGAGGTGGGTTAGAGTGCTAGAGCTTTCAACAGGGTACGACCAGGGGGCTTTGGCTTAGAGCGGAGCTGGAGCGGCTGACAAGGGAGCTGCTGGAGCTTGGGGGCGAGCAGCGGGAGGGAAGGGCCGGAGCTGCGGAGGCGCTGGAGCTTGCGGGGGGGACGTTGCGAGGGTGGGCGGGGGTTGGGGGGAGGAGCACAGGCACACGTAGGTGCAGGGGTTGGGGGAGGCGTGCGGGGGGTGGGGTGGGGGGAGCTTGCAGGCGGGGAGGTTGCCGGGGGGGCAGGCGAATCTGCTCGCAGCTCGCAGGACCAAATCTCCTTTCTTCCCCATCGATCAAGCCCATGGCGCTGCATCTCCCCTTCCTTCCTGCCGAATACCCATCTCCCCTCGCCCTTCCTCGATCGCTTCCTCCCTCCCGCTCCAAGACCCTCCTCTTTTCTCCACCCCCTCTGCTCCACCTGCGCCTCAGAGCTCCCCGCCCTCGCGTCGTCCGTGCGCCCGCGAGCAAATCCTATGCCGAGTCGCCGGCAACAACCGAGGACGCCGCCAGCCCGGACGACCTGGAGAACATCGCCCAGATCAAGAGAGTGCTGGAACTCCTCAGGAAAAACAGAGACATGATGTTCGAAGAGATCAGATTGACGATCATGACCGAGGATCCGAGGGAAGCAGAACGCAAGAGGTTGCTGCATTGGAAGATGTGAATGATGGGAAACCCCCCCGAAATCGAGTGGCCCTAAAATTACTAGCGGAGGAGATGCTGCAGTGGCCCAATCTGGAGGTGGAAGCACCCAAGAGCAAACCGGGGGGGGGGGACAGGCGAGCACTGAGAGCGGGCTGGAGGTTGCGAGGGGTGGGGTGGCCGGGGGTTGGGGGAAGGGGGGGCAGGGGTTGGCGGAGGCGTGCGAGGGATGGGGTGGGGGGAGCTTGCAGGCGAGTGGCAGGAGTGGTTCCGGCGAGGTGTGTGCGGGGGCAGGGCTTGCAGCCAGGGCTGAGGCACGCGGGTGGGGCTGCAGGGCAGAGGAGGGGGCTGCTGGGCGGAGCCGTATGCGGGAGTGTGGGGTGGGCAGGTCGGAGGCGCGCCTACCTGGGGGGTTGCTGGAGCGAGCGACGGGAGAGGGGAGCTTGCGGGTGGAGGTGAACGGAGGGGAAGCTTCGATCGGAGGTCGTGCGGACGATAGGGCGGAGGGGGGCGTTGGGGTTTCATTTAGTTTGCACAATGGCATCACGTTTTAAATATGATGTGTTTTGAAGGGCAATACTGTCAACATATAACTTTTTCCGTCAAAGTTAACGGATAATTATGACGGAAGTTGACTCAGGGTTATGTAATGTAAGGGTTAAACATTATTCGGGGTTCTGGGTGTAATTCGTGCTTGTGCAA